>JAPWTK010000041.1:1365000-1815000 GCA_029963805.1 Aromia moschata
AAAGTATAAATTAAAAACTGAGACAACGAAATGCTGTTCAAATACACAGTCCAATTAAGGCCTTAAAACATCATTACTAAAACTCGTCACGTTGAGGTTCTAAGTAACTGAATTACGTTTTAGAATTTCTTCAATCCCCCGATTTGTATCTACTATTTGTTAATGTCTAAAGGTAGTTAAAAAGATTTATCTACTGTATGTAAAAAGGAACTGTTATAAAAACTCCTTTGAAGTGAATTGACTATTTTGATATTAATTTTTCAGTAACATTTGTATCTAAAACAATGCGCAAGAGTAGAAAGTCACGCTCAATTCTCGAGATTCTGAAGAAATAACTGCTAATCAGTATGTCACTATGTTATCACTTCAGTTTCCTTACAATGTATGTTGACAATACTCTCAATATTCAGGTATCTCACCCAGAAGCACGAGATAAAATGAAGATACCAATAGGGGGTACCAAAATTGAGAAATTCAATAGAATTTTTAAGGTAGAAAACGTCAATCGTAGAGTCAGCATGACACAGAAAATTAAAACATCAATATTACCAAATACAAAATGATGACTATAATACAGAAAGCAGAATGCAATGCATATAACGAAAATGAGGAAGAGTATTCCTCAAAGGCATCAGTTTAAAGCATTCCTAAAAATATATATAACAAAAAAAATAACAATACTATATATTATCGGTCCGCCATACTACAAATATTCACCTGAAGCCGTGTTGTAATCGGCAAGGATAGGATAAATGTTACCGATCGAACACTGAAGTTCAACTGACCACAACCGGGATCATCATAGATATCATAGAATGTACAGTATTTGATTCTTTTATTTTTTTTATAAATCACTTTTATTAGCATAAAGAAGCTGAAGGGGGATGTATGTTTTCTGAACAATTTTTTGTACATGTTATATAAATTTTAGATTTTTATCGAGAAACAGTCTCACTTTTTTTGCCACATCTAAGACTGGCAATTTTACACAAGAGGTTTCGATACTTGAGTTCAAAACTCAACTATCGAAGCCAATAGCACCTATTCTCTGTTTCTAGAGGAACAAACAACCAAAACGGTTGAGTTTTTTTTATGAAACTACTTTTTTTATTAAACGAAGTTGAGAAATTTAGTTTGTGTAAATATGCCAGGTGTAACACATTAAAAATAATTGTGACCCTAATAATAAATAAACGTAGAAAAACAGCATCTAAGAATGTGCCCACTTTTCAGGCGACACCATCGCACAAATCGCATATAAAAAATTACTACGGTGTTGTCTTCCTTACCCACTGTCTTATAACTCTAGATATGTTATCATATTGCTGCTGTGTCAGTCTCTGCGATAGCTTAGGCTTGTACGAGCTTCTTGGACCTGTGAAGACGAGCGCCGGGTTCTCGTCCTCTTGGATGTCCTGCAAGACCTCCTCATTTGTATCCACCAGCTCTGATGCTCTCTTCCCCATGCCTCCGTAGCATGAGTGACCGAAGTTCATGCACCCGCCTAAAAAAATAAACAAAAATAAAATGCAGTAACCAACACGAAATTGTGTAATAGTGTGGGACTGGTAGAATTTTATACAATTAACACGGAATATTTTTGTGAAATCAGCGTTTCAATAAAATTCGACAAAATTTATCGACTACTTGTTATCTGTTACCCACAGAAACATAAGAATTCGAGAATGCCAACCAGTCTTTGTGTTTTTGTTGTGTAATTTTATTATACAGTGCGCGCCTAAAGTATGGAATAAATTCAGTAAATGTGAAACAAAAAAATGTTTGGAAAAAAATCCTCGAACAGGTCGATTTTGTTTAATAAAAACACACATTTCTGAGGGAACGTCTATTTTCAGATGTCATTTGTTTATGAGTAATGACGTCATCAACTTATTTTTCAAATGGCAATCCCCATTTTTTAAATTTAATTTGAGGGACCCTTTCATTGTCGATTATAATAATGTTATAAAAATGTTGCCACTTTACATAACAACATTTTTGAGTAAATGACAATTGAATGTTACAAAATGAAAAATATATTTTTCACAATAAATTAACCAAAATTTCTGAAAAAACTGAACACAAAAAAAAAACTAGCAAAAAAGTACGTTGCTAAGCATAAAAAATTATCAGATTAAGTTTTTTGAGTCCAAATTGAGTCCAAATTTAGAGAAACTGGTGACATTAAAGATCTACCAAAATCAGGACGTCCAAAAATTATCCAGAGTACCTCTACACTCAAGAGTACCCCTACACTACTTGCCTCAGAAAATGAAGTTAGTCAGACGACAGTTCTACGTACCCTGAGGAAAGAAAACTATCATCCCTACAACTTTCAGCTTGTGCAAGAACTCAACGAAGACGACCCCGACCGGCGACTGCAATTCTGTGAAACTATGATGAATCTTTGTCAAACAAATAAAAATTTACACCAGCAAATACTTTTTTCCGATGAAGCCACGTTTAGTCTAAACGGCACAGTGAACCGTCAAAATTGCAGGTATTGGAGTCGGACGAATCCTCATTGGATCATCGAAGCACATACTCAACATCCGCAGAAATTAAATGTGTGGGCCGGAATAGTCGCAAACAGAATAACAGAGCCTTTCTTCTTTGAAGAAACTGTCACAGGAGAAAGATATCTGGAGTTCTTGCAAATTGATCTAGTTCCAGCGCTTGCAGTAATTTTCCCAAACGAGAATGATCCTGACATTCCAGATAACACAATCTGGTTTCAGCAAGACGGAACACCCCCGCATTATGCGCGCTCAGTTCGTGAATACTTAGCCGTCATCTTTCCTCAGAAGTGGATTGGCATACGAGGACCGATAGAATGGCCCGCGGGATCCCCAGATTTTACACCACTTGATTATTTTTTATAGGGTTATTTAAAATCAAAAGTTTACTGCAGAAGACCACACAATTTAGCCGAACTACGAGATCGCATTAGAAATGAAATTGGATCCATTACCCCGTATGTCATTCAGAATGTACAAGAAGAATTTGTACACAGGCTTCCATATTGCCAAGAAGTTGATGGACGGCATTTCGAACACTTAATTCAAAATTGTATTTGCTTATTAAGGAAATTTTCGTTTATTTATTGTGAAAAATATATTTTTCATTTTATAACATTCAATTGTCATTTACTCAAAAATGTTGTAATGTGACAATGGCAACATTTTTGTACCGTTAAATCGGCAATGAAAGGGTCTCTCAAATTAAATTAAAAAAATAGGGGGTTGCCATTTGAAAAATAAGTTGATGACTTCATTACTCAAAAACAAATGACATCTGAAAATAGACGTTCCCTCAAAAATGCGTTTTTTATTAAACAAAATCGACCTGTTCTAGGATTTTTTTCCAAAATTTTTTTATTTCGCATTTACTGAATTTATTCCATACTTTAGGCGCACACTGTATATCAAATGAGGCACCATTGAATCGAATGAAATTATTTAAGATGTAATTAAAAAATGGGTGGCCACATCCCAGTCTGCCGTAATCCTTGGCTGACCCCGTTTATACAGGATTTATACAGAACTTGACATTCGTCACTCGATGTTATATTTCTGAGACCAACTTGAGGGACGCCCAACTGGAAATTCTGTCGCCGTATTTTCGGAATAATATCAACGATTTTGAAATTAGAACATGGAACGAGGCGTCAAAACGTCAGGGAAAAAAATATGAATCGGACTGAAACCATTAGAACTATTTCAATAGAGCGCGAATGAACAGCTCGACTTCTTCTTAAGTGGGACCGTCGATCCGTTTGAGCCGCTATGTAAAAAGAAATACAATGCGATGAAATAAAAGCGTTTTTGAATGCAAACATTTTGTTATTTCTCATCTAATTCCCCTGAAAAAAAAAAAACTTCGTCCTGCCTAATGACGGTTCGAAATAACTAAAAAAGGATTATAAGTTAATTATAGAAATAGGTACTTGCGGTCGGAATAAATGAGCACCCTAGGCTGTTTGGTTAAACATACAAGGTGTGGCTATTAAATAAACGAACTGCTGTCGTAACACTTTTTATTCGTGCAACTTTTTTACCTTCAATGTACTCCCCTTGGCAATCTCTACACCGCTCCATACGACTTTTTCATTGTTGAAAGCAGTGCTGGAAGTCCGCTTCTGTCAGCTGGTTCAGAACCTCCGTCGCTTTTGCTTTAATCGCTTCCACACTTTCGAATCTTGTCATCACAAGTAATCACCGTGTCTCACAAGCCTGGATCAGTGTCAATCTTGTTCAGAATGTCAGCACAAATGTTCATTCTTGACTCCTTTTGCCTGGGAGTGAGCAGTTTTGGCACCACTGTTGCGCAAACTTTGCGCATGTTGAACGATTCATGCAAAATCTGGCGAACACATTCTTTGTCAATTCCTGTTATTTCAGCAATCCCTCGGATGCTTAGACGACGATCTTCGCGCATTGATTTACCAATTTTTCAATGTTTTCTTCCGTTTTTGAGGTTGAGGGCCGTCCGGGGCGCGTATCGTCTGCGGTCGTTTCACGTCCCTCTTTAAACCGTTTAAACCATTCAAAAACTTGTCTGCGGGATAAACATTCATTCCCGTACACTTCTTTTAACATTGCATACATTTCTGTAAAAGTTTTCCCCAGTCTAACAAGAAACTTGAGAATAACCCGTTGCTCCATTTGACCATTTAACATTTTTTCGACGCGTCATTGGTGCCTAGACTAATTCAAACGACTGCTACGGTCAAACTGAGCGACTCACTGGCTTGTCCAGCGAGCTCTGGGTGGATAAAGCATCGCCAGACACAGTTATGTTCAAACTTGTCGCGACACCAGTTCGGTTATTTAATAGCCACACCTCGTATACATTCCTTTCGTTTCCGACACATCGCGTTCAATGGCATTATGGAGACAGTAATCACGCGATGGGAACTTGGACTATTACTATGACGTCGATTAAGTCACGAATTCTCCTATATTCATTTTTTTGGTTAGCTTGATACCTTTCATAGAACCAGCACTGCAAAGCTGAGAGATTTCATCGAAACTGCGAAGATCTTGAAGTCAATTAGTGATTGCTTATTTTTGTCACTAGTTAGTGTAAAATAGCCACAATGATAAAATTAAGTTCGTCCAGGGTTTGTCTTCAAATAATATCCGTTGTTTTGGTTTCTAATTAAAGCCCTAATCGTACGGATTACGAGGGACTATCAACTTCCATTTAATAAAACATAATTGAGCATTTTAGGTCTCTATTTAGCTGCGAAAAACGCAATATTAAAAGAGGAAGTTGTAATTAAACCGTTAACGAAGTCATTTATTTCACTATAATTTACTATTCACGACATTTACGAGTATTTAATGTCGTGAATAGTAAATTCTCGATTTAGGGTAATTCATTTGAGTCTAAAGAGTAATACAAATTAATGAAGGGAATTAGTTGTTTTTAACAGGTAACACCTTTTTCTTTTCCAAATTAAGTTGTTCTGTTAAAGAACGGCCATCTACATTTCAATTCGCCAGAATGCATAATATAAAGCCATATGCTTCTCATCAGATACCTTTTTTTATCTATAGCATTGTTTTGGAAGGAAATTCATCTCCAATATCGAAGGTTCTCAGCTAGTGCCAAAAAATTACGCTCTCAAGCTCTTTAAAAATTGTTCTTGAAAAACTTGTCCATGCGTGTGTGACCAAATATCAAGAACAACTGGATGTTGCATCACGACAATGCGCCTTGTCACACAGCCATTTCAGTAAACGAGTTTTTATCCAATAAAAACATTCCTGTCGCTCCTCAGCCTTTTTATTCGCCTGACTTAAGTACTTGTGACTTTTTTCTTTTCCCGAGATTGAAAAATCATTTCGTCATTTTGGGGCCACAGAAAACATTCAAACGGCTGTAACCGACCAGCTGAAGGCTATTCCAGTATGTATATGAGTTCCAGCACTGCTATGAGGAATGGAAGAACCGTCTCCAGCGCTGTGTGGCTGCCCAAGGAAGTTATTTTGAAGGAGCCACTACAGAATTGTAATTCTATTCTCTATAATTGTAATTCTAGTACCATTACTTAATTTACATACCTTGTACTTTTTAATTTGAAATTTTGCCGTCCGAATTGATAGTTTTTAAATAATTTAAAGCTATACAAACAACACAAAAAAAAATAATGCAAATGTATGACAAAAATCCCTAGGTAACTCATTTTTGGTTGATTGTATTCATAATTAAATTATCTTTTCAAGGCCATATGTTTCCATCCATAAAAAAAATCATTATAGCCTTGTGACGTCATCAGATACTATTATCTGACAAATGACCGAAGGCTATACAATACGCCCATTATGGTTCCGCTAATTCATTTAATAACTAGATCAAAATTACAGATTTACAAGTGTGTTCCCAAAGTGTTGGGCTACCCTGTACATTGTGTATATTTCTAAGCGAAAATATTTTGAATCAACCTATATAATGTTTTACAAACAAGACGGCTTCTCACTAAAAAAATAAAAGAAAACAAGATGTATCGACACTGTTCGTATCGCTAAACCGAACAATCCTCTATCTTTTTTGTTTGCAGAAGCGTACATAAGCATCCGAAATCTGACAGGGGTCTGAGTAAAACGATTTGAATTTATAATAAAACGTGCTCTTAAAAGCGTTGCGATGTATGCCTTTTATTTTAAAAAAACACAAGGTAATACCCGAGCGTCCTAAGATCCTTAGAAATGTGCGAAAATGAACAACTGGCCGGCCGGCGCGGCGCTTATATAGAAAAATGAAATTGATAAATAATACGCGACGATGAGATTCGTTGCGACCAGTCACCATTCGTTGACAAATGGACGACACGGAATGCTAGAGCTTCAGAGAGCACGTGTTCTGTATTTAATAAATAACTGATAAAGGTAAATAATTGATGGTCTTGTTAGTCCTGACATATTTTTTCCTTTACTTATTTTATTTCTACATTCAAATTTCTTATTTTATTTCTACAAGAAATTTTTACTGAATTTAAATGTATTAAAAATAGTTTGATTCATTTTTTATTTCCGTTTTAATGCTACTACCCAACGATTAATAAGCTTAGATCAAACGATTAATTTTGACCTTTATATTACTTGTATGATTTATGCTATTTATTTCGGAAACACCGGTAATATTTATACTTGTTGATTTGTTGTTTATTTGTTGTTGCACCTAATTTCTCAGGTTTGTATTTCAGCCACCATACTTGGTCAATTTACATAACACCTGAGCAATATATAAACTAACCAAAACATGCAGCTATTGTAGCGAAAAAAAATCTGCTAAAACAATCAGTCGTTTGGTTGGTTTATGTATTATCTAGGTACATTATCAACTAGCCCAATTTAAGCCAAACTTTAATCGTAATGGATAGAAAAACCCATGCAAACAATTTTGGACATGTACGAGGTGTGTAAATTAAGTAATGAGACAGGCAACGTAGCGCCCGATCTAGTAACACTACGGGGACCGAACTTGGAAGGCCGGTAGGTTAACATGTAATGCACCTTTAATGCAAATTTGAACTTGTTAGAGTCATTTGTTTGTTCTTTGTGACTATTTTCGTAAACCTTTTCTTCTAGTACGTTTTAAAAATGAGTGACATACATTTTGTCAGGTTTTGCTTCTGACTTGGATACAGCGCAACGGATACTTTTGCAAAACTTCAACACGCCTACGGAGACAGTGTTTTTTCAAGAGCCCAGGTTTTCCGATAGTTTAAGGCATTCTCAGAAGTAAGAGAGTCGATTGAAGATGAACCACGCAGCGAAAGACCTTCATCTTCAATAACCGATGCAAATGTCGATAGAATACGGGATTTTGTGCGTTCAGATCGTCGGTTTACGACAAAAATGATAGGGGAAGAGTTAAATTCGAATCACACCACTGTTCATCAGATTTTGACTAACGAATTGGAGATCTGCGGAGAAAAATCTGCGCAAAAATAGTTCCAAAAAACCTTTCGCAGGAACAAAGGGACACAGGAAAGAATGGTGTCTTGACTTTTTGGAATCGATTGAAAATGATCCCCATTTTATGGAATATGTCATTACTGGTGATGAGAATTGGGTGTTTGAGTACGACCCGGAAACCAAGTGACATGTATTATGTTGCCTTGGATTTTTTTAGGATTTCGCATATCAATAGAGATGCAACATTGAACTAATTGTAAGGTAGGATCTTTAGATCAAACGTTTAATTTTGACCTTTATATTAGGTACTTGTATGATTTATGCTATTTATTTCGGAAACACCGGTAATATTTATACATGTATTTGGACTTGGATACAGCGCAATGGATACTTTTGCAAAACTTCAACACGCCTATGGAGACAGTGTTTTTTCAAGAGCCCAGATTTTTCGGTGGTTTAACACTTGAACCGCCAAGGAGCCTTTTTTGTCCTCTCGTAAAGTTAAATCTATCTTCTATATTTTTTGTCAGACCACTCTAAAACTCAGTGACTTATTTATTTTACGCCCTGTACTTAACACGGAAAAAAATACCCGCTCGGTCGCGAATTTTAGAGAAAAAAAAAATGCGGATTATACTAGAACCGCCGAGGAGACATTTTTGTCCCATACGGCAAAACTGTGCTTTCACGCGCCAGGCGATCAGGGAACAGTTAAATTTGAATCACACCACTGTTCATCAGATTTTGACTAACGAATTGGGGATGAGAAAAATCTGTGCAAAAATGGTGCCAAAAAAACCTTTCGCAGGAACAAAGGGACATCAGGAAATAATGGGTGTTTGAGTACGACCCGGAAACCAAGCGCCAAAGCATGGAATGGCAAACTGCTAGCTCTCCAAGACCCAACAAAGCAAGAATGAGCAAGTCGAATATCAAATGCATGATGATTTGCTTTTTTATAGCCAAGGAATTGTCCACGAAGAGTTTGTGCCTCCAGGTCAAACAGTAAATCAACACTTTTACAGAGAGGTTCTTGAAAAACTTCGAAAAAGGGTCATGCGTGTGAGACCAAACATCAAGAACAACTGGATGTTGCATCGCGACAATGCGCCTTGTCACACAGCCATTTCAGTAAACGAGTTTTTAGCCAGTAAAAACATTCCTGTGGCATCCCAGCTTCCTAATTCGCCTGACCTGAGTCCTTGTGCATATCCACACCTCGCGGTTGTAGTGAATTTGGTCGAGCTGTACGTTCCAGACGTAGGCGATTTCGAATAGGCTTAGTATTAATATTTTTTGTGGTAGTCCCATTCGCTTCACAACACGGAATATTAAATTGATGTATATACCTAGGTAACAAGCGGAACCATGAAATATTCAAAGCGCCGCCACCCGAGCCGTCTAAATCGCAGGATTTTGATTATGCATGTATCCGGTGGATGGCATTACATTAAATGGGGACCGCAGTGCAGCCCACCCGCGGCCTCGCTGATTAACTCGAACCCGTTCCAATCGGGAGTTACTTGACGGGAGGTCGCAATAGCGTTGTTAACTTTGTTAATACTCCGTTTTTACTGCGACTTGATTACGTATACGGGCGTTTCTGCGTTTCTGGTGGCTTCTGTGTCGTCTCGGTCGCTGCAAACGTTTTAGATTAATTTCTGCGGGTTTCTATGATGTGTGTATACCCGCACCGTGTTTGCTTACGCCTCGGCGTGGAAGTTATGCAATTATGCGAAGAGGGAGGGGGAGCGAAATATTATTATTGGAGCGGCTCTTTGGGTCGAAATAGATACCTGGTAACTAATTGAGAATTGACTCCCCTCTGTCTCCATTAATATGAAAATGTCGATAGAATGTGGGCTATAGACATTTTCATCGGTTCTTGAAGATGAAGGCCTTCCGCTGCGTGGTTCATCTTTAATCGACTCTCTTCTTTCTGAGAATGCCTTAAACCACCGACAAACTTTGGCTCTTGTCTCCGTAGGCGTGTTGAAGTTTTGCAAAAATATCCATTGAGCTGTGAGCAAGTCTGAAGCAAAGCCTGATAGTACGCCGTTGCTCAAAATTGTCACTTATTTTTAAAACGCACTAAAACACAATCAAGAAAAAAAACGGTCAAACTTGTCAGGTGCATTACATGTTCACCTATCGCCCTTCCAAGTCCCGTCTTCGCAGTGCTGCTAGATCGGGCGCTACGTTGCCAGCCTCATTACTTAATTTAGACACCTCGTATATTTTCTAAGGTATCTACAAGGACCATGAGGTGAATCTTTAGCAGTCGCCATCGCCACCTTGCCTGTTTACCACCCCACCTTAATTTAAAATAAGGGTGAAACGACCCGAGAGCACACTTTATAGTGATATAACTCCGTCAATTTTAAACCGGTTTTTGTCAAACTTTTCATACTAAACATTTCAAACATTCATACTAAAAAGGATATAAAAATCCAAAAATCGTTTTTTTTTAAGTCAACACTAGGAAAACACGTTTGGAAACTTTTTGGATGGTACCGACGCACAGTGGGACAAAACTGTATCGTTTTTATCCAATTTTCTTTAATCTAAAAACGTATTTTTATTGCAAAATATGGATTTTTCCAATGAAAATCAGTGTCAAGGTCTCAAATGTATAAACATTTTTTGAATTTACAGAATTAATGTACAACGTTATACAGAAAAAATGTATAAATTTAAAGAAAATATATATGACATACTTTTAAAACTTTCTTTTTACGTAATTTTTACTAAAATTAATTAAATTAAAATAATTATCACATTACTTAAGATGCCATTTGTTTATTATTTTCAATACTTAAAGATCTTAATAGTTAATTTTCTAAGGATTTAAGGAACACTGGGCAAGGAATGAATACCTCCAACTTTTAAACCCCCCTGACCTTATAACCTAAGCTTTGAAAACCCCGTGACCCCACAACCTGAAATTTTAAACCCCCATAACCACATAACCTCAACTTTTAGACCCCTATCTACTCAAAAATCAATTTTTCGAGCCCGACAACTCTAAAACTGAAGCTCTTATGCCCAATATCTCTATAACGTAAAGGGGGTTTAAAAGTTGGAGGTATGCGGTTATTGGAGCTTAAAAGCTTTAATTGTAAAGCTACTGGGATATGGGGTCCCTTATGGGGTGTCTCCCACCCTCTTTAAACCTCAAACGTGTGTCGGACCAATTTTCCTTTAATCTACTGTCCAAAATCTGTAAAATAAAAAAAAATCACAATGATTGGAGTTTTCTGTGGGGAGTTATCTTATTTTGAGAAAACTTTAGCTGATTTCGCCCACTGTGCGACGTGGGAATCTATGTACTTATTAGAATGCAAACAAAAAGGTAATCTGTGTTACATAACTATATTGGCATAACCAGCTAATTACCCTACAATAATAGTCCTCTGGTATATCCCTTCCATGATAAGGTCACCGAGGAAAATCAAACGGATAAGTACCCCAAAGCCGAAAGAATAATTGAAATTTTAGCATCGCTTTTTCCATGTGCCCCCCTCATATGTTTACCTATCGTAACGCGAAAATCGAATAATCTAAAATACGAAGGGCGAAAGGTTTGCAAACGGTATTCATTGTCAGACAAATTAAGAGCATCGAAATAAAACATTTAAATTAGATTCCCTATGGAAATTGCCCCTTGACAAGGGCAGAGAGAAATGTGGAATTCATAATCGACTAAATATAGAGGATTTTTTGTAATTTTGAGGATAATCGAATTGCGTTTTTAAATACGAGAGATGTCGCAAGCGCGTACAGCGAAAGGAAAACCTAACAAGGTCCTTGCAGTATTCGTTGTTAAGTGGTAACACCACTCAAGGATTTTCGAAAAATCTTTTTTTTTTGTTTTTGGCTTAAAATGTACTTTAGTATCATAAAAATCACATGCAATAAATTGGTCTTATAAATAAAAAAAAAAAATTAAAAGGTTTGATTTTCGATTTTGCCGCAGCACCTTTGAGCGCGCGTCGAGCGCGATGCGACTGTGCACGTCGAATTTGTTGCTTTTGTACTGCTTTAACCTTTCAAAATAATAAGTGGCCCCATTACCAAGAGAGTAAAAGGTCTTTCGGGTTCCTCAGAAGTCCACCACTGTGCTCAAATACCATAATACACATGTATGTGTAAATTATGTTAAATGTTTAAAG
Organism: Aromia moschata; assembly: GCA_029963805.1. Classification (NCBI taxonomy): domain Eukaryota; kingdom Metazoa; phylum Arthropoda; class Insecta; order Coleoptera; family Cerambycidae; genus Aromia; species Aromia moschata. Next base: position 1,377,098 of record JAPWTK010000041.1, read on the forward strand.
AATTTTAATAGTAGCTTATCAATTATATTCTCCATAAAATGTAGCCGTTTTTTGACAGAATTTAATTTTTTTTTTTAACAATTTACTGATGAATTTTTAGAGAAAATCGATTTTTTTTTGTGTATACAAAAATCAATTTAAAAAAATCCCTACGTACTTCTCTAGTCAATAATATGTAAATTAAGAAAATTTTTGGTTTTTTGTTCCAGGTCTAAAACTTTTCGAAAAATTTGTCCGCCCGTGGAGAGCTTTTTGATAAAGGTCTTTTTTAAAGATACGCTGTATCGCCGCCATTTTATATGAAAATAGCGATAGAAATTTTGTTTTTTATAGTTCAATACATGTTTAATTAACCCGTCAAAAAGAAATGTTTTTCCTCTTCTCATTCTCCCACAATAAATTATCAAAATTGGGCCTTTTTTTCGACCGCTAGAGTGGTGTTACCTCTTTAATACAAACTTTACCTCTTTGCAAAGGAAGCGTTACTGCAAATATTTAACTGTTTAATTAATGACGGAACTGTCATATCGGAACAACTCACGAAAATTAAAAAAATTGAAGTAATTCACATATCATACAGTCAGTCCCAGTCGGTTTGTGAAAGGCACCATAATAAAAATATAATTTCCGATATAAAATTGAAAAAAATCTATTACGAGAAAACGTTTGTTCTGTGATTCATTATGTTTTGACCTCTTTTTTTATTAATATAACCAACACAAAAAATTGTATAAAAGCTATAGCGTACTTAAAATGACTTGAAAATGAAGAAAGAAAAGACGAGTCAAAGAGAAAGGTGTATAAAATACACGAGTTGTATAAAATATTGTATACGAGTTGTATATAAATTTCTACAACCGATTTTCTTACGTAAAAAAAAAACAAACACAAATCAAATTTCCTTTAGGTACTAGTGAGTAAAAAATTATTTAGGTACTAATAGTTATATAAAATAGAGTCACTCCGAATGCTTTAAAATATAATTATTTTAAAATAAATGCAATCTATTTTCCGAAATAGAATTCTCCGTGACTGCTCGTCTAATGTTTAAAAAATTAATTAAACCCTTCTATTTTTTTCACAAATCATACGAAAGTACTTGCAAATGCGCAGGCAAGTAACCAAAAACATCCACGGTTAAAGCGGTTAGAAAACTAATTAGTTTTTATAATCTGTTTACTATAATTTTATATATAAAGTTTAATATAATCTGTTTTTTTTTTTGTAATAAATCCGATATTTTCAAGCTGCTAGGAAAAACAAATACAAAAGAGTTTATGTGTTTAAACTAAGCGAAAAGTGGGAAATTTATTGTTGCGGTCGACTTTTCAGCCAGCTGAAGTCGTAAATATACATTTTTGCAGAGGTAAACGAATAATTTTACACAGATTGCTACAATGGATAATAATTTTAAGCACATGCAACGTTTTAAAATAAAATACAATGTTAAAATGGGTAAAAACCACACTAAATATTTTTAATTTTCAGACTTTAATAGGTATCGTAATTTAATATGAAAAAAATATACAGGACGTCCCCGGATTAAGTTACCTATAGGTGAAATGGACAAAAAAATTTATTGTTCGACAAAAAGTCATTCTTCATACAAAGTTGTGCTTGTCTTGAAACGCCAGAAAGTTTGTTGTTTGTTCAATTTAACATACAGGGTGTTCAAAAACAGCAAAAATTAAATAATAATGAAGAGTAAAGTACCTTAAATATTAACGTTATGTAAAAAAGTTATTTAGAAAAATTGTTTGCAATTAAATTTAATACTCAAATATAAAAGAATGACCTACTAGTCAATATTAAGTATTTTGAAGAGTTCCGCAATTTCTATCATTGTAAGTAAGCCATCAATAAGGCAATTGTTATTATTTGACATTGTGTTTGACAAAGCGCTTGAAATTTTAATTATTGATTTTTAACTCCAAATAATGCTTACTTTACAACATAAAATTTATCTTATTAAATGTTATTGTATTTGTATTCCATAAAAATATACTGATACTCCGTGGTTTTAATTTTGAAATATTCAGAATTAATTTAGGACAGATTCATATATAATAATCATAATTTTCTGAAGATAAATTATGAAAAAAAAAAGTTGGAAGCTTTTAAGTTTTCTTATTGCGTACTGGAATTAGCGTTATCCAAGGAGCACCACGAGGAGGTTTCCAGTTTGCTCCTCTTGTGTGTGTATGTGTGTGTGTCTACACTTATGTATTTGTATGAATGGCATGACCGGCGTTAATTGTAATTGACACAGAAACATGTTTAAGAGTGTACACATATACACACACACACACACACACACACACACACACACACACACACACACACACACACACACACACACACACACACACACACACACACACACACACACACGCACGCACACACACACACACACATACAAACACACACACACACACACACACACACACACACACACACACACACACACACGCACGCACGCACGCACGCACACATACAAACACACAGGCACACACACAAACACACACAAGAGGAGCAAACTGGAAACCTCCTCGTGGGGCTCCTTGGATAACGCTAATTCCAGTACGCAATAAGAAAACTTAAAAGCTTCCAACTTTTTTTCATAATTTATCTTCAGAAAATTATGATTATTATATATGAATCTGTCCTAAATTAATTCTGAAAATATTTAAAAATTAGAACCACGGAGTATCGGATTAGAACCACGGACATTTATCTCCAAATAATGCCCAACTCAGGCGTGGACCGCAAGCGTCCAATTACTAGAAAACTGTCCATTATTGGACTTTGTGCCCATTGAGACTTTTGATCAGGACATCAAGGAGAACGGATTCCCAAAGCTTCAGACAGACTATACTTCCTTTGGAGCTGCCGCAAGTGCTAAGTTTTCTGAAAAGTATGAGTAATGGTCCAAATTTTAATTATTAACTAAAGTATCAATTGCGGGAGACTTCTTTTCTTGTCTTCCATATTTACTTGGAAGTCTTCCAGCTCAGCATCTAATACCCGGGGATTAAAACTTTTCCAAAAGTTTTAATATATGTATTGATTAATTAACAACACAGAAAGCATTTCATTAATTGAACACCGCGATGTAGAAGAAAATCGTCTAGAAATTGTCTTAGAATTTCCAACTACCGAGTTACGACTGCATTGTACATCTAAATGAATCCTTTAAGTATCACATAACACCAACATCTTCCCCAGTAATCCTTATAGATATGAAACAAATATTAGTTTCATACTGCAAGGGAATGATAAATAAAAACCCCCGCACTCGTTGCCTTTGCCGTATCGCTAAGATTTATCCCTATTCCAGGCGATTATTTTTTTTTTGTTTTGCGTTTAAAGTGGACGGCACCTACTCACCCTTAGTCGTTCAGATTTGGGCAATATTAAATACACAGAAACCGAATAAGGCGGGAAATAATGATGACGTACCTATGACATTTCTCAAGTATCCATGGAAAGCGGAGGCTTGTCCCGGGAGATCTTGCAGATATACAGTTCCATACCTTTATTGAAATCGTGTTGATACGTTTGTAGATAACAGAACAACTGCACATCCGGTCAATCTCGTTTATATGCCACACCTACTTCGAACTGATTCCTTAACGAGTTAAATTGACTCCGACGTTGAAAATACCATATCCGTCAAGGTAGTATACACAAAGTCTTCGTATCAGCTTTTAAGGCTTTTTTACGGTTGCCTCTTCTGTCAACTGATAGTCGGTTTGAATACATTGTATACTACACTAATGGAAAAAATTAAAGGGTCAAATAATTTTTCCGAATTTTTAGGATTTTTCAGAATGCCGTATCTCAGTGAAAAATGCTCTTTCAAAAAATGTTTTTTCTCACACTACTTCCTAAAATTGCGCGAAACATGTAGCTCTAAAATTGTTTTTGCTGAAATATCTCAAAACTAGAAACTTGAAGCTTCAAAATACTTTTTTTAGACCTACGATAAGACCATTTTTCACTGAGATACAGCATTCTGAAAAAATCGGAAATTTTTTTTACCCTTTAATTTTTTCCATTAGTGTATGTGACCCGAAAATTACTAGTTAAGTAATTTAACCCTTTCAGTCACGCTATGTGATACAACTATTTTTAAATTCTGACACTTGGCATAGAGTATTAGTGATTTTTTTAATTCTGTTAGTGGTAGATTCAAGTGTCTACAATCTACTGTATGAGGTGTGTAAATTAAGTAATGAGACTGGCAACGTAGCGCCCGATCTAGCAACACTGCGGAGATGGAATGGGACTTGGAAAATTTTTTCTTGAGCGTTTTAAAAATGAGTGACATCAATTTTGAGCAACGATGTGATTTCAGGTTTTGCTTCAGGCTTGGACACAGCGCAACGGATACTTTTGCAAAACTTCAACACACCTACGGAGATAGTGTTTTTTTCAAGAACCCAGGTTTTTCGGTGGTTTAAGGATTCTCAGGAGGAAGAGATTCGATTGAAGATGAACCACGCAGCGAAAGGTCTTCATCTTCAATAACCGATGAAAATGTCGATAGAATACGGGATCTTGTGCATTCAGATCGTCGGTTGACGACAAAAATTATCGGGGAATAGTTAAATCTGAATCTCACCACTGCTCATCAGATTTTGACTAACAAATTGGGGATGAGAAAGATCTGCGCAAAAATGGCTCCAAAAAACCTCTCGCAGGAACAAAAGGACATCAGGAGAGAAAGGTGTCGAAGATCAAATGCATGCTAATTTGCTTTTTTGATAGCCAGGGAATTATCCACAAAGAGTTTGTGCCTCCAGGCCAAACAGTAAATGAACACTTTTACAGCCATGCGTGTGAGACCAAACAACAAGAACAATTGGATATTGCATCACGACAATGCGCCTTGTCATACAGCCATTTCAGTAAACGTGTTTTTAGCCAGTAAAAACATTCCTGTGGCTCCTCAGCCTCCTTATTCGCCTGACTTGAGTCATTGTGACTTTTTTCCCCGACTCTTCCCGAGATTGAAAAATCACCTCAAGGGACGTCATTTTGGGACCATAGAAAACATTCAAACGGCTGTAACCGACCAGCTGAAGGCTATTCCAGTATATGAGTTCCAGCACCGCTATGAGGAATGGAAGAACAGTCTCTAGCGCTGTGTGGCTTCCCAAGCAAGTTATTTTGAAGGAGACAATACTTAATTGTAATTATATTCGAATAAAAAAAATAAAAAAAACAGTCTCATTACTTAATTTACACACCTCTTATATCTGTATCCCACAGTTTTGTTGATATTACCAAACATATTAAATTATCTAAATATTTTCGAAAATAGTATTAATCATATAATAATCATATATTTTTGTAATCAAGAAACTACCGATAATATTTTTAAGTAAAAAATGCACGGTGTTCTGTTTAAAAATATATATATACATACATACATATTGACTTATTTTTTTCACACCCTTTCAATTTGAAGAGTTTTTAATCTTATTTTTTTTGCAAGCATCCAGATTAAAAAAAATGTGAGCGTGCGAGTTTTACTAAAATAAAGTAGGTATATTCTAGGAATTTACAGAAACACGTTGCAAAATGATTTATCATCGCAACTAACTACATGATATACATATGACTTAATTTAATTACTTACATTATAATGACAATAATTTCTCGTAGAACCAAAAAAATGCAATAATATACAGGGTGTTATAGTTAAAATAAGGATGACATCTATTTTCGGTATAAGTCCCGAATCCGAATGTCAAAATATTTTAGTTAAATATCGACATATAGTTTTTGAGATATTAATTTAGGCCCACTGCCGCGCTAACACCGTGTATATTATTCAACATTTTTTAATGAAACTCTTCCAACAAGCATAACAAAAATAACAGTCACAGCAAGTAAAATTTCATAACTTCTGCAACTAAAAAATTCTGCAGGCGCAAAAAAAGTCTCCCTTGATCCCACATTTGCAAACAGTATACTTTTGTGTAAATGCGATGTTTTTTTAAGAGTGGGAGGGTTTTACTTTTCCAAGCCACAAGACGCTTACATTGAAATTTCCATGCTTACTAACGATGTATGTTACTACCTACGAGTTTAATATAAACATGCAGCTTACTTAAAACGAAACTGTACAGCTGCAGCTTTAGGCATTTTAGAAAATTGCCTTTTCAAGAGCGTTCTTATTACGTGCACTTTTAGTTTGTGCACAATGAAGTGGCGTCGGTAATTCCGTTGTTTCTCGAACAACTTGAGCTTTAATAATGTTAAAATACAATTGCCCGATTATTTTCTAGAACTCCATTACAAGCAATTTACCAGCAATTCGCCCCAAGATCATCGGGGAAACAAATTAAGGAAATGCCCTTTCTTGCGGTTTTTTACGGTAACCTTTATTGGATTTTTCTCTGGAAGGCGTTTTATTTTCGACTTCATATTAATAGTGCACAGAATTTATGGTGATATATTTACTAAAGCAACTACTAAAATTATGTACCTCGCTTTTCCTGATACACATAGAAATTATTGTAAATGTTGTCAAGTACATTCTATGGACATATGATTTTTAGTTTTTCAGAAGTTTCTAACTCTAACTCTAACTAAATTATATCATGATACCGCAGTGAATCAACGTGTGTTTTGGTTAGTCGACATGTAACAATAGATTTCATGACGCCAATGAACAGAGGCGGCTTTACCATATCTTAAAATGTCAAAGACTATTTCTCTAACATTGCTGTGGTTTTAGCATCTAATTTAAAGTAACGTCAGATGAATAAGTATATAAATAACATTAAATTAGATAGCATTGTCAACAGAAAGAACCAATCGATTGACAGAAAACAACAATCAATAAGCCCTCTGTATAAAAAATCCTGGAAGAAAACTATAGATCTATCTCGCTACTGTCGTGTTTATTTAAAATTTTAGAAACATAGTTACCGAACAACTTGTGCGTTGTTTATAGGTGAATACTGTGTTATCGAAGAGGTGAAATTGTATGCGGTGTGCCGCAAGGTTCTATTATAGGTCTCATTATAGCAAAATTGCTATTAATTACCCTGTGCCAAATTTTCTGTTAGAAAGTTCCTTCTAGTTTGCTGTGACACTAATATTAATAGTCATAATCAAAATTTTTATAGGCTCATTCATTTTGCAGAAATATCTATTAATCGATGCTTGATTGGTGAACTATTGAATTGTCCATTGTGAAGAAAACTGATACTATTATTTTCCAAAAAAACATATATGTATAAAAAGGTAGAATGTTATATACGTAGACAAAATATCAACAAAAAAATTAGTAAAGCTATTTATGCTATAAAACAGGTTTAATATAAGCAGCGAATTTGAAGCAAGAAAAATACTATGTTTTGATTATTTTTGTAATATTATATAAAACTGTACATAATTCTGTGGAATACATCAAGTATTGAATCTATGACAGCTATACGAACATTATGTGGGCTTAGTAAAGGATTTCTAATGTGAATGTGAAGACATGAAAAAAAATAAAAAGCTCGCTATACAAATGTTATATTCATACTTCAGTAAACTGTTAGTTCGTGACGTTCTTAGAAAGCTAGTTTGCAATATTTAAATAAAATACATAGATATAAATTTATTAGTTTGCATTGAAATAAGGCGTTTAAAATTGCTGTAAAAAATAATTAATTAAAACAACTCTATGTATATTACTATACTTAAGAAAATTTTGAAGAACCGGCAACATACAGCACTCACGCTGTGAGCTACAGTGACGCAATTAGAGTATTTTGCATTGCATCGAATACGTTGGTTAGCTATTCATGCGGTCCACTGTGTAGTTAAAATAATTTACGACATTAGTAATTCCCTCTTTTTTCCGTCAGTGAAGTGTTTGTGTTTGTTTGTATTATTCGTATATTGTCTGACTAAATGAGCATTATTTACAGAAAATTATATTACAAATATTATGAGTTTTGTATACAGGCTAATTATCTCCTATATTGATTTGAATGAAAAAAATTATTTCACAATTTTCGAATTTATAAAAGATATATATTATGCACGCCATTGAGCGGCGTTAGCCATCAAAGGAATTAAAAATATATCTCTTTATAATTATAAAGCATTAAAAATACTAACTGTCATAAATATAAAACATTCATATACATAAAGGTTCGACATAAGTCTGAAATAAAAAATTTTCAAATAAAAGTTCTTTGACTTACTTTTTTGCTTGTTCTGGCGTTCTCTATTTTTTGTTATTTATTTAATTATTACACAGTTATTTTACTGCTCTGATAGCCATATTTGGTTTTTGAAATAGTACTCTATGTTTTTTATTTGTTTATTATTTTTTTTGGATCAGCTTACTATTCTGCATACGACAAGTATATCAATTTTCATGGCCACATAACAGATATTTCGAGAAAATTCAGTTTATTTGCAATTTAGTTCATTCGGTAAGATGCGCAATACTATCAATGATTTAATATTTGCTGACAACACAAAGTATGAATTTGTAGTTACCATGAAGACTACGTTATGTTAGCACTATTACATTAACCTCATCTACTATTCAAAATTTCTACCATTCATGCTAAATCATATTTACATATAATCTGTTCATAAAAGATCTCGTTATATTCACAAAGATCTCTCCCCCTTATTACACTTCTAATTACACTGAGTGGTTCACATTATTTGACCGTTCCTTTTTATATTTCGGCCCAAAAAATGTTCAATTCAATTTTTATTGCGCAGAAAATGAGCAGTCCACTGCCTCGTCTAATTAGGACAGCGTACTCTCAGTGCATTTCGACGCTTCGTCACTATTTACTTTATACATAAACAACTTTTTTAATGCGTCAATTGCGACAACATATTCTCACAAATTATTTGCGTCAATTGATCCTTTACAATTTTTTTCCACATTCATCAGTTCTCCAAAACCAATTTCAAAACTCGCGCTTGAAAAGATGGAATGATTGCGCCTAATTCGAAGTAATTCTGGTCCGTAATATCTTTCGGACATCGTACGACCATTACGACCTTATTCAACCCGGGTAATGAATTCGAAAATGTCTAGAAAACGATTTGCAATTATTTCCGGTTTGCGTTTAGTTTTTTTTTTTCATAAAAAACGCGTTCCCAATTTATTTTCTCTATTGATTGGTCGTTGAATGCTCCGAGAAGATGAAATATTTTTTCTCTGGCTTTCAGAATTTCGCTACATGAAAAATGTGGCTCACTGAGAGCTAACAATTTAACAGGATCATGGTTGTATTATGTATTTACATTCTGCCTTACGCTGTGTTATGACCAAATATACACACACGTAACAGAAAGATTTATAGAATAATAATAATAATTATACAAGGTAAATTAAGTAATTAGACTGGCAACGTAGCACTCGATTTAGCAACACTGCAGAGACGGCACTTGGAAGGGCAGTAGGGTAACATGTAATGCACATTCAGTACAGGTTTGAACTTATTACATGTCATTTATAAGTGACATTAATTCTGAGCAACGGTGTCCTATAAGGTTTTGCTTCAGACTTGGAAGACAGCGCAACGGATAGTTTTGCAAAACTTCAATACGCCTACGGAGACAGTGTTTTTCAAGAGCCCAGTATTTCCAGTGGTTTAAGGCATTCTTAGAAGGAAGAGAGTCGATTGAAGATGAACCACGCAGCGGAAGGCCTTCATCTTCAAGAACCGATGAAAATGTCGACAGAATACGGGATTTTGTACGTTCAGATCGACGATTGACGACAAGAATGATCGGGGAAGAGTTAAATTTGAATTACGCCACTGTTCATCAGATTTTGACCACCAAATTGGCCAAACAGTAAATCAACACTTTTACAGAGAAGTTCTTGAAAAACGAAAAAGGGTCATGCGTGTCAGACCGAACATCAAGAACAACTGCATCTGGATGCATCACGACAATGTGCCTTGTCACACAGCCATTTCAGTAAACGAGTTTTTAGCCAGTACAAACATTTCTGTGGCTCTTCAGCCTCCGTATTCGCCTGACTTGAGCCATTGTGATTTTTTTTCTCTTCCGAGATTGAAAAATCACCTCAAGGGTCGTCATTTTAGAACCATTGAAACCAGAACCGTCTCCAGCCCGCTGTGGCTTCTCAATGAAGTTATTTTGAAGGAGACAATACTGAATTGTAATTTCAAAAAAAAAATAAAAAAACAGCCTCATTACTTAATTTACACACTTCGTATTTACGTTCATATTTCCTTACAAGGAGCAAAATTATAAAATGTTTTGTTTTTATGTATGTATGTACACATAAAAAACTTAAATGCAGACACCCGTTTTACTCTTCTTTACATTTTCAAAGACGGTCCTACTATTGATATCCACCGAGAAATGCGCTTACAACAAATCCCTAAGACAGCATCATGCATAGGACATATTCAACCGTTTGCTACATTGTTTCGAAAAGTTTTCCAAACAACGGAAATTCTAGTCGTAGTCTTAAGTTCCCCTTTTTCTATTGTAAAAAATCTCTCTGTAAATTGGGGATCACGAGGGTCGAGTTTTGTATTTCCGTTTAACTGGAAACTGAGGCGGAACGGTAGGAAAAAAAAACATGGTTGGATTTACATATTTGTTTATGTTTTATTTGCAATTGAATATAATGAATTGATGGGTAACCGCTGAGATATAGGTATGTTAAGCTCCAGGTAATACTCAATACTGAGTTATGATATTCCAAAAATGTTATGGAAGATAGATCTGACGATTAAATTCGCGTATTCAAGCTAGAAAAAAAATAGTATCTCAATGCATACTACTACGACCACTTTCAAAGTGATCCCCGTGGAAAGCGTGGAACGAAAGAAAGCTAGTGATCGTCCAACAGTGTAAAAAGGAAAATCTGAAAGAAAATGTGCGTCAAGTTATGGAAAATGTTAACAATATTTCTGTGGGTGTTCTGTCGCAGCTAACTGTGTCTGTTGGAACCTGTCTGCCATACTATCTTAAAAAATACACTTATTTCCTTACAGCTTAACTTGTTTTTAGGAACTTGGTGTTGGTTGGTGTTTACTGTGCTATCAGTAGAAGAATTTTTATATTATTAGTATTTAAGAATGAAGAAACATTTAAGAATGATAAAATTGCTACTATTTACTTTCAGTAAAACAGGGTTAGAATGATGTTTCACTGATGGTGAAGCAATCGTAATGTTACAGAAGATTTTCCATAATTGCTTGGTGAGCCTGCATTTCAAACATTAATTTCCTCGACATTACACCAAGTGATTTCTTTTAATTTACAGGCCGTACCTAAAGAACAAATTCGAAATAATACAGGTTCCTATTAATGACATCGATCGATTTAAAGAAAGAATTTTGAAAAAAATGAATGGGAAATGTTTTTGGTTATATTCGAAAGAGATATTAGAAATGTTTAGACCAATGTAAGGCTCATTTTCAACAATTTTTGTAACAAAGTGTTTATTGTGAAATGTTTTTCAATTAAATTAAATGCATATTATTGTCCCTTTAATCTTCCAATTGAAGCTGAATAAAAAATTAGGTTCCTGACATTTGATGATTCAAATGGCCATCAGATTGAAGGCAAGCATTTAACCATTACACCAAATTGCCTAGAGCTCAAGCTGTCAAAAATTGTTTACATGTCAGCTATTCTGAAAAAAAAAATCGCTACAACATAGGGTTATTATTTTTTTCCACAGATAACTTGTCAAATTTCTTTGAGCGCGGGACATTTTGGAACTATTTTTCTGGAACACGTTTAATGTTACCAAAATGCCTTTCTTTGAACAATTTTTCTTCTTTTGTTTTCGGGCAATTAAAGAAGTCACTGTGTGTCAGATCAGGCGAGTATAATAACCAGAATATGTAATTCGATATATGTATGTACATACATACGTACTATCTACTTGGCATTTTCAATTTCATTTAACAAACACTGTCAAGGTACATGCATCAGCTGAAAATCACTACATTCGCGGATGTTCTTTTTCTAACTTTACGAATTTTAAGAATGTTAGAAAGGGGCCTCCGAGGTGGATAGTGACCTATTATGCAATACTGACGTATAGTAAAATTGTCAACTACCATTACCATTAATTGAAACATGTACGTATTTATTTTTCATCTACTCGTAATATTGAATGATTTAATCAGTATTCGTATCAGTCCTATTTCCAACAACGTTTTTATAAAATATGCAATACACTTTTTAGGTCATAGCGATAAACTAAATGAAACCGATAGCCAGAATTCGATCATTTCATTCAAATTACAATAATATACGACTCAGATGCAGCTCTCAAAAACAACTGTTTTGCTCTGCGACCTAATTAGTTAATGTAAATATTTCATTTTCACTGCATCTACAATGTTGCCGAGTCCATCTGCGTGTAAAATTCAGTCAATTAGAGTTAGAGTAATATTGATTAAAGAGTTCAAAAAGAAAATTGCTTTTTTTAGTTGATTAGAGGGCCTAATTAAGTAATTAATAAGAATCTTCCAATTATCTAATTATAACCTATAGAGCCTTCCTCATGACTTTTGCAACTTGTCTAATTATAGAAGTTAAACGCGCTAAAGACTTGGCAATTAGTTTGTGTTTTTGGAATGCGTTTCTCTAGAGCTCCATCGCCGTGTACTTTTTTGTAGATTTACGAAAGGGTGAAACAGCTCACAAAGCAACACTTATCGTGCGTTGGAGGTGAAGTTTCCAACTGATTAATTTAGTTTTCTCTGTTTTCCTCGTTCATCGAAGATATTTCGGTTAGTTGTTGAAAGGTAATCAAATTTCGCTTACTGCAGGAAACAAAACCGTCTAGATTTTTGTGGGTACAATTTGTACCGATTTTTTTTTATGTTAAGTTCGCCTAACACGAGTGAGGATGGAACCTCTAGACCACTTATGTTAAATGGCCGGAAACATACTTTTTTGTACAACTGTGGCCGAAAACGCCACTCCCGATACATCCCTCTTCAGTCAGTCGACAGAAAAATTTGACAGGGACATATTTTTGAAGTTTAAGACGTGCCCTTTCCGATGGTGTCCATGAAATTCCTTCAAAAAAAATATTAATAATGAAAAAAAGCAGTTTAAAAAAAACAAGATTTTTTTTGCACATTTTTTTAATCAAATTTTCAAGGGGTTTCCGGTCTGCAATGGACCTGGAACCTTACTCACCGATGGAATAAATGTTTGAACTTTAAGTATACGCGGTTTAAAGATCGATGCGTTATACGTTCAAAATGGCGCCTGAACTGCAAAATTTGTGCGTACAAATTCAAGAATGTTTTGTTGGAAAATGATGTACTTATGCAAAAAATGATCAAGAATAAAAAGTTATTAAAATCACTCAGGAATGCACTGGAATTTTTTCAAAAATTTTTGAGCAACTTTTTGGATTTTGCAAATAGTCAATTTTTGCATTTAAAAAATTGCTTAAAAAAATTCTGAAAAAAATTCCGGTGCATTCTTTGAATGTTTTTAAGAACTTTTTTATTCTTTACAATTTATAGTAAAAATGAATTGTCTTCGAGAAAATTCTAGTCAAATTAGTATCGAAATTTATAAAATTTTTTTCTCGAAAACAATGCATTTTTACAATACATTGTCAAGAATAAAAAGTTCTTAAAATCATTCAAGGAATGCTTTCAGGATTTTTTAAGCATATTTTTTTTAATTTTGCAAAACTGGGAAATATACATGGGTTTATACATTCCTGCTCTCAGAAGAACTTAGGCGATGAAGGGAAATTCATCCAGTCCCAAAATATTTTTAACAATATGGCGAGGCTGTTTCTAAATGACCATGCTTGAGTACCAGTTGTTGGAGGACTATATTTGCAGGTTGATTTTGCCTATCGAGATATATAATAATGCGATATGTGACAATGCGATAAATTTTCATTTTAATGTGTGATAATGATATGGCCAATGGTTGGGTTATTACTTCAATGTTGTCCACTAAAAGTTACAGAGAGTTTTTCTCGACGCAGTCTCTGAATTACGAGTATATTGCCAGGTGATACTTGCTTAGAAAAACGTTTGTATATACAAACATACTTGATTTTATTAAAAATATACTCCACAGAAGTTGACGAGTTCCATATTTTTTATTTCTCGTCTAGATAAGCTAAAAAAAGGTTTCTTTTTACGTTATTCAATCTACATGACTCAAGAAAATTAATATATGCCATATCGTATTGCTGACATATTTTTTTAGGTAACAGTTCTAATCTGGCTATTTTTGCAGCCTCTTCAATATCCATTGAAACAGACAAATCATCACTTTTATCTGGAAAATGATGATGTGAATGATGATGAAAATTTTTTAACCATTGTGTAAACGGGCATTGTATGTAATGTGTTTTTTTATAATAATATTTCAATGTTACATTATTCCCTTAATTAATTTGCAAGTAGCAAATACACTGTATTTCAAACAATATATTTCATGGTTGAATTTTGAGAAACAATTTGCATGCAGGTTTATTCAGAATTTCCTCGTTAACATGTATTTAACTCCGAGCAAATTCGTAAAGTAAAATCTTAATCGGTTTCTTAGTTAATTTATGATAAATATATGCGAAATTCACGACGGTAGTATACATTACCTTCTCCTTTAATTTATACGAAGGAACGACGCAATTAAGAGGGTATTATCTGTTGAACGCTATCCTGCTTATAGTCTCATAAAGTTTCAGTTTCTTATATATTTTAAACAAGCGTGTGCATTTTGAGGTGAAGCTTTAGTTTGTTTTGAAGACAAAATAGATAATTCTATTCCATTGACAGCTATTGCAACGTGTTGATTTCCACTTCATCATACTTTTTCCGTTTAACAGACGTGCCATTTGCACCCAAATACTTTCAGGTACTTCCAGCGAACCTGAAAGAGCCAATGAACCCAGAGAATCGACAAGTTCAAGCGCAGCCACAATTATGGACAAAGGGCTGTTTAAAACCATGCAGGGGAGATCTCGTTTTCATATCGTCGGTTGACGACAAGAATTATAGGTGAAAAGTTAAATTTGAATCACACCACTGTTCACCAGATGTTGACTAATGAATTGGAGAGGAGAAAAATCTACGCAAAAATGGTTGTAAAAAAACCTTGGGTGTTTGAGTACGACCCGGAAACCAAGCGCCAAAGCATGCAATGGCATACTTCAATCTCTCCAAGACCCAAAAAAGCAATATTGAGCAAGTCGAAGATCAAACGCATGCTGATTTGCTTTTTTAATAATCAGGGAATTGTTCATAAAGAGTTTGTGCCTCCAGGCCAAACAGTAAATCAACCCTTTTACAGAGAGGGCCTTGAAAAACTTCGAAAAAGGGCCAAGCGTGTGAGAACAAGGATGTTGCATCACGACAATACGCCTTGTCACACAGCCATTTCAGTAAACGAGTTTTTAGCCAGTAAAAACATTCCTGTGACTCCTCAGCCTCCTTATTCGCCTGACTAAACTTCTTGTGACTTTTTTCTCTTCCCAAGATTGAAAAATCACCTCAAGGGACGTCATTTTGGGACCATAGAAAACATTCAAACGGCTGTAACCGACCAGCTGAAGGCTATTCAGGAATGGAAGTACCGTCTCCAGCGCTGTGTGGCTCCCAAATTATTTTGAAGGGTACAATAGTGAATTGTAATATAAAATAAAAAAATTATATTCGAATAAAAAAATAAAAAATATTAGTATCATTACTTAATTGACAAACCTTGTATTTTTGAAGTAAAGTGGTATTACCAACAAACATATTCATATTGAAAATTAATTAATGCAATATCTTGATGTACACCAAAGTGTAAACATACTAAATTTATATTTGGACGAAAATTAATAATGGCCAGTAGGTACGAGTACAGTTTCATTGTATTTACGCTGAACTTCAGTTTAGTGTAACCGATAATAACATCGTTCTCAAATTTTGTTTTGTTATAAGTTTTATATTCTGTACACATTCACAACATTCATTTACCAAAACAAAATGATGTCCTCTTTAACAATTCCAATTGCAGTTGATCAGAATTACACGCCAGATGAGTTAGTCGGCGCTCTGATTTCCCCAAGACTTGACTATACGAAATTTAACGATCTCGTAAACATAAAATAATTTGACATTTTGATTAAGTACACCACCGTCCCACTGAAGTCGATAATTGTAAATTCATACCGAAATTCAATTGATGACACGCCCTTTTGAACCGAGGGCTGTTATATTATCTATAATATCCTGTTACGAGGTGTAATAGAGTTCCAAAGTGGCAATCTTGCGGATTTAGACACTTTAGGAGGGCAGTGGCCCGCGGCCTTTCGTGATAAATTATCTCTGTAATACATACAGCTGTTACAATAATTTCGACCGGAATCTGTTAAGGTGTAACGGAGTTATGAGAACCTAAGGGTCGGTAATGACCGGACGAAATATTGGGATGAGAGTGGAATTCACGACGATCGTTAGTAATATCGTTATTCTTTTAAGAATTCCTAACGAGAAAAATGTTGCTAAAAAGGTGTTGTTTGTACCATAAAACATGGCGTCACAGTTGGCTGAACAACAAAAAGACGTAGGGGAGGCCGGACAAAGTTGTTACAACTGAGGGGTGTCAATAATGCCGTTTTCTTGGTCCAAGCCCCATTCACTACAGCTTCAGACCATGTTAGACTGACCCATCTACATGTTAAAAGATCATCGAAAAACTCTTGCGAACAGTGTCAAATCAAGTATGGTATATTCTGTATACTCCATTACAAATAGAAAAAACAATTTTCTATACACGGTGGAGACTTTAACTGGAATATATTCGCTAGCGGGGTGGTGAATGATTTTTCAAAACATTCCCGAGACACGTCAACTTTTAAATGTATTTACCTACATTTTGCAAGTAATATGAAAAATATAGCCCTTCAGGGGTGGCTGAAACCACCCTCGACATGATTTTTTTCAAATGCAACCCTATGGCTTGTGACCCCTCATTGTAAAGCTGGTGGAAAGAGGAATCCGACGCACTGATCAAATTTTAATTTTTAGTATGTTTGTAGGGTTGCATACAATTAAAACGTAATTTTATAGTTTAATTTATTTTTAACGCAACAATTTCGTACTCAAAATGTATGTTGTTTAGTTTTGGAATGTAAACCTTAATTTTCATATGTCCCCACAAAAAATGACGTGTCTCGGGAATTTTTTGAAAAATCATTCACCACGCTAGCGAATATATTCCAGTTAAAGTCTCCACCGTGTATATCATATAACATTTTCTATAGATTCTAAATATATATTAGTAACATAGGACCATTTTGGAAATAATTTTGAGCAAATTCAATATAACTGAATTAACTTTATTGATTCAGCTTGATTGGTGGAATAGCATTGGAGATTATCACATGGGGTTGCATTGAATTGAATTGGGTGAAGTTAAATTGGCAAACTATAGGGGATAAATAATAAATAATTTGGATCGAGTTGAATTAAATTGGTAGGTGAATTGAGTCGAGTTGGGCTGAATTAGGAGATAAATCAGATCGAGTTGAAGCGATATTGCAAGTGAATCGATTTGATCTGAATTGAATGCACCTGAATCCAATTGGATTGGATTGAATCAGATTGAATATAGATGACGTGTATACATTTCAAACCGAATAACAAGTGAATTGTTTCATTTGAGTGAGTGAAATAATTGTAAGAATATAAGGTTAAAATTAAATTGTATTAAACACCTACCACATAAAATTTCAGGCAAAAAACGTTTTCTTTTCTCAAGAACAGCCGAAAAATATTGAATTTTTACAAAACTTTAACACACCATATCTCAGTAACAACGTACCTTCAAAAGTATGTTTGCATAATCTTTAGAGGCATGCTGTGCATAATCTTTTTTTATCAAATGACGCATATTAATCTGTTCCCGAAGTTATAGACATTCCTCCCGATCTTATAAATAAATAATCCATAAAATCTACCTGCTCGTTTATGTGAAGTGTGATTATTTAGAAGTGTATAAGTAGATATACGAAAATTCGTTATATACACACTTTATTATTATCCAGCGTTACTGCCGCATAACTAAGATGAAAATATAATTTTTATGAGTCAAATAAAACTGCAAGTGAAAGAGTGATGCATTTTTCAATGCGTCAGTTTACTCCTGCTGTTAAATTACATTATATTGTCTAGGGAATACAATACATAGGGCCTGCACCTACCCCATACGTAATCGTGATCGTAAACTGTCTCGCTATGAGAAACTGTCTATTAGTAGATACGGTATGAAAGTCGGTGGAGGTATATAAAAACATATTTTTTTTATTACGAGTATATTTTTACACATTTTAAATCAATATTCGCACTTTTTACAAGTTGAGAGTCTTATAGTTGGAAAATATTTTTTTTATTAGGTATTTTGTATGTTTCCATAATTATTATTTTACAGGTATTTGAGCCTGAAGGCAAGAATTAGTTTCCGATATTGATATAGTACTATGAGACTTCATAGTTGCCTAATCAATCAAAAGTTATCAGTAAGGTAACAAGGCTCAATATTTAATTAAGTTTGCAAACGAGATTTATTCAAAGGTTTTGTCGACCCGCGGGATTAGGTGTTGTTCCACCCTTGGAGCAGATTGTTGAAAGACATCAGTTTCATGTGTATCACAATGTTATTTTGAAAACAGTTGTATTCCTATCGTCTTTTTTCATTGGTCACTTTTTATTGGTGTATTATTGGAGTAAATTGAAAAAGAAACGTATCTAGCTATGGAATTATTGGTATAGGTTTTTTAACTATTAGTATAGGTTAATTATTAGTATATTATTAGTATACCAAGTTTAAAAAAATATTTTTAAGCAAAAACAATTTATAATTATGATTTTAACTTAGATTTAGATATAATTAATGTAGAAAAGAAAATTATAGATAAGAAATATCAAGTTTGCTAATAAAAATTAATATTTAAAATGTTCATATCAAAGAAAAGCGTCTAAATAAAGGATTTTTGGACAAAACTACCGATGAAATGGACTGAGGATACTCTCACAATTTCAAAAAGACTCTGAAAAAGATAATTTAAGGCAAAAATTTTGCAATTAGTTTGATAGATTCACCAAAAAAAGTGGAAATACCTCAAAAATTCTGGTGAGTCCAACTTTAACCTTAAATAACTTTTGAAAGACTACATTTATCAAAAAATTATAAGAGACGTTTTTTGTAGTGCGTTCAATTCCCATGTTAATTAAATGAGAAATGGAAAATCGCGATGAGTCACCTCATAATATTAAAATTAAGAGCTGCTATTTTCACAGGCTCATTTTTTCGACATCCTGAACAATATTTTCAGAGTAATTTTTGGAAAAAAAATTAGTCGATTTTTTTTGATACAGTCTAATGCACACACACTGTTAAAAATTTGCCACAATTGTATCGCTCCACAACAATACAAAACACGCAATTCTTCCATTAAGTTCTGAGTAACTGATTCTTGCTCCGTTGATAATAAACATAAATTTTGTTGACACTGTAACGAAGCTGGAATGTCGCGGGATTAGGAATTGCGTTCTGACGTTTTCATAGACTTGTCTTATTTATTAGGTAGTATATAATACTCATAAATCGCAAAGTTTTGCAGAATTGCTCATCTACAAAGATAAAATAAAAAGAAACACAGTAAATGAAATAGAAATGAAATAAATGCCCCTGCCTTTGAAACGATTGATTTCTCTTTTAATATTTCCACTTGTTCATAGATTAAATCTCAAAATGTAAGTAGGCAGTCCATATTTTAATCCAGCAAGAACATATATTTTAAGTTCAATAACTACACCACTGTTATGGGTGATAGTAAAGAATCAGTAGACCTTCATATAGATTCCAAACATTATTAACTAAAAAGTCTTACTTATTTTCACAAATATTTAACCAATTCTTCAACCAAATAAGTTTGTATGTACACCCTAGGAAATTGCACCTTTACATATTGGCGATACATGTGTAGAAGAAGTGTACGAACTTAAAAGAAGTGTACGAACATAATTGTATTTATTTTCAAATTTTGGTATTCCTTAACTAACCGGTCTGCAAGAAAATAAAATTGAAGTTCTATAAAAAAATAAAAAAACAAAAATATAAATCAACCCGGTTATAAGACGAAAGAAAGAAAAAAATGCCTATTGAATATGTGGTTCAAAAATGTCGCCTCTTTGTGCTTCGCAAAAACCTAGTCTATCGTAAAACTCAGTTCTTACGCGTTCTAACTTCTAACACTTCAGGGAAATTATTTAGGACTTGTACAATTCTGGCCCGTAAATCATTTAAATTTCGTGGTCTTTCATGTTCATGTCCGTAAACAGTTTGTTTTATTTGTTAAATATTAGTTGGCATTTAAGGAACCGATTATAAAAAATGGCCCAACGATGGAATCGCCTAAAATACCAACCCAAACATTTAACTTCTCGGGATACTGCGTACGCACAGGAATACGCATGTGCTTATTTTCCGTAGACCAATAACGATATAATAATTCAATTAACACGTGCGCATTATAATTTATGGGCGGGGCGTCCCGCCTACATATTTTATTGCTATCCTATCACGAAAGACAGAGAATAACGCTCATAAAAGTTTTAAAATGACATATTAGTCTGGCAACTATGGATATAATATTCCTCTGTCAGTTCCCTTTACTCGAAGAGTTTATTCTTTTCTGTTTTTTAATGCTCGGCTTTGAAATCTTGGCCGTTCTAACCCTGTATGTATGTATCCATCCAGTTTTTGTAAAGTTCTATACAAGGTGTGTAAATTAAGTAATGAGACCGGCAACGTAGCGCACGATCTAGTAACACTGCGGAAACGGGACTTGGAAGGGCGGTAGGTTAACTTGTAATGCACTTTCTGTACAAGTTTGAATTGTTAGAGTCATTTGTTTGTTCTTTGTGACTGTTGTAGTAAACCGGGTTTTTCTACTGCGTTTTAAAAATGAGTGGACGTAAATTTTGAGCAACGGTGTGCTATCAGGTTTTGCTTCAGACTAGCCTACAGAGACAGTGTTTTTTTTTTTCAAGAGACCAGGGTTTTCGGTGGTTTAAGGCAATCTCATAAGGAAGGGAGTCGATTGAAGATGAACCACGCAATGGAAGGTCTTCATCTTCAAGAATCGATGAAAATGTCGATAGAATACGGGATCTTGTGCGTTCAGATCGTCGGTTGACGACAAGAATGATCGGGGAAGAGTTAAATTTGAATCCCATCACTGTTCATCGGATTTTGACTAACGAATTTGGGATGAGAAAAATCTGCGCAAAAATGGTTCCAAAAAACCTTTCACAGGAACAAAAGGACATCAGGAGAGAAAGGTGTCTTGACTTTTTGGAATCGATTGAAAATCGATCCCCATTTTATGGAACGTGTCATTACTCATTACTGGTGATGAGACTTGGGTGTTTGAGTACGACTCGGAAACGAAGCGCCAAAGCATGGAATGGCACACTTCAAGCTCTCCAAGACCCAAAAAAGCAAGAATGAGCAAGTCCAAACTCTGTATCATGGAACTTATTGCGAAACTCTTCTAAACAATCTTACATTGCATAATTCCACTTGCCTTCTACTTTTCACTCATTTCTGAAGTACGATTCTGAAGCATAAAGGTTTTGTGTTCTTGACAAAGCGTATTATTCGCGTAGAGTATAAATTCTATTTGCACAATAAAGAAAATGATCTGATAGAAAGACTGACAGTTGACACTTATATTGACAGTTGTACAATAAGAAACGGCATGCCTTCAAATTTGCATAAACCACTTGACTTTTTGTTTTTCTTTTTTACACACCTTACCATTATTATGTAACAGCAGCATTTACAGTAATAATGAAAAGCATATTTTGATTTTAATTTGCCGATTATTTTTCCTCCAGAACTCGCTTAATGCAAGGATAATGGCATGGCGTATTATCCTGCCAATATTCCGCTCGCAGTGGTCGGGACCACCGCCAGCATAAACTCGCTGAACGCATTCAACAAGTAGCTTATTACGTAAATTACGCGAGATTCTCCACTAGTCCCAGCGGGCAGGACATTATTTGTATATTTTCATAAGGAGAATAATTGAATTCGAGCTAAATTGTATATCGAGAGGCGTTGGAAAAACAAACTGTTCGAAAGTCGTTAAAGAAGTTATGCCTAAGAGAATTAAAGGGCTTATCCTATCGGGGCGTGTTTCAAGCAACCGAGGAGACCTACGGAATTATTAAAAAGCGTAATACATCCCAGAGGAGTTCGCGGTAGAGAACCTGGTGGAGAAACAGTACAGATGTGCGGACGGTTTACTCTACATTTAAGAGGTATTATAGCCTAAAGCGTAAAAAAAATTGTTTAATTTCTGATTATATTAAACTGATAGTGTTGTTGCAACAGTTTTATTTTTTTTTTCTAATAATGGCATGCAGAAAGAGTATCTCATCACCGACACTTTTTTTTTAAATTATTTTAATTTTTTTTTACTGATTTTTTTAAATTTATATTCGAATAGAATTACAATTCAGTATGGTCTCCTTCAAAATAACTTTTATGGGAGACCACACTGCGCTGGAGAAGATTCTTTCATTCCTTATTGACACCGTGCAGAGAGGCGTGGTTTCGCCATTTTGTACAATCAGCGATCACGGTGACCGAGGCGTAAACTATGTGCTGTGGCATGTCATTGTCATATAGTTTACGTAGAAAAATTATGTTTTCAGTTTATATTTTTAAAAAGACTTTGGTAACGTAATATTAACAAAGTGCAATTAATTTCTACAAATATCGCGCATCAATTCCGGTAAACAACTTGAAGTTTGCAGTGCCTGTTACGTGATAACCATCTTTTAAAGCTTAAAACCTAACCTACAAGATGAGCAACAAAAAATCATATGGTGATGTGTGTTGCGTGATAAATTGCAAAAATCGAGCAAGAACCACAAGTAATGTCAAGTACTACTCTTTCTCTGTAAACCCGAATAAATTGTGTCAACGAGAAAAATGGATTAGATCGTCGATCGATAGAATCGGATAGAATCGATAAAATCGTCTTCAAAAAAAGATTTCCGAAAAACCGGTCTCCAAAATAATATTTGTCCCGATGGATGACATCTATGAAACCATAACGTCAATTTCAGTACGTTTTATCGATTTGAATCATGTCACACCATCTATTCATTTCAAACTATGAGTTTTTCATAAAGATATTTATCATACTTACCGTTAGTAAGGATTATAAAGTAGTATTTGCTAATATTTTTTTAAAACAACAGAAACTGCGAAATCTTGGTGTAACTCCACTTAAAAACCACAGCACGTATTTACGAACACTGCCGTTATGGCGCCACCAGTTCCCTTGCACGGTCTCTATAGCTGTGCTGGAACTTATATACTGGAACAGCCTTCAGCTGGTCGGTTACAGGCGTTTGAATGTTTTCTATGGTCCCAAAATGACTTCCCTTGAGGTGATTTTTCAATCTCGGAAAGAGAAAAAAGAGGACTCAAGTCAGGTAAATAAGGAGGCTGAGGAGCCACAGGAATGTTTTTACTGACTAAAAACTAGTTTACTGAAATGGCTGTGTGACAAGGCGCATTGTCGTGATGCAACATCCAGTTGTTCTTGATGCTTGATCTCACACGCATGACCAAACAACAAGAACAACTGGATGTTGCATCACGACAATGCACCTTCTCACACAGCCATTTCAGTAAATGAGTTTTTTGCCAGTAAAAACGTTCCTGTGGCTCCTCAGCCTCCTTGCGACTTTTGGGACCGTAGAAAACATTCAAACCGCTGTAACCGACTAGTTGAAGGCTATTCCAGTATATGAGTTCCAGCACTGATATGAGGGATGGAAGAACCATCTCCAGCGCTGTGTGACTTCCCAACGAAGTTATTTTGAAAGAGACAATACTGAATTGTAATTCGATTCGCATAAAAAAAAATAAAAAACCTCATTACTTAATTTACACACCTCGTATATACATACGCCTTTCAGTAGTTTTCTTGGACATGTTAAAAGACACGAAAACTAAGTTATGAACGATTTTATTCAAATTGAGATCTAGGACGTGACTATTGCGTTAGTGCTCTCATTAAATAGGTCGTAGTCGTATTATTGCAAAGACAAAACCGTACCAACTACATATGAATATTATATTGGACGGCAACTTTTAAAAAGTTTGATAGAGTGCTAACGTAAATTATTTTTGCAGAGATTTAAAATATGTATGTTCAGCAAAAAGATAGCACTTGTCAATATATGTTTTCTGGTAATATCACGGATTGTTCTAGAAAAAGTTGCATTTTTATCACTCAGTAGTTACAGGAAACAGCTTAAAATATGTTAAGCGACTACATAACTTTTGTTTATAAAAAAGTTTAAACACATAGACGTAGTACCTCAGGAATATGAGAGCAAATTTATTTCTAAGTACCTATTATTTGCTTATACTAGTGGTTGATGTGTAGCTGTATCTAAATCTCATATAAAAGCGTCAAACTGTTTTTCAATTTCTTTAAATTGGATTACCTTTATATAAACGGAACATATTGATGTGTCTAAAATTACTTTTACGGTAGAAAAATGGGACTATTGGGAAATAAAATCAAATTTAAAATATCTCTTAAAAATGCAATATTGTTTCCTTTTTCAGGGCAGATGGATTTACTAGCAATGATCATTTCTTCATTTCTCAAAAGCGACTTTTCACTATCTCCAAGCATATTTTGAAGGCAATAATAAAGTGATATGTCTAACCTGAAAGGGAAATGTCACGGAGAAATACTAACGGACCAAATAAGGTAGCTTTAATGAAGGTGCCAGGATGCTCTAAAATAGAAGATAATAAACAATCTGACAAACTAATAACAGGGGTATCTGCAGCTCCATACAGGGTCGGCCCGTGTTAACTTAGGTATAGCAAATATTACCAGCTAAAAAAATATATGTGCAAGATAAGGCGGCGTGGAAGGGAAGGTGGTGTGGGATGGGCCACGTCTTGGTCGCTGACAAAAGCACAACCCGGGCCGGGTCGTCAGAATCACCGATATGTATATTAATGGATCGGTAGTAGAATAACCCCCGTATTTTTCAGCGAATTTGAACAACAGCCATTTTGTAAGTTAGTTAACAAAGCAGGTGTAGCATATATACAGAAACGCTTTGTCGTTTAAAGGTGTAGAAAGTGGTATCCTGTATAGTAGTCGTCTAGAACACCACCTTAAAAAAACACCAGGAAAAAGACCACCAAGAAATATTAACACTAAACAAGTATCGTAATTCATAAATCGAGGAAGTTTTTCTGGCACCCTTAAGAACACTGAGGTATATGTTTTTACTGACTTATTAGAGTTTAGATTTGGTTATTTAAAGAAATCAAGAAATATTTGAAATGCACATGATTCTATAGAGCAACATAGACCGCTACTCTTGTTTGAATTGAAGTCCTAACTGAAGATATATTATTATATTATGTCATTCACTCATTCAATATATGAATATACAATATATCATTGTGGGTTTAGCGGGTAAAACGCTGGTGTGTTTAGAAAACAACAACAGGGTGAAGGAAATATAGATAACAAAATAATTTTTAAACTGGAGGCTAACTAGGTTTTCTCAAATAGTTTTTTTGGACCACCCGGTATGTAATATTCAGCAAGAATTGAAGCATCAACAATTAGCTGATATTCTCAGACTGTACTTTGTTAATCTATTCGTTCAATGATGCTCTGTATATAAATCTTCGTTTGTTAAATACGAATTTTAAATATTCTTTCTGAACAGATAAATTACATTATTGAAATCCCTGATATGCTGCGCAAAATACCAAACAAAAAGAAAGAAGTAAAAAGGGTTCCTTTTTACATATCAGAAAAAATTATACATTTACATTTCTTTATTTGCTACATCTGTGAAAACTTATTATTATATTATGAGTATGTTATTTATCGCTGATCGTCAAATTGATCATTATTTTAACAATAAGTCTTTGGATACCCAAAGAATTGAAATTTTGATATGATTAGGATGTGGTGATAAAACAAGAACGCAGAAGCAGGTATGCGAAATATCCTGACCGCCGCATTTCCCAGTCTACGGTTAGTAGAATAGAAAACAAATTTCGTGAATTTGGAAATGTCACAGGTATTCCTAAATCTGGTAGGAAACGCATTTTAGACGATGAACAAAAATTGGATATATTGTTAGATATTCAAGATAATCCACATAAATCTACAAGACAAGTTTCCGCCGATAATGATGTTAGTAAAACGTTCATATTGCGTCTTCTAAAAAACGAAAAATACCGCCCACATAAAATTCATTTGGTTCAAGAACTTAACGACGATAACCCTGATCGCCGATTGGAATTTTGCGAAATCATGGCAAATAGATGCCAAGATAATCCTTTATTTATAAAAACACATTATTTGTTCTGATCACATCTGTCAACAAACAGAACTGTAGATACTGGAGTACAGAAAATCCACATTGTATCATGGAGACCAATATTCAATATTCTGAGAAGGTGAACGTTTGGGCTGGAATTATAAATTCTCAAATTATCGGACCATATTTCTTTGATGGCACATTAACTGGGCGCGTTACTTGGATTTCTTGCAAAATTTCTTAGTTCCAGAGTTAAGAATGCTTTTTCCAGATGATGACAACCCCAATGAAACTGACAGAAATATTTGGTTTCAGCAGGACGGAGCTACACATTTTTCATTGGAAGTAAGAGCCTATCTGAATCAAGTTTTTCCCAATAGATGGATCGGTAGACGCGGTGAAATTGAGTGGCCTGCTCGTCCTCCCGATTTGACCCCGCTTGACTATTTTTTTATTGGGTTTCTTAAAATCGAAAGTCTACTTCAATAGACCAAATAACGTAGAATATTTAAAAGAGAGAATAAGGCAAGGAATTAATCAAATCACCCCGGAAACAATACAAAATTTAGAAGAACTTCAGCAACGCCTCCATTATTGTCAAGAAGCAACGGGCGCCCAGTTTGAACATTTGATTTAAACTGTTCTTCTGTTCTGATTCATGTTCTTTTCTTTACTTAGTAACATTGAAAATGTAATATTTTTCAATAAAAAAATTATAGACATTAAATAAATCTTATGTTGCTGGATGGAGAATTAAGAACCCTTTCAAATGAGCTATCACACGCACCCTCGTTCCATTTAAAAATTTTAAAGTGGTAGCTGTCACTCCAAGGGGTTTGGGGGGGGAGGTATAAAATTATGCTCAAAAAATGTCATTCTAGAATTAAAAATTGACGTTTTCGAAACGAAAAATTTATCCGTTACTTATGGACTTCACTGTATATCAACAAAGGTACTGTATATACCTTAGCCTTAGACGAGACTTCTGCAAAACCTTTGGCGCTTATAGGGATTTTGACGTATACATACGTACTATATATACACATGGTTTATCAGTGTCACTTATCTATCTATTCGATAAATTAATATACAGAAAAGGGCATGGATTGGAAGGGCATGAACAGATGAGTGGTCACAGTCATCTATATATAGACGTCCTACATAAAATCAATGTTCGATTAACATAATAGAAACGAATGTTGGTGCAGACACTGTCAGCGGTCTAGCAAAAATTTGATTGGATTTGCTGGAAAAAAATGATAGGTACTAAGGGTACATGCTGTGGCTAGAGTAAGGTTTTCATCAGAGCTGTTTCCTTCCCAGCGGCAGTACTTGGCGTGTTATCTTGAAGTTTTCATTATGAAATGAAATTAAACGTTTAATTAGGAAATTTAATTGGCCGAAAACGATAGCTATCGCGAAATTGTGAGGATCAACCGAAATTAGAATAGGATTAGTTTTATTTCATTTAGGGCCGACGGATAGAGGCGAGAGAATAAAAACATAGAGTTTAGTGATAAAGCTTAATACAGGAAAAAACGGATCAATGCAAATGAACAATTTGGCCAACATTGAAAAAGTAGATCAAAGGTTCTATTGATTATAAAATATTATCTGAATTGCAATAGAAAAAAATGTCGTTTTATACTTATACCCGGAGATTATACCGATACTCAATAACTTTTAAACGGAAAAAAAATTTGCATTTCGGGTTTTCCCTATCGCAACCTGTCTACCCGCATGGGATTGGGGTACTAGAGTACACCGCACGTTACCAGGCACGGTCAGTGGCGTACGTATGCACGGGCAAGAAATACACGCGTACGTAATTTACAAAGCGCTTAAAAAATACGGTCAAGAGACATGAACTTAGCGGATCATATTACTGATAGAAAAAATAAAGAAAAAATAACTAAAACCATGTATTCCTATGTTTTCGAGGTCTCTCTAGGTTATACTACTCAAAAAACAAATACAAACGTGCACTCGAGACGTGTACTTGAAGGAAACGCAATGAGAACAATTTAATGTTCTCATTTTTGAGGTACAAATAACTAGATATGGCAAAATTCAAAAGGGTGATATTTCTCGTTTTTTACCAGTTGCGAGATCATTGACGCAAAAGAAGAATTGTGAAAATTATTAGTCCTTTGGGGGTTTTGGGGTCGCTGATCACGACCCTGATGTCAGAATTTCAAAATTCAAGAGGGCGGATCCAATATGGCCACCATCCCGAATCAAATTTCAAATTTTTCGATTATTTTGCCTCAAACTTTGTAAACTAGGGGTTTTCGGGGTCGCTAATCACGATCCGATGTCAGAATTTCGAAAATTTAGGATTTCGAAATTTGCTTCAAAATGGTCGCCATGTCATAGCTACTAACCTGAATTCTGAAATTTTGACATCGGGATAGTGATTAGCGACCCCGAAAACCCCTGGTTTACAAAGTTTGAGGCAAAATAATCGAAAAATTTGAATTTTGATTCGGGATGGTGGCCATATTGGATCCGCCATCTTGAATTTTGAAATTCTGACATCAGGGTCGTAATCAGCGATCCCAAAACCCCTCAAGGAGTAATGATTTTCAAAATTCTTCTTTTGTGTCAATGATCCCGCAAGTGTTAAAAACGAGAAATGTCACCCTTTGAATTTTGCCATATCTAGTTATTTTAACCTCAAAAATGAGATATTTTAATTGTTCTCATTGCGTTTCCTTCAAGTAGCATAAAGGACTATAACATAACTGAAATTGCGATTAAAAAAAAGAATCTTGAAAAAATTCGCGTTTTTAATAGTTTTTTGTTAAAAACTGGAAGGTTACATCAATTTTTTTGCAACTTTTAACGATTCCATTCGAAAGAGCGACCTCGAAAACATAGGAATACATGGTTTTAGTTATTTTTTCTTTATTTTTTCTATCAGTAATACGAGCCTCTAAGTTCGTATCTCTTAACAGTGCACGTGGGCGTTAAAGGGTTAATTATCATAGAGTTGTGTAGTGCCTACCCTGCGTTGTGGCACACTTTCCGGACCCTACCTACGACTAGTGTTAGAATCAGTTGCACACAAATAATTTTTGTATTGAGAATAGAGTCATACTTTTTTGAATGAAACTCATATTGAGGAATATAAAAGGAAACTTGTTGATATGTTTGCCTCATATTATTATCTAAATACGATCAACGATATCTAGCATTGGTTTGACTATTGAAAAAAAATCGTAAATCGTTCTAGATACAAATCAAGTGGAACTGACATTTGTGTTCAATAAAAAGGAAAATCGAGCCTCACAACAGTCTTGAATCATTCTTGAAAGTTATTGGTTTGGATCACCTGACTGGGTTGCAAAGAAAAAGTCGGTGTGTCGGTGAACGAACTGATATTAAAGTTATATAATTAATTAATAGCGTGAAAAGAAACACAAGTTCAACCTAATTAAATTATTTAATAAAGATAATTTGGAGAGAAAAATGTTTCGTATTAAGATAAATGGCATGCCAAATCTTAACAAATTGGACTTACTTTGGGATTTGTTTAACAGGAAATGGTTTGAACAAAAATCTTCCTGCATATAGCAAAAGAAAGGATAGCGAGAGAAACGGTGACAATTTAGAAACTTCACCAAAAGGTCTAAAAATCTAAACAAAAAATAAAAGCACAACATTTCACTTTCAAATTATTGATTCATAAGGAATGTGCCAAAAATACAGTGTCTTTATATGTATGTATTATATACACTGTCTGTCAAAATGTACCATATGAGAATTATTTTATATTACACATTGTTTTCAAAAACTGTCTGTCTACCACTAATACCTGCTGTAATTTAAAATTAAAAAAAATGAATGAATGTGTCATACTACCAAATTGGTAACCTTGAAATTATTGCATTTAAAATATTTGGTACCACAAAATCCTTTATTTTTTAAAACATAGAAAAATGGCATACGGAGAATTAATGGTGGAGAAATGTAGTAATAAGTTTCAATCTCCCACCACCTATGCGATATGACAATTTTATTCTATATTTTCCGCTATTCTCTTCATATTTCATGAGTTTTAATTAGAAGAGTTTAATTTCCAATGATATGTAATAATTTTTAGAGCTGCACTTTACCACTTTTTGTGTACGAGGTAAGCTGACATATAAACTGAAATTGTGTTATTGCGACCATATAAACCAAAACAAACAAAAAAAGCAACTTATATGCCTGGCTTCTATTAAATTTTGGTTAATTTACAGCAATCTACACTCTACTTACACTACTCTACACTATTCACCTCGTACCTACACAAAAATCAGTCAAATGCGCAGTAAAGTAGTAACATAACACACTTCAAACAGCGTATATTACAATTTAAAAACATGTACGTGAATAAATGCAATATTGTCAAGAAAAGTCAAAAAAAGAGAAGGTCAAAGAAAAATTGATGAAATGTGAGGAGTTGAAGAAATAAATGATGCTCCTAATAAAACAGGTACTATTCAGAGAATTCTGTAATTCGAGAATTACAGAAGTTCTTTCAATTACAAAAGACTTTCACCGACCAGAATACTCAGAATTACTACTCGAGTTTCGTCAATAAAAAGTATTCCTTGCCATCATTTTATTAATTTTCAGCTTTTAACGTACCAAAAATCAAGAAGAGAAACGTCTTTTCTTTGGACAGAACTACGAATGCAGCAGCCTAGACATTTGCCTAAAAATTTGATTAGATTTGTTGGAAAAAAATTGATAGGTACTAAGGGTACATGCTGTGGCTAGAGTAAGGTTTTCATCAGAGCTGTTTCCTTCCCAGCGGCAGTACTTGGCGTGTTATCTTGAAGTTTTCATTATAAAATGAAATTAAACGTTTAATTAGGAAATTTAATTGGCCGAAAACGATATCTATCGCGAAATTGTGAGGATCAACCGAAATTAGAATAGGATTAATTTTATTTCATTTAGGGCCGACGGATAGAGGCGAGAGAATAAAAACATAGGGTTTAGTGATAAAGCTTAATACAGGAAAAAACGGATCAATGCAATTGAACAATTTGGCCAACATTGAAAAAGTAGATCAAAGGTTCTATTGA
Organism: Aromia moschata; assembly: GCA_029963805.1. Classification (NCBI taxonomy): domain Eukaryota; kingdom Metazoa; phylum Arthropoda; class Insecta; order Coleoptera; family Cerambycidae; genus Aromia; species Aromia moschata. The sequence goes on from JAPWTK010000041.1 coordinate 1,408,581, forward strand.
TTATAAAATATTATCTGAATTCCAATAGAAAAAATGTCGTTTTATACTTATACCCGGAGATTATACCGATACTCAATAACCTTTAAACGGAAAAAATATGCATTTCGGGTTTTCTCTGTCGCAACCTGTCTATCCGCATGGGACTGGGGTACTAGAGTACACCGCACGTTACCAGGCACTGTCAATGGCGTACGTATGCACGGGCAAGAAATACACACGTATGTAATTTACAAGGCGCTTAAAAAATACGGTTTATATTTTAACACTTTAACGCCCAAGTGCACTGTTAAGAGACATGAACTTAGAGGCTCATATTACTGATAGAAAAATAAAGAAACAATAACTAAAGCCATGTATTTCTATGTTTTCGAGGTCGCTCTTTCGAATGCAAAAAAATTGATGTAACCTTCAATTTTTAACAAAAAACTCTTAAAAAACGCAATTTTTTCAAGATTCTTTTTTTTTGAAATTGCAATTTCAGCTATGTCCTTTGTTGTCTGTGTCCTATGTCCTATGTTATCGTCCTTTATACTACTCAAAAACAAATACAAACGTGCACTCGAGACGTGTACTTGAAGGAAACGCAATGAGAACAATTTAATTTTCTCATTTTTTCCCAAATTCAAAGGGCGATTTTTTTCGTTTTTTACCAGTTGCGGGATCATTGACGCAAAAGAAGAATTTTGAAAATTATTAGTCCTTGAGGGGTTTTTGGGGTCGCTGATCACGACCCTGATGTCAGAATTTCAAGATTCAAGATGGCGGATCCAATATGGCCACCATCCCGAATAAAATTTCAAATTTTTCGATTATTTTGCCTCAAACTTTGTAAACTAGGGGTTTTCGGGGTCGCTAATCACGATCCGATGTCAGAATTTCAAAATTCAGGATTTCGAAATTTGCTTCAAAATGGTCGCCATGTCATAGCTACCAACCTGAATTTTGAAAATCTGACATCGGGATGGTGATTAGCTGCTCCTAATAAAACAGGTACTATTCAGAGAATTCTGTAATTCGAGAATTACAGAAGTTCTTTCAATTACAAAAGACTTTCACCGAACAGAATACTCAGAATTACTTCTTGAGTTTCGTCAATAAAAAGTATTCCTTGCCATCATTTTGTTAATTTTCAGCTTTTAACGTACCAAAAATCAAGAAGAGAAACGTCTTTTCTTTGGACAGAACAACGAATGCAGCAGCCTAGACATTTTATAGCAATAAAGTCAACTTTTTTTCGAGAGCCTGCCTCTCAAACAGTAAATTTGATCAGCAAGCAAGCAAAAAGCACAGCAAAAAAATATTTTTTTTGAGTAAAAATAATCATGAAAAAATAATTCTCATCAAATACTAAAAGTGTGTGATAAAAAGACAGTTTTGCTAAATAACTACAAATAAATAATGTCAAAAATTTGGCATAAAATGGTGCCACAAAAGTACGTTGTACTCTAATTATATTCATACCAGGTGTGTAAAACCGTGTGGGTGGAAGAACCGTCTCCTGCGCTGTGTGGCTTTTCAAATAAGTTATTTTGAAGGAGACAATAACGAATTGTAATTCTATTCGAATAAAAAAAATTAAAAAAATCAGTCTCATTACTTAATTTACACACCTCGTATAGCAGATTTTTATGATTTGATTGGTACTACGCCACCACCAACCAACACCCTTAATAATTAGCAGATCCACATTATTTAGACTTAGAGAACTTTATTAAGTCAAAAAGCCCAAAAAAAAAACGGAAAAAAACGTTTTCCTTACCTAAAAATTTATCTCAAACTACAATGACCCCTGTTTATAATGAAGTGTTAAAAACAATAAATACTACCACTTTATGATTTTTTTTATCGTGGTACTGAAAACTGAAATCGTTTTTCATAATCATGAAGACAGAGTTTTGCCTTTTAGTTCCGTTTTTGTATGCGCGATCTAACAAACGTCGTAACATTTTGTACATATTTTGCGTCGAATCTTTTTTTTTGTCCCGTAAATTGAAATGATAACGAGCAAACTTGTACGATAGCCATGAAAACATCACTAACTGTTAATTAAAGTGGCCCGTGGTCATTTTGCATTCCTACACAGGTGGACTGCACATATTTTGCACGATTATCATAATTTGAACAATGCTATCTCGCGCCGTTCAAAAACTAGTTTCAGTCTGTTTGTTTTGACTGTAAATACTGGTATACAACACCAGCATGTTTTCTGTTAGTAGTTATCAGTTCTCGTCCTTCTATATTCGTAACTAATTTAAGGAGTTAGACGCCTCTGTAATTTTTTTTATTTTATTTTTTTGCTTAAATGTTGTAAAAACATCCCAAGAATGATATCCAAAAAATAATTATTGATGGGAAATATGTTTAATAAATATATAATATAGGTTTATGGTCCATTAAAGTTACTTACGGTGGACAGAAATAGACCCTACCTTAACATCCTGGTTTGCTAAAAAATATGGAGCCTTTAAATGTATTTGTGGTTACATATACATATAAAAAAACTCCCGTTTTAATATTAGGGGTTCCTAATATTGAAACGGGAGTATAAATTAGCTACTTTTTTAAATAATATACAATACGAAAGATACAACGATTATGTTTTATTGAAAATTAGATCTAAATCAAGCAACTTGTAAATACCACTCTTGAAAAGAAAATGGAAAGAAATTTATTTTAAGAATGGTGGCATATACTCGGAAAATACAGAGTTGGAACGTCCAAGATTTCAAAACTGAGCAGTAAAAGATAAGAAAAGAATAAACTCTGACAGATAGAGGAGCTGACAGAGAACTATTATATTCATAGTTGCCAGACTGACATGTCATTTTAAAACTTTTATGAGCGTTATTCTCCGTCTTTCGTGATAGGGTAGCAATAAAATATGTAGGCGGGACGCCCCACCCATAAATTATAATGCGCTCGTGTGAATTGAATTATTATATCGTTATTGGTCTACGGAAAATAAGCACTTGAGTATTCCTGTGCGTACGCAGTATCCCCAGAAGTTAAATGTTTGGGTTGGTATTTTAGGCGATTCCATCGTTGGGCCATTTTTTATAAACGGTTCCTTAAATGCCAACAAATATTTAACAAATAAAACAAACTGTTTACGGACATGAACATGAAAGACCACGAAATTTAAATGATTTACGGGCCATGATTGTACAAGTCCTAAATAATATTTCCCCTGAAGTGTTAGAACGCGTAAGAACTGAGTTTTACGATAGACTAGGTATTTACGAAGCACAAAGGGGCGACAATTTTGAACCACTTATTCAATAGGCATTTTTTTTTCTTTCGTCTTATAACCAGGTTGATTTATATTTTAATTTTTTTATTTTTTTATAGAACTTCAATTTTATTTTCTTGCACACCTTTTAGTTAAGGAATACAAAAATTTGAAAATAAATACAATTATATTCGTACAATTCTTTTAAGTGTATGGGATAATTGTAAAAGTCAGAATTACGTAAGAATTTCGTTTCATACAGCTAAGTCGATTTACACCCCCATAGCTGCGAAAACGACTGATTCCCACTCAAATTCAAACAACATGGCATCTAACTGTCTTTGTCTGTCCTTACTGGTGTATTTTAAGTTATTCTCTTCTACACATGTATCGCCAATATGTAAAGGTGCAATTTCCTAGGGTGTATATTCTGTTTCATGCGAAAAAAATACACAATATACAGAATTCTACATATCGAAATACCTACCTGCCCACAATTGTTAGTCTCTTTTTTTCTTAGTTCGTAAATATGAAAATGAAACAAACAGTTGAGTTTGGATCGAGCTCTTTATTATCCAAAAACAGAAGGCACAGTTCCTTATTAACCAATTAGGTGTAATATTATATCCTTCATATTTGATAACAAGAAATTTTAAATGGCAACACATTACGACGACGTGATTTTAATTTATTTTTAACAAAGAATACAATTTATTTTCTTACTTCTGGACGGAAATAAAATGAAAGTTAAGAAAGGCAACCGCAGCTAAATGTATATCGGAACCATTTATTAAACCGTTGAGGGAAGGAACAGAACTTAATTAAAATATTTCAATCGGGCCCAATCAACCGGTTAAACTCGGATTTTAGATACTTCATTAACCCGTCGAATTTTAATGCGCATCCTACTTTTTTTTTGCATATTAACGGATATGAATATATTAATTTTTAGCGGTGCCTGGTGGAATTTGAAATTCTTATACCTTCTTGTCCGGAAAAGCCTGCATTATGTCTGCACTATACGACATCATAATTAAAGTACAAACCGCATTTTTAAGCGCATATTTCTTGCCCCCTATACCCACGCCACTGTCCGTGCGAAGAATGTTATCCCGAACGAGGGCTTCGCGAGAACCCAGGAGTATGTAATACTCTTTCTCCGTAAGACAGCGAGCTATTCCGATAGCGACCTGTCGGCGCGGCGCGCGGCGGTGTAAACGAGTCGACCGCCGCATTGAAAACAATTTTTTGTTGCAAGTTAATCACTCGTGAATTCGTCTACTGTATTTACATATGTGATTTTTGTGTGGATTTCTGCAATAATGGCACAGCCCTTACCATTTATGAATAGACTAAAAATATTATTGACAATTAACCCGTTTCTGGGCCGAAACGGGTTAAAAGGATTTTACAATAGACGGATCACATATTTTTGGATTCCTCACGGACAAATTCCTTGAAACACCTGATGAAATGAATTTTGGTCGATTTGTGCATAATGTTTTGCGAATTGCCTAGAGCGAACGTGGAACGTGGTCGACAATGTAGAAGTTCCTTTTTGCCAAATATGTATTTTCTATTGCCTAGTTGCCTAGTAGATTGCGTAAAACATATTTACAGAAGTCATATCAACGTGTCATGGGAAATATCAAAGAAGAAATCATACAACACTCTGTACAACTTGTAACACCAGCGAAATAATATAGGTTATGTACGATGACTCGCGTGCGACGATACTGGCCACAATGTGAAATACTACTACTTTAACGTCTCACAGTTATTATAAACAGGACTAAATCAGTACGTTGTACTTCTACAACGACATGCAATTAAGGGTTAATATTATCTCTTTGATCTCTCATATCTTACATCTTCTGTCAACAACATGAAATCCGGTCCTGAGTTACAACACACGGAACCCTAGAAATAACATACAGGATTGGGCGAAAGACTTGGGAAAACTATTACAGTCGAACGGAACGTGGTATCAACTTCGGGGTTTCGACACTGTCACGAAATTTTTAGCGACGATTACCAAGAAAAGTTTCTTGGTTAATTTCGTAACCTGAAATTAAAGGAAACGTCCTTTTGTAGAGGCTGTCAGCAAGAAGAGAAGGCCCTGCAACATGTATTTTACTTGCTGTCTTGCAAGCACTGATTTGTTTAATAATTATTAAACAAATCAGTGCTTGCAAGACAGCAGAGCAGTCTCATAAAATTATAATTTGTAAAGGCATGTAAGTACATTACTTCATATAGTCAGTACCTCTGGTTTCTTCGATTATATCTTCGGTTATACTTCCATTTGTTAAGTGATACTGTCTTAACAAACACGCCTTAAAAGATCAAAATTTGGAGAAGAAATTATTATTCACAATGCAATTCTTCGCGGTTAAAGAAGTATACGTACCTAAAATCTAAATACAACCAGTTGATTAAGTCTGAATGAAAACTTTTAATTAGCTGCCTTCCCCCACCACCTTTATAACTGTCAGAAATTTTACTGTGGCTCGCTTTCTAAATATTAATTTTATTTCTTTAGAATCACGAGATAAATTGTAAAAAAAAATATTGAGAATACATTGAAAATATGTTTCTAAACCATATAAAAAGAATGTTACGCGTCAATAATGGTCTAAAACTTAATGAAACTTGAGTTTTAATCATCGCCTGATGATGCCAACAGCGTAGGCGAAAGGCGCGTTGAGTAAAAGTGCCATGTTTCGATATTAGTGGAAACCATGCTTGTGAGTACAAATATTGTTCAAGTAGTTTTGTTAGTTTTTGGATAGAGGTGCGTTATGTAAATGGTAACACAGCTCCACAAAAAAAATTTTCGTTTGCAGGGGTCTGACTATGTATACTACATGTTTTTTGGGTCGCTGAAACCGAATCCGAAGTCCAAATTGCTACATCAGATCCGCTTCTTTTCTTAACCTCAAAAGACAAGCCTAAAACCATGAAATTCAAGCTAAAAATTATATAATTTGATAAAACCCAAACGAAATCCCCTAACTAACCATATATTTCATCAATTCCATAACCATATAATCTCAAAACTCCATAACCTTAGGTCCCATAACCTCAAAAACCCAATAACCTTATGATTCTAAAACCCCCATAACTCAGTGAAAAAGAGACTTATACGCGCTTAAGCAGTGTAAATCGATATGTTTGAAACGGATTTCCCCTTCAATCCCAGTACCAAACCTCATAACCTCATAACCTCAAAAAATCCCATAACCTTGTGATTGAAAAACCTTATAAACCAGTAAAAAAGAGACATACGTATTCAAGCAGTGTAAATCAATATATTTGAAACGGGTGTGCCCTTCAACCTCACTACCACTCAACCTCAAAATTTTGTTATTTGGTTATGATGTTTTAAGAGAGGTTAAAGGTTAAGAGAGGTTAAAGGGCACACCCGTTGCAAACATATTGATTTACACTGCTTGAATGCGTATAAGTCTCTTTTTTTACGGGTTCATAAGGTTTTTCAATCACAAGGTTATGGGATTTTTTGAGGTTATGAGGTTTTAGGATCACGCAGTTTTGAGGTTACGTGGTACTGGGATTGAAGGGGAAATCCATTTCAAACATTTCGATTTACACTGCTTAAGCGCGTATAAGGCTTTTTTTTTACTGATTTATGGGGTTTTAGAATCATAAGGTTATTGGGTTTTTGAGGTTATGGGGCCTAAGGTTATGGAGTTTTGAGATTATATGGTTATGGAGTTGATAAAATATATGGTTAGGGGATTTCGTTTGGGTTTTTTATCAAATTATATAATTTTTAGCTTGAATTTCATGGTTTTAGACATGTCTTTTGAGGTTAGGAAAAGAACCGGATCTGATGGAGCAATTTGAACTTCGGATTCGATTGCAGAAAAACACATAGTATACATAGTCAGACCAATGCAAACGAAAATTATTTTTTGTGGAGCTGTGTTATTGTATTTAATGAATCTAATACTCTAAGTATTATATGATCCGAGAAATTGTATATATTTCGCAACAATATCAATTACAATTAACATTTTTTTTTACTTTAACAAATAAGGCAAATGCACTAATGATTATGTTATATTATCGGAAAAACGGATTTCATACTAAATGAAGTACAAAACAATTTCAAAACCCCTATGCATATAATATTTATACATATAAAAAAAAAATAAGATAGTTTCCTGAGTGTCTTGCGCTCTATCAGAATGGCAATGGTGCACTCAGTATGAATTTTATTTCATTTTTAGTAAATCCAGTTTCTTAACTTTTAAAGTTGATTTTTTTAATCATTTCCTTGTGCGACATACGTCGATAATAACGTGAAAAAAAGGTGTTCTTTCTAGACCTGTCAAAAGTGTTCTTATTTAAAAAATATATTGATAAGGTCGTACACTTTTGACAAGTGGCCCAAAAAATTCAAGACTCCTGTTAAAGAATTCGTATGTATCTTTTGACGAGTCCGAGCAATTTTGCTGAAAAAAAATACGCGACGATTTTATTGATATTATCCACTACTTTACGAAGGCACTATATATTACCTGCTAATCATATAAAATGAAATATCTTTGAATGACTAAGTAATACTGGCCTCTGGATATTTAGACAAAACAAAAGGTTTGTAACTGCCGTATGATTTTTTTTAAGGACATCATACAATTACTTTGATTGACTGTAAAATCAAAAAGGATCTCCATGTTGTACATATTTTCGAAATCGTGTATCCTGATTTAAAAATGGAACTAGTTTCATTATATGCTAAAATGTAATTACATTAAATACTTTTGTCCATACACTAACTTCGTTGTTGTAAATAGAACATATATTTTAATGAATTTTGAAACAGCGCTAGAATTTATTATGTTGCATTTTGTCAACTTTTTGCCAAATAAATATAATTTTGTTAGATAAGTGTATCTCTTTGACGAGGCCTGGTTTCGAGATATTTAAATAAACAAAACATGAAGACATGGTTTGCAGAACATCCCCATGAATTTGTGGCCACTACTTTACATCCACAAAAAAAATTGGTATATAACTACCAATTTTGGACCAACATCGGACCAATATTTTTTTAACCAAACCGTGATCGCTGATATCGCAATGATTTATTAGAACCCTTTATTAATGAGTTACTTGTTAAGGAAGGGTATTTTCAGCAAGATGTATTTCCATTCAGAACAGAAGAAAAATCAGTGTGCATCAATGTGTCACGATCAGGTTAATTAAATTTATAAACATAATTGTGCTGTCAAGTGTCACTGCATTTCTAATTTGTCATTAGAAATTGAATCTTACCAGCAATAAAATTCCACCCTTTTCTAAATTGAGAATGTATTTGAAGGCTATATGAATAAATTTGGTCAGACAAGATTAGACAATTACAGTATTTAAAACATAATTCAGGTTTCATCTTAAAAAACGTAAATGACATAAAAATAATTAAACATATTTCGCCCTTTCCCTTGTTTTTTCTTTCATGGAAAAACGTATTACGTAATAAAAAAAATGTTTATATAATTTTGGAAGTGTATAACAGATGTATGTAAAAAATGTCGTCTCTAAAAAACGCAGATGTCGTTTTCCAATTTTCTAAGTAGCACATTCGTCTTCGGTGTTTGCTTCAGCCGATTTCAAATTTTATTCACATATGTTGGGCCGTTTCTGACATTAGGAGAAACAAAGGAATTGAGACCAATTAATTTTTTTGCACCACTTTATCAAACCTAGATATTCAACATTTTATTTTAATGTAACAGATATATATATGTATTTACATACAGTGAGCTCGTAAAGTTTGGAATAAATTCGATAAATCATTATTGAAGGGTTTTCACAGGAAATTCTCGGACACGTCAACTTTAGTTTATAAAATGTCACTTTTTTCAGCCATCGACTTTTTTTTTTGTTTTGATTGTTTTTGAGCTATGACGTCATCGGCAATTTTTTGAAATGACAATCCATATTTTTTTCGACGGATTTCGACAGAGCACATTTTTCTGAGTACGAAAACCGTCAAAACGTATGACCTTCAAGATGGAAGTTTTCGAGATATTCGGTTCCAAAGTTTCTAAAATGTACCATGTACAAGCAATCGGGTGGGTCAAGCTTTTTAATCTTTTCAAGCTTATCGAACATTTTAAACGATTTTAAGAGTAATTTGTTTATTTTAATAGCTTATCGAACATTTTGAAAGATTTAGGAGTAATTTGTTTAATTTTTAAGTAATAATAAATCAACAACAATTTTAACAAATGGAAACAGTTTCTGCACAAATTATGAATAATTAAAGTAAACAAGAAAATCAGAGTAAATTTTCAAAGTTACCTCCATTCACTTCTTGGCAATATCCCATCCGCCACTGAAACTCCTGCAGAACCTTACCAAGAGGATCGGGTTGAATGGCTCGAATTTCATTGCGAATTCTGTCCTTTAATTCTTCAATTGTGTTTGGTCTATTGAAATAGACTTTGCTCTTTAAATAGCCCCATAAAAAGTAGTCTAGGGAGTGAGATCCGGAGATCTAGGGGGCCATTCGATAGTTCCCCTGCGACCAATCCAACGGTTAGCAAATACTTGGTTTAAATAGTCGCGAAAGATCACTGCAAAATGGGGTGGTGCACCGTCTTGTTGGTACCATATTGTGTTATTGGGCAGATCTGGATCTACGTCATTTGTGTAAAGCACCGCAAGTGCATGGAGTAAATCGTCTCTTAAAAATTCCAAATACTTTTCACCTGTTAATGCGCCTTCAATGAAAAATGGGCCCAAAATACGGTTACCTACAATGCCAGCCCAAACGTTAACTTTTTGTGGAAACTGACTACGAGTTTCCATTTTCCAGTGTGGATTTTTAGGAGACCAATATCTACAGTTTTGCCGGTTTACTGTGCCGTCGAAATAAAAGGTAGCCTCATCAGAAAAAAGAATATTGCGTAAGAATCAGTCGTCATCAATCAGGCGTTGCAACATGGTTTCGCAAAACTGTAACCTACGGTCAGGATCATCTTCGTTTAATTCTTGGACCAAAACCACTTTATACAGATGCCATTTGTACAATTTCAAATATTTCAAGACGGAGCTTTGAACTATTCCGTTGTTTGCCGCCACTTGGCGGGTGGGTAAATCGGGATTTTCTTGAAGCTCTAGTAGAACATTCAATTTAACATCTTCTTGTACTGGTGGACGACCGTTCTAGGGCGATCTCTCGCATGACCCCCACTTCTAAAAAACTGTTGTTCTATTTTGCTAACGATGGACTGTGTAATTGGTTCTCTGTTTGGATATTTGTTGTTAAATAAACGGCAAACTTCTAATTGTGTGCGAGCTCTGTCCCCGTAACCGATCAGGATCAAAATTTCGATTATTTCCCTTTCACTCAAACGACGGACCATTTTCAAATAAGATGAATTGTGATAGAATAACGATTAATCAACTTAAAATAAAACACAAACTTGCGAGGACAAACTTCAAAATTCTGACAACTGTCAAAACTGTAATTTCTCCAGCGCTTCCTTGATAAATGATTAGTATTTTGTCATCGCTTGTATAATCCATTCCTGAAACTTTGGAAGCGAATATCTTGAAAACTTCCATCTTGAAGGTCATACGTTTTTTGACGTATTCGTAGGTACTCAGAAAAATGTGCTCTGTCGAAATCCGTCGAAAAAAATTTGGATTGTCATTTAAAAAAATTGCCGATGACGTCATAGCTCAAAAACAGTCAAAACAAAAAAACAGTCGATGGCTGAAAAAAGTGACATTTTATAAACTAAAGTTGATGTGTCCGAGAACTTCCTGTGAAATCCCTTCAATAACGATTTATCGAATTTATTCTAAACTTTACGAGCTCACTGTATATCCCTATACGATGATAAATATGCGACTGAAGATAAATTTTGACGTGCACCAGTCCTATATTTAATACAGGTTCAGGAACTTTTCGATGTTACAATTTTTTTGTTACAAGTTATTGTTTTATTGGTAGTACATAAAATGTATTTTAGATTATAGCCGAGTAAGTATTTCAACTATTCTGGAACAAATTCATGAAATCGTCGTACTGTGTAGTGCAATAATTGGCGAATGCGCCAGTTATGCGATTTCGTATTGTGGATTCTTTAAAATAAAATTAATAAGCGAAAGGTTTTCATCTACGATTTAAATAAAAATATGAAATAGTGAATATACAATCTGGTAGAATTAAAGCAGAAGGCAAAATCACATTTTAAGTCGCGGCAAATAAATATATCATACTGACGAGATCTAATAAGATAGAAATACGATTATACGATTTTTGACGTGGGAGTAACAAAGAACGAGGATATATTTCTCACTTCATTAACCCCTGACACATGTTTTGTTTTAGTAAAACTAATATAATGTTTAAATAAATTAGAAAAAAAACAATAAGGTAATTTTTTCCAACCATTGAGGGGGTCAATTTTTGATCAACCGTCCTGTATACTGTATATTTTATTTTCAGTGCAGGCAACATCTTTTTGCAGAGTGAAAATTTTATCTAGTGGGTTGAACCTTCGGCGTAAAAAATGATTTTCCATTTTTTCTCGACCTTTGCCCAGTGGCATCTTCGGAGAAGATAAAATTTTAGTTTAGTTAAAGTTTTATCTTCTACGAAAGAATAAATATAATTGGGGGAAAAGGTGTGGGTGGAGGAAAAATTTTTTTGTTTTTTTTTGTAAAAACTTTGTTTCCAGTTTTTTGAATGCTTTTATAGTGCGACATTTTTATTTAATCTGGTATTCGATAATAAAATGTGATTATACTTTTACACATTTGATGAAAAAACTATTATTAAATAATGTACTGAGTAATATAGGTACGTAATTTGTACTCATTACATCCCTGAGAATTACAAACAGCGGTTGAGAATATGACATTTACCCATTCCCATTAGTAAATGAATATTCTATGTGGCAAACGCAACACAAAGAATTATACAGTTAGCTCTACCATAACGAGGCACTACTTATAGGTGTAGTGCTCCATATACCACGACGGCCAAATAATAGTTAAGAATAAGAAAAAAATCGTGTATTTGTGAAGAAAAGTGAAAATAAAAAGTTGCATACAGTATTTCATAAAAAAGTAAGCAGCATATAGGAACATTTTTTATTTTTACATTTAGGCGAAAGCTGATTTCAGAAAAAAAAACAATATGGTTGTCTTAAAACCGAAAAGATGAAGTAGATAGTCCAAGCAATCTCTGAATTTGAGAATATTAAAAATCCAGAAAAAATAGCTTTGTTTGTGAAAATCAGAAAAAAATATATAAGAATTTCCATCCATAATTTAATGTTGTCATTTGCAACTAAAAAAATATATACTTGTATATATAAAACTTTCTTGCATTAAAAAAAACGCAACAAATGCTAATCAAGACACTACTCTAAATACTAATCAAAATTGAAAAAAAATTAGATCATAAGAATTTTTTAAAGTGACCATAGCCTGATTTTGATTTATAGAAACCAATAGTTTTCAAGCATTTCGTGAAACATCTTTTTTTCAGTTTGTTGTTAATTATCATCATGTTATATATTTTCTACAATGCTTGGATTCACTGATTTACATTCAAGTATATAGATATCTAAATATCTAATAATAAAACGTAAATTGCACAAGACTTAATTTTTTTTCCAAAATATAATATTTTTTGAAAAGTAAGGTTTATAACCGAAAAATAAAAGCAAATAAAGACCGACATAGTTACAATTACAATCTAGAAATATTGCTATTAATATCCTAAAAGTCGAATTGTTCTGTAAAATCTATGTTTATACCGTTTTTTGGGGCATCTTTAGTTTTTGAAATCTAGATCTCTGGTATTAATGTGGTTCATCATATTAAAATATAAGTATTGTAGATTATATAAAGATCAGACATTTTTGAAAGGGCAATATCTACATTTTTCTCGAAAATCAATCGCAATCATCAAAGTTCCATATTCTTTTCTCATTATTCGGAGGCTTCAAAATCGCTCGTTATCTATATAAAATCTTCCAATATTTATCTCAATTTCTCACCCCAATAAAATGTAATATAATACGATTTTAGATTTTTTTTAATCAATTTTTTAGGACACCTTGTCCCACTGGGTGGAGGTCAGATTATTGAGACGTGCTGTCTTAGTAATCTGTGGTACAGATTCATCAGTCCAGTAGGCAGGGAGCTAAAATCATCAAAAAGTGTTCTTGAAACATATAGGGCTAGTTTTGACGGTTCCCTATGTATTTTTTGCGTAGAACACAATGCGTGGGGTGCGTAGAGCTGAAACCGTCCGCTAATTTTTTGAATTAACAATTTGTGAAAAAAAGTCTATTTTTCACATTTTCGATTATATCTCCGTTTCTTGGCATATTTATTATAGCATATGCATTTAAGAAGTTGTAGCCTATTGAATTTCCAAAATTTTAAGCCCAACCAGAAGTATTCAAGTATTCAACTCAACTTGAAAATGACTGCTGAAGTTGAGAAAGTGCTATTTTTTTTACTTCAAAAGTAGGGCGACTATTATCATGATTCATCAATTTCTTGGAGAGACTGCTATTTGTAGTATGAAGTTACAAAAAAAAAATTAGCTCGATCCGTTATTAACTTTTCGAGTAATTAACGATCGAATTTTTTTTACAAGCCTTAATTAACAATGACGCCATTTCTTTGTTTAAAAATCATAAATCTCTTCAAATTTGCGAGACCCTTTGAGATTTTGAAAAATATTAATGTGGGCCAGTTTTAACACATAATGTTTTCTACGCGACGTTGCCGCTTCGAAATTCTCGGAATTGTGACGATAATATCTTGATGCCATTTTTTTTAAACACTCGTCTTGAAGGTACTTTGAAGATAGTATAGTCACAATTCCGAGAATTTGGAAGCGGCAACGCCCATTTTTTTTAAATTCGCGTCTTGAAGCGTACTTTCAAATATTATAGTCACAATTCCGAGAATTTCGAAGCGGCATACGGCAACTTCATACTACAAATAGCATTCCCTCCAAAATTTCATGAGCCGCTCTACTTTCGAAGTACAAAAATAGTGAAAAAAACACTTTTTCAACTTCAGCAGTCATTTGCAAGTTAACAATAGCACTTGAGCCTTCGGATTGGGCTTAAAATTAAGCCAAGGAACGGAGATATAAGCGGAAATGGGGAAAAAAAGACGTTTTTTTTTCACAAATTGTTAATTTAAAAAATTAGCGGACGGTCAGCTCTATGGACCCCGCGCATTGTGTTCTACGCAAAAAAATACACAGGGGACCGTCAAAACTAGCCCTATTTGTTTCAAAAACACATACAAGTGTCTGCCTACTGGACTACATATCAAAGTGAGCGACACAAAAAAACAATTGTCCCTCCAAAATTTCATGATCATAGTCGCTCTACTTTAAGTAATAGTCAAAAAAAGTACTATTTGAACTTCAGCAGTCATTTGCAAGTTAACACTAGCACTTGGAGACTTCGGGTTGGGCTTAAAATTTTGGAAATTCAATAGGCTACAACTTCTTATATGCATATGCTATATAAAATATGCCAGGGAACGGAGATATAAGCGGAAATGTGAAAAAAGAGACGTTTTTATTTTCACAAATTGTTAATTTAAAAAATTAGCGGACGGTCAGCTCTATGGACCCCGCGCATTATGTTCTACGCAAAAAAATACATAGGGAACCGTCAAACCTAGACCTTCAGGTACCGGGTAAGTATTATACATGTTAACCCCCTTTTATTTTTGTTATTTCTAGCCGATTTGGTTCATTTAAAAAAGTAGTTTCGAACGATTTTTAACGTAATTTCCGAATCTGTTGACGGTTTTTGAAATTTTTGTAAAATGTATGAGGTGTGACAAAAAAGTATGATTTTTTTAAATGGAACACCCTGTATATTCGTACATTTTTCAATGTAGGGTTTTGTTCTGAATACAAATATATATAATTATAGCATATTTGGATAAGAAGTGTTTGACTTATGATGAAATATGTAAAACAACAAATCTACATATTGTATATGTTGCCTATGAAAGCAAATTTTAATATTGTATATACATACGTCGAAGTGTTAAAAATTATTTCCAATATCTAAAATTGTTTTTCGTACTGTGAGAGTATTTAAAAAATGGACCAATTATTTTGCTTCGGTGAATCCCGCACCATACATTAACAGTTTTACGTCCTTGTTTTTAGTTTTTTCACCATATAAGGATTTTCTGTGGCCCAATGACGGTTTTTATGCCTGTTAAATAAACCAGCAGTAGAAAAGGACGACTCATCAGTCTAAAACACATTATGAAAAAAATCATAGTTTTCATTATATCTTTCGATGATTTGTTGACAAAACACATGATGTCGATGTCGATCTGTCGATGATCATTTTCAGTTAAATGTTGAACAGGAAGGATGTGAAAATGTTTATATTTATTCCTTTTTAAAAGTTGCATAACGCTGCTCTGGCTTAAATTTAAATCTTTAGATATAGAATAAGTAGACCGACTTGGATCTTCTATGACCGATAATAAAATATTCATCTGTATTTCCTCATTAAGAACATTCCTCGTTTTTCTTCTAGATACATTATGTAATGAATTTGTATTACAAAATTTATTGTAAATTTTCTTGAACGTCACTTTAGACACAGTCTGATCAGGATACCGCCTTCCAAATTCCCTTTGTGAAGCAGTCATAATTTTATTGCAATATAAGAATATTTCTAAAATTTTACGCCTTTTTTTAAACTATGATAAGGCACAATACATTTTTTCTAGCACACAATATTAAATTCAAGAACCCAAACAGAAAAAATACTGACTAATGTTAACCAGTTTGACGTTTATATAAAATTAAAATGTTGTTTCTATAGACTATTTCGTAAAATAGGGGGTAATACGGTTTAGATTTGTAATTTTTGACATATTTCGTCATAACTCAGAAAATCCTTATCCAATATTTGTATTCATAAAAGAACCATGAATTGAAATATGTACGAATATACAGGGTGTTCCATTTAAAAAAATCATATTTTTTGTCACACCTCGTATATTTTTCAAAAATTTCAAAAACCGTTAACATATTCGGAAACTACGTAGAAAATCGTTCGAACCCACTTTTTGAAAGAAGCAAATTGGCCAGAAATAACAAAAATAAAAGGGGGTTAACATTTATAATACTTACCCTGTATTATGTTTCAGGAACACATAAAAGTGTCTGCCTACTGGACTACATATCAAAGTGGGCCACACAAAAAGAATAATTGACAACTTACGCTTGGCCTCAATCCCCACCGCGGCGACGATCAACATCAAAGCGGCCGCGGACAGGAGGAGCGCAACGGCGGAGGAACAGCTCATCTTGGAGGGCCCTTTCGGCGTGGTGCGTCGGCGAGCGCGTACAAGTGCCCTGCGGTATGCCTCGGAAGTGTGCGACCGACAGACGCGTTGGGCAGATATGACGACTTTGGAGGCGAATTCGAAAATGAATGGGGCGCCCTTTCGCCGCGCGTTTTCATTCAGAGATGCGCCCCTGCGTGCTGGTGCCGCAACCCGCCAGAAGTCCACCCACTAGTGTTTTCTTTTGTTTTCGCGTGCGCTCGTACCGCGCGGAGGAGCGCGGACGGCCGTGGTGGGGGAGGGCGGGGAGGCCGGGTCTACAGCGTGGGCGGAAATTAAGTTAAGACACTAGATATTTTGCAAATATATGTCACTTACTAAGAAAATGTCATTTTAACCCTTTAACGTCAAAACTACAGTTTTTGTACATCCTCTCTTTAGCAACGTGCCAAGTACAAGAAACGGTGGAAAAAAAATTGGGAAATGCCTTTCGAGATTTTTTTTTTTGGTTTTTTTTCATGGCACCAAAAAAAATTCATAATAGTTGAACCTTACCCCTGTTTTTGGCCATTTAAGTTGAAAAGAGCACGATTTTTCAGGTCATTTTTTTGTGACATTGTGAATTTTGACTGGAAAACATTTTTCTTTCGACAGAAAACTACGGTAAGAGTGCATTCGAGAGTTGTACTGGAAAGTTATGTACTTAGAAAAAATTAATTCCAACATGGGGTGTCCAATATCTCGGCCAAAAGGACACATTGTCAGGGAAACTTTCATATTTTTTTTACTCAAACCTGGAGAACTTTGGGGCAAAAGTTTAGAGAACAAAAAGTGTTCAGATTCATCTAAGGAGCACGCCTGATTTCTTTTAGAATTTTTGGTCACGTTTTGGTCACTTTCAATTTGGCCATTTTTTCAAAAATCCGAAAAGGGTTCCAAAAAATTCTGAAAAAAATTGCACACTTTTTTTGTCAATTGAGTCCTAAACAAATTTCTCAACAAAAAACTTGGTCCAGGTTAGCCATTTTCCCGTTATAAAGTTTCAAAAATAGTCTTTCCTAACATTTCACAATCGTTTCCAGACATCTGGGAAAAATACACGTGTTCTTGGCTCATACTCAATAGGTATAGTCTGCGCCAAAATGGTTGTCCCCAAATTGTCCATATTTTTCATTTCAATGTTCCAAAAATTTGCCGAGACCAAAAATTACAGAAAAAATCGCATGTCTCCCTTAAATCATGTCCAAGGGATTTTGCAAAAAAAAATTCCTGAACCTGTTGACGTTATTTGGTTTGGGGGGTTCTAAAAATGGCTAATCGGTGAAATTGCCAAATCAAAAATTCTGAAATAATGAGTGTCTTGAATTATGTATACTTAACAAAGTATAATCGTACCAAAAAAGGACGATTTTGAATTTTTTTCCGAATACAAGCTCTAAGGCGACTATTTCTGATTTGTTCTTTTTTTGGTCAAACTGTGAAAAATTGTCAATTCGCCTTAGAGCTGGTATTCAGAAAAAAAATTTCAAAATCGTCCTTTTTGGTACGATTATACTTTGTTAAGTATACATAATTCAAGACACCATTATTTCAGAATTTTTGAAGACGATTTGGCAATTTTACCGATTAGCCATTTTCTGAACCCCCAAACCAAAAAACCTCAACAGGTTCAAGAATTTTTTGTGCAAAACCTCTTGGACATGATTTAAGGGAGACGTGCGAGTTTTTCCAGAATTTTCGGTCTTTCCTGCAATTTTGGGTTTCGGCCAATTTTTGGAACATTGAAATGAAAAAAATGGACAATTTAGGGACAGCCATTTTGACGCAGACTCTATTGAGTATGAGTCAAGAACACGTGTATTTTTTCCCAGATGTCTGGAAATGATTGTGAAATTTTAGGAAAGACCATTTTTTGAAACCTTCTAACGGGAAAATTTGGCCAAACTGGGTCAAATTTTTTGTTGAGAAGTTTGTTTAGAGAAATCTTCAAGCGAGGTGTATAATTTTTTTTCAGAATTTTTTGGAGTCATTTTCGGATTTTTGGAAAAATGGCCAAAACGTGACCAAAAATTCGGAAAAAAATCAGGCGTGTCTGGCTCCAGGTTTGTGTAAAAAAATTATGAAAGTTTCCCCTGACAATGTGTCCTTTTGGCCGAGATATTGGACACCCCATGTTGGAATTAATTTTTTTCTAAGTACATAACTTTTCAGTACAACTCACGAGTGCACTTTTCCCGTAGTTTTCTGTCGAAAGAAAATTTTTTTTCCAGTCAAAATTCATGTCACAAAAAAAAATTGACCTGAAAATTCGTGCTCTTTTCAACTTAAATGGCCAAAAACAGGGGTAAGGTTCAACTTTTATGATTTTTTTTATGCCATTCGAAAGAGCACCTAAAAAAATACTCTGAAAGGCATTTCCCGACTTTTTTTCCATCGTTTCTTGTACTTGGCACGTTGCTAAAGAGAGGATATACAAAAACTGTAGTTTTGATGTTAAAGGGTTAAGGGCAGCTACTGCCCAGCGATTTTTTTTCCGTTTTTTTTTTATTTTTTCTGATGTATAAACTATCTAAGAATGATATTCAAAAAGAATTTTTGGGCGGCAAGCTTTTAAAAAGTTTTACAGATTGTTTTCCGAACACGGTTCAGCGGTCGAGAACGTTCGAAAAAGACATTCTGCTCTATTATTACAGTTCTATTGGTAGTTTTCGTCGGTACAAATGAGTTATACTTTCTCGAAATATACAGTGTGTCCACATTGAGGACTTAAGGACTTAACACCCTTTTAAATTCGTTATTTTTCGACCGATTTTGATGTACTTTTTTTTAGGTAGATATTCAAAATGCGCATTCACCGAGTGGGTAACTTTATGTAGCGAAATTTAGTGATGTTTTTTTTTTTGCAAAACTTTGAACCTGAATTTAACAACAAGCTGCTAAATTTGTGAAGCTGGCCTGTAATTGAAACTGATCTAGAGCTCTCCATCGCACATTACCTTACATTTTAAAATATTCAGCGATAATCTTAGAACAAATGGGAGCCATATTTAGGACATAAGTATAAATGTTTTTCTTTATGCCACTTCTATACTTACGTCGGTAAATTTTTAAATAGTAATTTAATAATCGTTGGTAATTTTGGGATATATAAGTTTTTTATAAGGTAAATTAAAATAAATACATTGGTAATTACGACTAGACTCATTTAAAAACTAACTAACCTCCTTTTTTAACTTCAAACAATTAATTAATTATCTTAATAATATTATTATAATAATAATATATAATAATATAATTAATGATTAATTATCAAATACATACAAATTTTTCTCAATGTTTTTCAATATTTTCAAAATTAAGAGTTAATTCACCACGAACTTTAAGTTACACTGTGAATAGTATGGACACTACTAAATGTAAAAAAATGTATGCCCATATAAATTTATGCCATAAAATCACAGGGTTAAAATCATATCATTGTTTCGTATCTGTTCAATGAATTTAGGTTAAATGCAAGATATGTAAAAAAAGATTTTATTTCGTACTGTTTCACCGTTTAATCAAGATGTGTGGCCAGTTTAAGCTATACACGTTGAATTGCACACGAATTAAAACTGAATTCTATGGATTTCCGATCTTTTAAATCGCTTTGTAGAGCTTTGCTATTCGCAATCACGTAGATTCGTCAATTTTATTGAGTTTTATAAATTTTAATGTACCCCGTTTATGCACTAGGAGTGACAACACGTTTCATATTACAGTTTCTAAACTTATTACAATTTTTATTCCTCGATAACTGTTATGTGTAGAAGCTATAATAATTTAAAAGACACTGACATATTTTTCATGAAATAGCGCAGTTTAAAAATAAGGTTTGGGATTTGTTGTCAAACTCAACACACATATTTTTTTCATATACTCCTTAAATAGCTGTAAAGACACTGGATGTATTAATATAAAAAATAAAACAATAAAATTGTAGGCAAAAACAACTGCAAATATTTTAGTGAGTATTATTTAATGTAAAATACAGAAGAAAACGAATTGGTCTCACAAAATATATGTATGTAATGTGGAAAAAACGTAGCGACTGCAAAATAATGTTCATATAAAACATGGTCCTTTTATTCAACGCATTTATTTTTCCTTTTTTTGTACAGCATATTTAATCTGAAATCTTCAAGAACTTCCAAAGCATACCTATAGAAATGTTTACAAGAAACAAACATTAATCATGGATAGCGAGTGGAACAAAATGAGTGGCAGGACTCCTGTTATAAATATTATATATACTCGACGTGTTCCACAACTATATTAATATTATTAAAAGCCAAACAGTTACCTAAGTCTTTACATTACATGTACACGTATGTTTGTAATTGTAATATTCAGGATGTCCCAGTTTTTTTGATCAGGACTTTCGGGTTTTGTAGAAAAAGTGATTTTAAGTAAGAGTTCATATTAACAGTGCTGAAAAGTTTTCGACACAAGAGTACAAAGTGATAAAGTTTAGTTTTTTTCTTGATATTTTTTTATATTTATTCAGTAATGGTGAGATATACGAAATTCTAATTTTATATTAACATAAAAGTTAATTAACATAGGGCAGCAAATTCTGAGACACGTCAATTTCTAATTCTAAAATGACATCTTGCGACCTAAAAATGTCATCCCTAAATTCAACCCCTAAATTTTTAAAATTCAACGAATTTCCTACGCTGGAGAAACTTTTTTTTCTTGTTAATTTCGCCAACAAAATACCATAGCAGTTTTGAATGGAGAATGAAAAGACCTTTCAAATGGAGTATCACAAGCCCCTACTTATAATTTGAAAATTTTGGAGTTGTAGCTGTCACCTGAAGGGGTTGAATTTAGGGATGACATTTTTACGTCGCAAGATGTCATTTTAGAGTTAGAAATTTACGGATTTTCTAAAAAAAAATGCATAACAATGGAGCTACAGAATTTATTCCATTTGGTTGTTCCACACTGTACAAATAAAAAGGATGACGTCATTTCTCGAAAATAGCTGATGATTGGAAGGTGATATGGCAATTAAAATTTGAAAAAAACAGCGTTTTTGTAATTAAAACTTGACATGTTTAATTTTTTTTTTGCGCAAACTTGCCTGCTTCGATTTAATTGAATTGTTGCAATATTTTTGCTGCCCCCCTGTACATAATATTTTAAGCAACATCATAGCATTAACGGGTCATTATACTCTTGTCTCCACCGCATTAATATTAGTTTATTTTAAACGTAAATTTTGTAATTCGGTAATAACAAAAAAATGTAAAAGCAAGGAGAGAGCACTTACTTTTAGCATCGGCACTCATCAGGATCACAGCTAACACAACGAACAAAAACCGAAAATAACTCATTGTGGACCGGATTTCGACGTCAGCCAGAAAAATGCCCAGCTGCAAAAGTGCGCTTCGACGTGCAACCCTTACAGTTTTGTCTAGCCCTTTGTTTGCACTCCCTACCATTTTTTTTTGCAACTTACAGAAGCCTTGCTTTGTTGATAACGAGCCGACGACTACATTAAAACTTCATAACGACACTGGCGTATCGCGAGTAAAACAAGGAACAAAAAATAGCATAAAATGCATGAATTTAATTAAAAACTATACCGATGTGCGATTTTATTAGTTTTTAATTTATTATTGCACAATTTTTAACACAGTTTTTTAGTATATATTGATTAGGGTGGCCCAAAAAAATGGAATATATATTTTGTGGTGTGAAAATATATTAATTTATCATGTTATAAAAAGCCCCCTTAAAAAAATCAGCTCAAAAAAAATTTTTCAGAGGTCGCTCAAGATTTTTAAAAATTTCCAAAATTGTCAAAAATTGAATATCTTATTTATTTATTTTTCCTCATATTATTATTTTTAGGTTGAAAAACATGTCGATTCTGAAAATTTGAAATCACTATTTTAATTTCTAAAGGTCACTCATAATTTTTTTACTTTTCAAAGAAGTGTACCTAAAATGTTTTCGAGCAATCTCTAAATATAAATATTAACGAACTAATTTTTTTTATTGAATTTGACGTACAAAAGAATAGAAATAAAACGAGACACTTAAAAAATTTCTCAAGACAAAATTGACTACCACATTGTAAGTACCAAATATTAAAAAAAAATGTAATTTATTTAGTTTTTATAAATTTTTTAAGTGTCTCGTGTTTTATTTCTATTCTTTTGTACGTCAAATTCAATAAAAAGAATTAGTTCGTTAGTATTTATATTTAGATTGCTCGAAAACATTTTAGGTACACTACTTTGAAAAGTAAAAAAAATATGAGTGACCTTAAGAAATTAAAATATTGATTTAAAATTTTCAGAAATGACATGTTTTTCAACCTAAAAAATAATAACATGGAAAGGAAAAAAATAAATAAACAAAATATTCAATTTTTTACAATTTTGGAAATTTTTAAAAATCTTGAGCGACCTCTAAAAAATTTTTTTTTGGGCTGATTTTTTTAATGGGGCATTTATAACATGATAAATTAATATATTTTCACATGAGACACGAACAAAAAATATTCCAATTTTTGGTCCACCCTAATATTGATATTAAAGTACTTGTGACTATTTTTTCTCAAGTTCTCTAATGAGACTGATTTTTTATTATTTTTTTATTCGAATAGAATTATAATTCAGTATTATCTCCTTCAAAATAACTACCTTGGGAAGCCACTCAGCGCTGACGACGGTTCTTTCATTCGTCGTAGCAGCGCTGGAACTTATATACTGGAATAGCCTTCAGCCTTCAACTTTATATTTACAGCCGTTTGAATGCTTTCTATGGTCCCAAAATGACATGCCTTGAGGTGATTTTTCAATCTCGGGAAGCGAAAAAACTCACAAGGACTCAAGTCAGTCGAATAAGGAGGCTGAGGAGCCACAAGAATATTTTTACTGGCTAAAAACTCGTTTACTGAAATGGCTTTGTGACAAGGCGCATTGTCGTGATGCAATATCCAGTTGTTCTGGTGTTTGGTCTCACACATATGACCCTTTTTCGATGTTTTTCAAGAACCTGTCTGTAAAAGTGTTGATTTACTGTTTGGCCTGGAGGCACAAACTCTTTGTGAACAATTCCATGGCTATTAAAAAAGCCAATCAGCATGAATTTGATCTTCGATTTGCTCATT
Source organism: Aromia moschata (assembly GCA_029963805.1). Classification (NCBI taxonomy): domain Eukaryota; kingdom Metazoa; phylum Arthropoda; class Insecta; order Coleoptera; family Cerambycidae; genus Aromia; species Aromia moschata. The sequence continues at coordinate 1,432,322 of JAPWTK010000041.1, forward strand.
CTTGCTTTTTTTGTGCCATTCCATGCTTTGGCGCTTGGTTTCCGGATCGTACTCAAACACTCAAGTCTCATCACCAGTAATGACACGTTCCATAAAATGGTGATAATTTTCAATCGATTCCAAAAAGTCTAGACACATTTCTCTCCTGATGTACTTTTGTTTCTGCGAAAGGTTTTTTAGAACCATTTTTGCGCAGATTTTTCTCATCCCCAATTCGTTAGTCAAAATCTGATGAACAGTGGTGTGATTCAAATTTAACTCTTCCCCGATCATTTTTGTCGCCAACCGACGATCTGAACGCACAAGTTCCCGTATTATATCTACATTTTCATCAGTTCTTGAAGATGAAGGCCTTCCGCTGCGTGGTTCCTCTTCAATCGACTCTCTTCCTTCTGAGAATGCCTAAACCACCGAAAAACCTGGGCTCTTGAAAACACACAGTCTCCGTAAGCGTGTTGAACTTTTGCAAAACTATCAGTTGCGCTTTATCCAAGTCTAAAGCAAAACCTGATAGCACGCTGTTGCTCAAAATTAATGTCCCTCATTTTTAAAACGCACTAGAAAAAACCAGTTTACGAAAACAATCACAAAGAACAAACAAATGACTTTAACAAGTTCAAACTTGCACTGAAGGTGAAAGTCCCGTCTCCTCAGTTTTACTAGATCGGGCGCTACGTTGCCAGTCTCATTACTTAATTTACACACCTCGTATAACCCATAATAAGACCTTTACGACCTATTTTGGAAATGGATATTTAACTAAATATGAGAGTAGCAACGTGCAACTGATGATCTTGAATAATTTACCACTTAATTTATCTTCATGAGATAAACCTCATAGTTTTTACAAATTTTGCAGTTCTAGCTGTTCATTACAATAAGTTTTTTGGAAATACGAAAAATGAAAATAATGAAATGGATAATGCGAACAATATGAAAAACAAAAAGTTCATAGTGCGCCTCTGTCGAGCAAAAAACGGCTAGTGGGAAATACTTGTGATTTACTAAAGTACATTGTATTCGCAAACATTGTTTTCGATGTTTGCTGTGTGGGTATTAAACGGGCGCAGATATAGGGGAACTGATAGAGAGATAATTGAAAATCCTGCTTTGATTTTATGTTTGTAGGAGTACCGCTTTGCTTAATTAATATCATATATTCGACTTTATGGGCAATAATGTGCGTAAGTGACGTTTATACTTCGAAATTGTTGACTGGCTACCTGTAGAACTATCGAAAGGACCCCGCACACACCTTATGGAAAATGGTTCTCGGTCATGTTTTTGAAACTTTGGGAATCCGTTCTCCTTGATGTCCCGATCAAAAGTCTCAATGGGCACAAAGTCCAATAATGGACAGTTTTCGAGTAATTGGACACTTGCTGTCCACGCGTGAGTGGGGCATTATTTGGAGATAAATGTCCGATTCCGCTATTTTATATATCATAAAAATGTAGTGATAGTCTGTGGTTCTAATTTTTAAATATTCAGAATTAATTTAGGACAGAATCATACATAATAATCATGATTTGGATTTTCTGAAGACAAATTATGAAAAAAGAAAATTGGAAGCTTTTATGTTTTCTTACTGCGTTTCCAGTTTGCTCCTCTTGTGTGTGTGTTGCCAATTTTGTGCAACACCTTTCCTTTGCTCAATTGGCAAATCAGACAGGAAAACTATTGACCGTAGCTCTGGCAGCACAGCGGTCAAGGGGTTGGGTCCATTGGTATTAAAAACTTATGGCTTAGGGCCCAGATATATTTAAATAAAAATACCAACATTTTCTATAAGTAGACAGAGAACGATAATTTAAAGCTTTGTTGACATACACTGAGCAAGAATAAAATTCCAATATAAAACAATAACAAATATATTGCTCCTCTTCCGTGTGCGTGTGGCGCGCACAAACAAACACACACAAACAAACACACACAAACAAACACACATAAACAAACACACACAAACAGACACAATCATGCACACCAACAAAAACAAACACACTCAACATACACACACACACACACACACACACACACGCACGCACGCACGCACGCACGCACGCACGCACGCGCGCACACAACTGGAGCAAACTGAAAACATCTTAGTGGTGCTCCTTGGATAACGCTAATTCCAGTACGCAGTAAGAAAACTTAAAAAGCTTCTTTTCTAAACGGAACCCTATACTATCGTCCCTAACCAATATGCTCTATCTACATTTCTTCATATTTCCTGTTTTTGTATGAACTTCAGCATGTTTCCTATTTAGTATACTGACTAAATTATTTATCAATAAATTGTTTGTTAAAAGTTTTCCACAATTCAGTTTTTTGAAGTCAAACGCTTCCCCAAGGTTATTGACATGATCTGTGTGAAAAACACAGACGTCTTGTAACATGTTAACTTGGAGACTCAGCAACCCTATTTCAAACAGAAATAACTGCAATATCCGCTTGTGCGCAAGAGATGATCACGAGGTCTTTTTTTATTTATTTATTTACCTACAACATATAAGGGATGCTAACAAATTATCAAATTCATAAAAGCATCCACTGGCGCATTAACAGAAATATAATGTTTATACTGAAACCTAAATTATTATTAACAATTAACTAATGTGTTCCTAACAGATAATGCAAAACAAAATATGTATATTATACATGTATTTAACTTTTTGTAAACCTAGCAACCAACAACCTCAGTACATAAATATTAATTTGCCCGAAAAATATCGGATGACAATTCGGTTAATCCAATGAAACAGAAATACAATAAAACAAATAAGTCTCAATAAAAGGAATAAGACTAATGAAACACAGATAATTAGAAATAATTAGACATAATTTGGAGTCCTTCAATCAAAATTTTTGGCTAAATAAGTCCAGATCTGTACAACTATTATTATATAATCTAGTTATTCTCGCAATAGGAGAACTGAGGCCAATATTTGTTGGAAAAATTCATTAAATACATTATTCCGCCTGACAGTGTATGATGGAACATGAAAATTAATAAAAGAAAGTAATTCAGAACAGTCAATTAGATTATTAAATAATTTAAACAAAAATAAAAATAATAAACATGCATGGATCCCTCGAGTTTCCAGTGATATTAAATTAAATCGATTTCTAACAGTAATGTCAGACGTATCATATGTACCATTAATCTTATAATTTAAAAACCGTAAGAACCTATGTTGTATTGTTTCCACTCTATTTTTATGAACTACATACCATGGACATGCCATATTATCGAGGCAAAAGAGCACTCGCATCAAGAATCCTAACGTTTTATTACTTTTAGTTAACATATAGTCAATATGAAAGTTGAAGTTCATTTTGCTATCATAAATAACACCTAAATTTTTAATTTGCTGAACTCTAGCAAGAGGAGAATTATCTATGGTATAGTTAAATATACACAAATTGGAAAAACATTTTTTTCAAATTTATAAAAATCATATTGATTTCACAGTAAATACCAAATATATTTAAATCTAATTGAAGTAAATGGCAATCATTTACATTTCGAATCTCATAGTACATTTTCAAACCATCACCATACCAAAGAAATTTACAGGACGTGAAACTTGTTTTAATACCATTAATGTATAGTAGGAATATTGAAGGGCCTAGGTGTGAACCCTGTGGTACACCGCATTTTAACAATCGTTGTCTCCATAATTCAATATGAATAATAATAAATAAGAAGAATAAGAATAAATGCAAAAGTTTTGATTTAGATCACATCTCTAGTTTTCCACTAAACTTCATATATTATAGGTCGTAAAACTTTATTAAACAACTCAGCTCCTGTTTTCTATTTGCTATTTCCCACATCACTGTATCCGTCTTACAAGTTCAGTCTAAACTTTGATAAGGACCACCTTATGGGTAAATAATAGATGATTAGTAACAAATTGATTTGAGTGAAAAAGGTATAATTTAATTATAATAATAATAACGATTAGTATATTAGCACTACAAAAAAGTTATAAGTTTACAATGTTTCTTTTACTTTTTGAGAAATATCGTGTTTATAGTAATGAAGGAATTTTGTTCTTCATATTAGACAATATTAAAAACAGTTCTACTATGCTCAACGTCCGATTTCTGGTTTGGACAAGAACCTTAAATAAGTATGGGCACTCAAATTATACGAGGTGTGTAAATTAAGTAATGAGTGATTTTTTTAATCGAATAGAGTTACAAGTTCAGTATTGTCTCTTCCAAAATAATTTCCTTGGGAAGCCACACAGGTTCTTCCATTCCTCATAGCAGTGCTGGAACTCATACACTGGAATAGCCTTCAGCTGGTCGGTTACAGACATTTGAATGTTTTCTATGGTTCCAAAATGACTTCCCTTGAGGTGATTTTTTTCAATCTTGGGAAGAGAAAAAGTCACGATCAAAAAATCATTTTCAATCGATTCCAAAAAGTCAAGACACCTTTCTTTCCTGATGTCCTTTTAGTCTTGCTAAGAGATTTTTGGAACCATTTTTGCGTAGATTTTTCTCATCCCCAATTCGTTAATAAAAATCTGATGTCTGATGTCTCATTACTTAATTTACACACCTCATAGCACACAAAGTTAAATTAAGTCATAAATTATGTTTTTATTATGTCACTTTTTCTCAATATACAGTCAGTGTTTTTTACTTTTTTCTCATTATTATACAAAGATTTTTAAAATCTATTTAAAGACAAACTTTTTTTTATAAATCACAAAACATAAGTTTGAAAGAAATATTAAAATTGCATCGTAAAATTAGTAGAGAAAACGTTGTTTCTTCAATTTTTGTTATAGTTTTCTTCGCATATCATGTGTTTAAATTAGTTGTAGAAAGGATGAAACGGAAAAGAATAAATAAAACTGTATCATATATTTAAAAAAAAGATGTATTTTTCCACAAAAAATCTTTTATAAGCATACTGAGCCATAATAATCTTTTTCTCAATTTACGATCTCAAAAAAATGTCCAAAAAACCTATAAAATACTTAAACCAACCAAACTGGCTTCGCCCAACCGTTCGGAAAACCTGCGAAATTGAACAAGAAAATATACAAAAACCTAAAAAAAAAACATCAGTTTGAATTTCACCTAAATACATTATAAATTTTACAATATAAAAATCTGTATTATCCTATATAAATAATGCACATTTTTGAAATTTTCTGCCAGGTGTCGCCCAAACGAAAAGAAAAAGCAGACGGCTCCACTAAAGATACTGCCCAAAAAATATAGTTTTTGTTTCATATTTTGAAACAAAAATCACTCCAGTGGGATAATAAATAAAAACAAAACCACAGAAGTGTTCTGACTCTAAAAGGGGCCACACTGTATGCACTGGTAAATAAAGGATATTAGTTTTTGCACGCTATGTGCTGTTGCTGGCATTTTGATACAATGATACTTGCATAGATATATATCGAGCGAGTGAAATTATTGTGTATGATGAATCCGGACGGATCTACAAATACGTATAATCCGGATAAAAAATACAATCTGTATAAAATCCTAAATAAAAATGTATTTTAAAACGCGGAGAAAATCCATATAAAATATGACGCTGTATATTTATTATTAACGTAAACGTAAAATTACAGACAGTAAACTCTTGTGACTCTAATCTCGTAAAATTTTTAATCTCTATAGAGATGGAGAATTTGCTGCCTTATATTATTATAGCTGCGTAATCAGATGAAATAGATTTTAGTTTTTCCATCACTTATACCTCTCTCAATTATGTCCGAATCTGGTAAACTTCACATCAGCAATATGTTTTGATTGATTGCAAAGCAGGTATAAGGATGTAAGTACATTTGTATATACCCTTACATGACTGTGATTGACTACACCAAATATTGTTGTTTTTTATGCAAATGGGATAGCAGAGCCAGAAACCAACGATTACGAGGGAGTACCCAAAAATAACCGGAACAGCATTGCCGTGGGCGGAGCTTGTGTAGTACGCATTTCTGCAGCTAGACGTGTATAGCGCAACTCATTGCCAGTTCAGTGCCGCCTGTGTTGTCGACCTGGCTTGTTCTGTTCATCTGCAATGATTGTTTTTGCTAACGCTGTTTTGTTCTTGTTTCGTTTTTTATGATGGCAAGTTTAAGTGAACAACGTGCAGCTGTGAAATTTTGTTTTCTACTGGGTAAAAATGCTGCTGAAACTGTTTTAATGTTGAATACAGCTTACAAAGATGACGCTATGGGAAAAACTCAAGTGTTGAGTGGTTTATTCGGTTTAAAAATGGGCACATGTCGATTGATGACAAATCTCGTTCTGGACGTCCATCAACTGCCCGTCGACAGACAATTTGTCAACTGTCAAAGATTAGTGGGTTACCTTGGAACTTGGTTCAGCGAATTTTAAGTGAAGATTTGGGAATGAAAAGGGTTCTGCCAAGTTTGTTCCTCGGGCTCTAATTGACAATCAAAAAGAATGTCGAGTTGAAACATGTCGTGCTTTGAAACAACAGCTTGAAACTGATCCAGATTTTCTGTCAAAGGTCATTACTGGTGATGAGTCATGATGTTATGGTTATGACCCAGAAACAAAGCAACACTCAAGCCAATGGAAAAGGCCATTGTCACCCCCTCCAGAAAAATGGCGTCAAGTCAAATCAAACATCAAAACAATGCTGATTTGCTTTTTTGATGCCAACACCGCCATCTCTGTTCGCCAGTTTTTGACTAAAAATGGCATGGTTCCGCTGCCCCATGCACCTTACTCGCCTGACCTGGCTCCGTGCGACTTTTTCTTATATCCACGCATGAAAGGACACCGATTTGACAACATTGAAGAGGACAAGAAAAAACCAAGGAGAAGCTGTCAGCCATTTCTAAAGATGACTTCAAAAAATGTTTCGAACGGTGAAAGCACCGGTGGGACAAATGTATTAGTTGTAATAGAGAGTATTTTAAAGGGGATAAGGTTGTTTTGTAAAAAAATTGAAAATATATAGCTTTTAAAAAATAATTCCCCCCCCCCCCCCCCCTCGTATGTCGTTAAAGAATGGACGTTACGTGAAACATTGTGCCCTGTCTGAAAAACGTAATGTGTGTAGCATATTTCTCAACGTTGGCTAACACCAAAGCATCCCCAACGATGCAATTTTTTATAAACCCACAATAATTACCACTGTAATGTGTAGACATTGCAAATAACCAGGTACATATATTAACCAAACGCGAGCAAAATGTAGTATCTTGTACCTGTCTAACGACGAATAACTCTTGTTTTGTAGAACCTATTTTTTATAATTATAAACTGTATTACCTGTCCGATATAACCAACATAATGCACGAGAGAAATATGACCAAGAAGTTTTTTCCGCATTTATTTTATGCTTCGCCTTTGCTAGGTCACGTAAGTACATTGTGTAATAAATTAGTTCAAAAGTTGTTTATTCATTTTGGGAAAGTAAATTGTAGTAAATACAAGCTTTTGTCCTAGGTCCAGAAATATATTTTCATGCATCATGATAGTGTCCATAAGCAATGAGCATACTAACATGATGCTTAATGAACTAATACATTAGCTTTGTTCGCATAACTGAACTGTAATTTTTTAAAATGCCAGAAATCACCAGTCTCTAAAGTTGGCATACGGCTGGCTGTGTCCCGAAATTAATGGGACACATAACAAGACTAGATTCCTTACATCAAAATAATGCAATATAGCCAAACTTACCTTAGTCCATTTGAGGATAATAAAAAAGTTACAGGGCGTTAAATTTAAAATTTTGAATTCAAGATTCTTAAAAATAAAAATAAAAATAAAAAAATAATTAAAATTTGGGTTCTGGGATTTCCTGGGACGAGAAAAACGAATTCGTACTTAACTTTGCTGTATACGCTAGAGGGCGCTACAAAATGTACTCTTAGTTGATAAAAATTGGTCATAACTTTTTTTCTCAGTGTGCGTACGAAACTGTTAATAGAAACATATTATTCTCTTATCTATTTTACACAAATAAGATATACTTGTTTTATATCGATGAAATTAACCGATTTCGATTTTTTCAATGAGAGATTTATAGGATATATCACAAGGTGACATAAACATTAATAACAGTAGAATTAAATTGAATTATCTTTACATAAATTCCATATGTGTAGATGCTCCACTTCTGTTTCCGATTAATTAAAAACAAAAACTCTATTATTTATTTTATACGTTTAAATTTTAAGTACACTAATTTATTACGGTTTTCACTTTTTTACAGCAGCTAACAGACAACAATTGAAGACGACAATAACCATATTTTTAAGCTCTACTTCATGCAAGAAAAGCTATTGTATTTAAACAAGGCTTACTAGTATATATAATGCTAATTATTCACCTATTATAAATAGGCGTATTAAGAAATTTTACTCACCGCTTCAACAAAGGGAAATTAAGGAATTTGAGTAATTAAAAATATATTTAGGAACTCAGATCGAAAACTAGTCACGAATCTTTGTCATATATATTGCAAAACTACTGTCAATTTTCTAATTTAAAATTACCCCTTCTAGGAATCCATTCTTTTCCAACAATCCGCATGTTTTAATGGCGTTGAAAGGTGCATACCTTCAAATAGTTTGTTAGGCGAGATCGCTTATATCGTGAATTTGTTAGTTAGGCGGGGTAAATTTTAATCACATTATTTAAGAGATTTTGTCTTTGGGGACAATAACGAGTAGAGATATTAGCTATGTGTATTATTAAAATTCATTAGGTATAATTGTCTTGGGATATCCTTGGCTGCACGATTAAAACTTTTCGTTAATTAATTACTTTATATAATACTATAATACGTCTAATGTATAATAATTTAGATATAATAATTACTTTCTAAAATATCATGTGGATTATATGCTCCATTAAGAAATTATGAGAATTTTACCGGCTGTCACTAATTGGTCCAAAGTGAGGCAGGATATGACAAAAGAAAATTTCATAAACAGTTTTTCGGAAGCAGTCAGTGTTACTAAAACGCCATTTGTTTTGTAAGCATGTTTAGTTAAAACAGCGTAAAAGGTTTTTTTCAGTTTTTTTATAACTTTAATGATATTTAGATTCAGGTTATCTCATAAACACTAAACAATCGGTGTTCAAAGATCCAAGAAACCATTTAAACTGAAATTTGGTGCCGATATGCCATAAGCAATAAAAAATAATTGAATTACTTCTTAACACAAATTAACAAGAGGAAAGTGTGACTAATTACATTAGCTCAAGAGCATTAATAACAATTTACACTTTTCGTTTTTTGTTAAATTGGTTCCAGTTATTTTAATTATTGTGTATTCATAAATCAGATACGTAGATCCTTGTCCAATTTCTGTCAGAAAAAAATTGAAAATGCGTTTTTCACTATGCTTGGAACATTGTGTTTTGGTTTTATTGTAGAATCGTTACCTTTCTTTTTAGATACGTGATGGACTGAGATTTATAAGGCGCCAATACATTTTTGTAAGGATTGTCAAATGAATTAAAAGAAAAAGCATATTGATTTCATTCGACAATTCCCGCATCTAAGGCTTAAAAACTGAATGGATTAGCTATTTTGAGATCAATTTCTAACGTTAGCAATGACTCAGTGGTTTTCGGGTGCTGAATTTCCATTCTTGACGTTTCACCGATCGTACTGTGTTTCTTCAGAAGTTACTCTGAACACAGCTCTGAGAGTGCTTAGAGTAACTTCTGAAGAAGCCGACAATATGATCGGCGAAACGTCAAGAATGGTGGAAATTCATCATACATGGCAATCACCGAGTCATCAGACAACGATCGTGAAAGCCTTCACACTAAGTAAAATCGTATCTATACGATTTGAGTGTTAATGACATGTGTGTGTGTGTTCATAGTTACTTAATACACTAGTAACAAAAACTAAAGGATATTTAAAAAAAATCCAAATTTTTGGGTGATTTTCAACAAGGGATAAGTCGGAGAAAAATGGTCGTACAGAAAATCAAAAAAAAAAAAGGAAATTGTAGCCTCAAGTGTCTAGTTTTCAGATCTGGACTTAAATTTTTTTAGCGGGAGCGGTTCTCACGTAATCATCCGAAAACCAAAAAACGCAAAAAAAAAAACTTGCTCGTCTTTAAAATGGTGTGTGGATTTCAAAAAATTTGTTTTCATAAAGCTCTTTTAGACAATTTAATCAGCTCTTTAATTTGACCTCTTAACGAGCTCCGTACGATGATTTGCCGCAGAATTATCGTCGATCAAAGCAAAAAAGTCCTTTTCAACTTTGACAATCAATTACTCGGGAACTAATGATCATACAGAAAATGGAGGTAGGGCTTTGGAAACTGCAAAACATTCTCTATAAGACACAATCGGGGGCGATTGATAAAAAAAAAATTTGAAGCGATAATGTTCGCTGAAAAAAAGTTAAAAAAGTGGGCATTTAAGGATATTTGGAAAATTTGGTATAACTTTGGATATAGTGGATGAACGAAGGATATCGTCGGTAATTTTTTAACCTCAAAGTGTCCCCAAAAAACCCTCAAAGTTGCCAAGCGCTGCGATTTTTTTTCTTAGTGCCCCGAAGGTTTAAATTTATCGTTTGGGCCAAAAATCACCGTAACAAGCAATTTTTCGATTTTTATGCATTTTTTTCAATTTCAATATAGTTTTTTTGGCGAAAATCCACATTTTTTTGCTCAAAAACATTACTAGTTTTACAAAGCTTTTTTTTTTGAATTTTTTTTTTTTTCAAAAATGGTTTTTTTTGAGCAAAAAAAATATGGATTGTCGCAAAAAAAAAAATCATATTGAAGTAGAAAAAATGCATAAAAATCGAAAAATTGCTTGTTAGGGTGATTTTTGGCCGAAACGATAAAGGATAGGAGGATATCTAAAAATTCTGAAAAAATTTGAATCTGAAAGATCTGAAAACTAGACACGAGGCTATAATTTTCTTTTTTTTTATTTTCTGTACGACCATTTTTTCTCTTTTACGTTATCTCTTGTTGAAAATCACCCAAAAATTTGGATGTTTTTTTAATATCCTTTAATTTTTGTTACTAGTGTAGTTGGGTACTATGAGGTAGTCCATTATAAGTCCATTGTTTCCAATTAATTTAATTTCAGTTTTCTTTGTTGTTGATTTCATTTTGTTTCGTTACTTTAAAGTATAATAAATAGCAGTTAAAAGATTGCACACAGCAAAAGTTGCGATCTGTGTTTTTTATCAAAAATAAATAATAAAAAAATGAATGTGACTGTAATCCAATACGATACGACGCGAAATTGTTAAAATTGCACGGAGACGATTTTATTATTTGAATAGTTACCCCAGAGGTTAGAAAGAATCTCAGCGATTTCAATTTTTAACTTTGACCCCTATCTTTATCACATGACTTTATCCGTTGTAGGGCATCCAGTTTAAACCCGACGCAAACGATCAGGCATTGAGAAATGGATAAGATAAGTGGTTATAGTAGATTCCACATAAATGTTCAGTGCTTCGGAGCACCCCTTGGTGCAATAAAATTTACATTACCGACACAAAACATTTTTGGACTGAGATGTGGTTAACCGTTTATTAATTAATCCTTTCTTAACCCTTCATTTTCACGACATGAAGGGTGGCAATTACTGCTCATTTATGTCCTTTTGAAGAATTTCACGTACACAATTACAGACTACATAAAATATAATTCAAACAAATTTCATATTATAGAGCTGCATTATCAATTCTGTTTCACAAACTGAATTATTTGTATTCGTTTAAATGAATATGTGTGGATCGTGGATTTATTTATAGTTTATGGTTACAGATGTCCTTTTTTATTACTTGGTAGGTATTCACTTTTTGTTTTCTATTTTTATTAATTTCTTTTTGTATTACATAGCGAACTTCTTTTTGCATATATTGATTTATTGTGTAGTGTGATTCGATTAATAGGTATACAAGCCAATAACTTCGTAATGAAAAAACAACATGGAAAACAATGATAATCGCATTTTATTAATAACTTCAGAGCAAAGTAGAGTTTACGGTACATAATGTTTTCTAGAAGTATTGTCTAGCGCTTGCCACTACTTTTTCCCCATCTTTCTGGTAGCATGCGGATACCGCGTTGGAAGAATGCTTCATCTTTTCAGGCTATCCACGAATCGACCCAATTTTTGGTATATTCATATGATGTGAAGTGTTGCTCACACAGGTCATGCGCCATCGATCGAAACAAGAGGAAACCAGAAGGAGCAATATCTGGTGAATACGGAGGGTGGAGTAAAACTTCCCAATTAAGTAGGTTATATAGGTAGTTTTCATCTCCAAATAGGTTTTTACCGGGGCCGCAACCTGTGGACGAGCATTATCATGCAGGAGAATACTTTGTCGTGTCTGGAGTAGCAGTGGGCGCGCTTTTCCTTGAGTGCTCGACTCAATCTCATCAATTGTGTTTGGTAGACAGCTCCAGTAATGGTTTAAGCAACTCATAATACACGACACCATGCTGAGTTTTTTTCCATGTATATTTGGCTTAGGTGTAGATGTTGAAGCATGGCCAGGTGGTCCCCACGATTTCTTCCTTTTTGGATTGTCATAGTGGATCCATTTTTCATCACCAGTGACTATACGGTACAGAAAAACCCTTTCGTTTATGCCTGGCAAAAAAGCATTTCACATGTAAAAAATCGGCGTGCAACGTTTCTCGGCGTCAGTTCACATGAAACCCAATTCCTTTGTTTTTGAATCATTCCCAATGATTTCAACCGATATGAAATTGCTTGTTGAGTCACTCCTAATGTAAGTGCAAGTTCTTCTTGCGTTTGGCACGAATCTTGATCCAATAATGCCTCCAATTCCGCGTCTTCGTACACTTTCGGCCTTCCGATTCGTTCTTTGTCTTCGATGTCAAATTCACCATGCTTAAACTTTTGAAACCACTCCCGACAACTTCTCGCACTTAAGGCAGTCGTGAGAGATATGCTTCTACAAGCCTCAGCTGCAGATTTCTTCAAATTGAAGAAGTAAATCAAAAGTTCCCGCAAATGACGCTTAAAACTCGACATTTTCGCACACAAAAGAATATATTATCCTGATAAAAAATCACTAATATTTTAAGTTTATGTTGTTGCTTGATGTCCAACCGTACGATAATGACGTTTACATCTGACAATTTGAACCATACCTTACTGGTGGCGCCAACTTTTGTCAAACGGCTGAAACTTATTTGTACACCTTTATATGTTATATTTATATATAATTTCTTAGAAAATCGTAACATTGATACCTTGACGAAAATTTTGCATTACAGATGTGCACCTCCTCGTAGCGTAATAAGAAAAAAATGCTGGGTTTTCATTTGTTTATTGTTAGTGGTTTGTACACCTACAAATCTGAACACCTTGTAGGTGTAGAGGAGTAGAGGAATAGAAAAATAAACGTATGACTAGAATGCAGTTGTTCAAAATAATTTGTGTTGTTATTAGTTAACTTCACAAGTCACCTAGTAGGTATTTAAAGAACAAAACGCAAAGATCTACCGTATGATGAAATGTTTCATGTTACTTATCTGCCGGATATCTATAAAAGCCTTTATTATTATTCATCGTTATTAGAGTTTGGTATCTTCTACTATACAAACAGAAAAAAAACATATCACCTATTTCAATAATAATATTACCTTATCATATTTGTAGTAGTTGAAGTCGTAGGTGTAATTTTATTTGGATTTATTTAATGGCTTCTTAATTTTTATTTTAGAGTAACAAGTGTTACAAGCTGGTCTGTTTTAGCATGTACTTGAGTGAAAGCTGAATTTCTGATTGACATTTAATCTTCTGGAGCCCCATTTTCAAATAATTTAAATTTTTACATGGGACACATTTTAAATTCATTTTCAAAGAGTATATTGCTCTAACACGTCCCGCGACGTTGCTAATATACCTATTTGGTATTCAATTCGTTTTTGCGGCGGGCCTTCGCGCTTTTCAGATTAAATATCGGACGCAGTGAGAGCTCAGATAAAAAAGAGTCCTCCTAATCAGTCTTGAATTTGCACCATAACATGTTCGTTGGCAATAACGCTCTACCCACTTCAAAAACATATTTTGTTGTATTAAAAAAAAGTTGGTCGCGTAAATTGTAATCACAAATCGTAAAACGTGAAACAAAAGTGAATTCATAGATAATTGAGTACTTCTAGATTCATTTAAAGAATTATTTGGCATACAGGGTGTCTTAAAAAACAGTCAAGCGAAAGTAGGTTACAGACAAGGTCCTGATTGGTTTTGGTTCTCGAAATATGGTTACTTTTGTAAACTTGGTGATAAATCGTGTATTTGTACTACCGATCTGGCTTTGTTACTCTGGATTTTGTTTACGCTAGTGATAGTAAATTTAAATTTAAACATTTTAAAATAATTTACATAATCGTTTCCTCAAAATTGGCGACTGCCACGAAACTGGAAAGTTTTTACAGAGATTCCGTTTTTTATAATAAAAATTAAAAAAAAGATTTCATTATATTTTAACAACAAATTTGAACACATTGAACAGCATTTATTAATAATTCGACCGATATTGTTTTCAATTCATAATCCTATTATTCGTATTATCCATAATCCTAAAACTTTTGCAAACTAAGGAATTACTCAACATTATTTTTAGTATGACGATAGTATTCTGACCAGCAGAAAAAAACGGCAATGGGTAACCTGTCACTCTTCATTACGAATCTTTTCATAGGTATAATCGAAACAAAAGCAAGGGAAAAGTTCGAGAACTTCCCCAGAGTTTGATTCCGTAATGTATGTGGAAGACAGTTGCGACTTTTGATACATTAAACTAATTTGGATAACACTTGGTTTTCATAACCTCTTGCGGAAATTCTGAACACCTACGCGCTGGAAGTACAAATAAGTTATAGGAGAGTAACGACTCGCCCAAGTGCTCACCAATGTTTTCGATTCTATCAGTCATTTAGTTTAAATTTATAATTTTTAAGTTTTTTGCTGTATTGTATATGTTTTTTTTAAGTTATGTTTAATAAACGTGTGTACATACGTATTTTGCACCGTATACGTATTTCTTTTTGGAGTTCGTGTAGTGTATTTTACAATAGACGGATCACATATTTTATGTATAAAGGCATTTAGATTGGAATATCCATCAACAAAATATTACTGGTACTGTTAGAAAAAATGAATTTTGGTTGCAAACAACGGCTAAAAGTATAGAAATAGTAGTAACTCATGCATTGTCCTCTGTAAATGTAAAAAAATTATAATGTACTGATATTAATCACAACAAACAACTGTTTGTGATACAAACAACTGTGCGAAATTCGTGAAAATAATGTGCGTGATGTGTCGTCCTCTGTCCATGTAAACTTTGAAAAATTATTTCCAAAGTGAATGCAGTGAGCAAATTGAGAACAATTTTTAGTCGAAATGAAGCTCCGTCAGCGCCTGGTGTAAGAAAGTTCTTAAGGGAAGTTCGTGAAACTGGCATGCTTATGGATAACAGAAGTCATCCACGTGCTCGTCCGGTGCGTACAGCTGAAAGAATTGCTGCTGTTGCCCAAAGTGTGCGTGAAAACCCAAGAACCTCCACTCGTCACAGAGCACAACAACTTAATGTCAGTCGCACTTCTCTGAGGAGAATATTGCATAAAGACCTCGGATCATTTGCTTACAAGTTGCAACTTACTCAAGAGGTAAAGAAAAATGATCATCCACGTCGTTATCCCTTCTCCGTGTGGGCTTTAAATGAGTTTGAAAATGACGCCGATTTCAATCGAAAAATCAATTTTTTGGACGAAGCTCATTTTCGTCTTGGAGGACATGTTAATAAACAGAACTGTAGGATTTGGGGTCCCGAAAATCCAAAAACTGTGGGTTTTGGAGTGGTGACGTCATTGGCTGGTACTTCTTTCAAAATTAAGATGATAACAACTTTACAGTAAATGGAATGCGTTACAGAGACATGTTAACTGTTTTTTTGTGGCCGCAATTGGACGATTTGGACTTGGACGAGCTTTGTTTCCAGCAGGATGGAGCAACGTGTCACGCAAGCCGTGAAACAATCGATCTTTTGCGCACTAAATTCGGGTAACCGTGATATCAGCCGTTTTGGAGACATTAATTGGCCATCACGCAGCTGCGATTTAACACCGTTGAACAATTTTTTATGGGGACATGTTAAGGACCGTTGCTCCAACGATTCACAAACAATTGACGTACTGAAGGAAAACATCAATCGAGTGCAATAGAGCCACAAATAATCGAAAATGTACTGCAAAATTGGGTGAAAAGAATGAACTACTGCCAAGCCAGCCACGACGGCCATTTAACTGAAATTGTTTTTCATAAATAATGGGAAGACATACTTTCTTGAATAAAGCAACAATCATTTAAAAATATCCAACGATGTAGTTTTAATAGCAAGTTTAAAAAGTAACCATCTGATGACCCGCCTTATACATGTAAGTCTTACATCGTCAGTCCTATACTTTAAGACCAAAATGACCATCATTAATAATATATTTTTGAGTTACGTTTATGTACTATTCTCAGTTATTATTCTCAGCTGCTTTACGTTTACGTAATGGAGTCGAGTTTTAAGTGAAACCCGACTTTCTCCATGCGAAAGAGATACCTGTTCGGTAAATTTATCTGTTTTCCTCGCCGCTACATCGTCTAAGTACTATATTATAAATACATAATGCATAATGTACGATAATAATAAGGAAACCGAGGTAAACCCACGAAAGACGGGAGATGTTCACCGATGTGCGGTTATTCAACAGCCTCGACCCGCGGAGCTTCCACTCGTCTTAGACGAGAACCGACAGAAGTTTTCAGTCATGGAATTACACGCCTGAAAGAAAACTACACCTGCAATAATTGTTGTTGATAATTAGGGTCCGGAAAGTGAGCTATAACGCATGTCATTGACGGAATGACGCATGAGACACCAACAAGACGGGAGTAAAAATGTGTTAATAACAGAGGCCAACAAAATTTGATTGATTTTCGGAAGCAGAACCTCTAGTACACTTTTTCGAAGATTTTTGGTATGCCAAATTCGAATCTGGCCTCAGAATTGATCCATCACGTTAAGTTTTTGAGATATCATAACCTAAAAGTGCAAAAAACACTGTTTTTTGACATATTTGAAGTTATGTAACATCATAAGGTATTTTGATTTCAATAAATTAGTAAGAGCATCTAAAAAGTACGATTCTTTCTCTTCAATTTTGAATCGTTCAGATGCCTTTTTTTCCACTGAGACATGTCAATTTGAAGTTTATGTCTCACCGATCTACTCAAATGCAAGCCAAAAGCAGAATACAGCAGAAGGTTCTGCAATGCAGAATGCAAGGTATCTTTGAGCGTATTTTTTCTAAATACTGTTAAATTAAATTAAATTAAATTAAAATTAATTATATTAAATCAAAATTAAATTAATTAAACAAAATTAAATTAGCAAATCAGCATTTTAAAGGTCGTTGATTACATATTCACTCTCAGATTCTAAAAATTTTAAATGTCGGATCCAATATGGCAGACAAAAATTTCATTCACTTCATTTCAAAATTTTTAATTAAAATTTTTACTGATTTTTGGAAGTAGAAACTTTAGTACATTATTCTGAAGGTTTTCGGTGCACTGAATCCGAATCTGGCTTCAGAATTTTTCTTTATCATGTCAGATTTTTTAGATATCTTAACCTAAAAATAAATCGATAAGACACAAACCTCAAATTGTCAGTTCTGTGAAAACAAAATACTTTATGATGTTACATACCCTCAAATATGTCAAAAAACATTGTTTTTTGCACTTTTAGGTTAGGAAATCTCACCTGGATCCGTATATATCCTCTTCCACTTTGGATGCGTATAAAATCCTCTTAATTTTCATTCATTTTTTTTTCAGTCTAACAACAGATGGTAACGACTGTGCCTGTATTACAAAAATCCACACAAAATCAGACAATATGTAAATACACTACACGAACTCTAAAAGAAATACGTACACGGTGCAAAACACTTATGTACACGCAATAAATTATGTACACACGTTTATTAGGTAGTCACTCACGACACAGAATTATTTTATACTCGGCATTCTAGCGTCGCTCCGATATAAGGGAATCGTCGGCCCGATATATGGATAAATTATATCTAGCTGTTTCCGAACCTGCACATAGTGGACGGACACGAAGTCCCAACGGTTATTACCAGGCACGGTCAGTGACGTACTTATGCACGGGCAAGAAATACACGCGTGCATAATATACAAGGCGCTTCAAAAATACGGTTTATACTTTAATTATCATAGAGTTGTATAGTGCCAACCCTGCGTTGTGGCACACTTTCCAGACCCTATTGATAATAGAACGTCTAAGAAGTTTGGTTCTGAGGCTAATTCCAGCGGAAGAGGCCTACAAAAAACGTTATTTCTGTCAATATGATGGTTCTTTTAAAGATATTTTTCTTAGAGTCGAAACTTAAATACAGTGGCAGCTGGTACTAAGGTTAGCATGTTTGCGCAACATCTAAAAAGTAAGTTTTAAACTATTTATTAGAATTTGAATGCGTTGTTGGTATGGTATATAGTGCGCAATGTATCTAAAGAACAATTTTCTTTTCTGTAATAAACACTGTGGTACACCTATTATTTATTCATGTGTTTGAGTTTGTAATTTATCAATCCATTTAGTGGAATTCGATATTTTTTTACAATTATTAGCAAGGCATCTATCTCAATTATTTTTCTCTTATTTTTGTCACTTCCCTACCGAATGATCAACAGCAAAGTTTCACATGGCAAGTGGGAAACTCCATGTGCGTCCTAATCCTTGTTAATTTGAATATCACAAACACTTTAGCTGTGTTCATAAGCAGATAATGAAGCTGCAATTATTAATGATGGTAGTAGATTGTTTTTAATTATCTAGCGCCATTTAGACGGCACAATGTGAGATTAACGTGTTTATTACTGATAACTATTACTAACTTCACTGATATCTCTATCAGTTTTAGGATAACCGAAGTATTCCGGGAAATAAGAAAAAAATTCTTGTTAAAGGTAACAAACAAAATGAAATGGTTAACAAATGCAGTGAGAGTAAAAAAGTAAGGAAAGGTGCTTGTATTTCTTGAAATATTTGTTATTCAATAAAATGGTTTAATAAAAGTTTTTGAGCGTATTTTTTTTGCCATAAACTGGCGACTAGGATTTTCTTAACGTAAACAAGTTTGTTGCTATTGCAACCGACTTACTTTTTTGAATGGCATAGCATGATTTTCTTAAGATCATATACTAAGTGGTTTTATACTCCTTGTCAAATGACAATGACTTTGTCAAAAAACAATGAACAACTACCACTTTTAATTACTAGTTTCACATCACTGTTATCAACAGAAAATAGCAAGTCAATAGTTAAGGTATAGCTTTCAGTAATGGTTATCCAGAACAATTCACTAAAAATTTGGTAAAACATACATACATCGAAAAGACATCATCCCTACGAACCGAAATTCACCCGCGGATTGGAAAAATCTTTCAGAACCTTGACATGACTTTGGTAAATAGTACGTATATTACAAAAACTTTAGGCAGCCCTAGAGATAAAAAGAAGTCAAGAATTTATGAGACACATTGTAAAGACTGTGAACGAAAGTATATTGGACAAAAATAACTCAATTTTAACTACACTCAAAAAACATCTAGCTTGTTTGAAATATTGTAGAATAGAAAAATCTTAACAATCATAGGAATAGCCATTAGCGACTTAACTAATAAGAAATGTACCTAACACTTCACTGTTTTGTGTACAGTCTGGTTAATTAACAAGGAGAAAGATTATGATTCACCCAACCTCAACGGAAATTTTAGGACAAGTAAGATAGATAATTAGATTTAGCGTTAGCATTAATTATCTACTGACGACACCAACATGACTGGCGAACGGTTCAAAACTGTATTACACAGCCGCTGCCTTTTTGGTCTCCTATCACGTGGACGACTCATTGCATCATTGGTCTGTTGTACTATAAGTAACTGTAGCATAATTACAAACACAATACAAAAATAGTATCGTACCAAAATACCTAATACGAAACTTAACGAGGTTTTGTTAAGTTTCGTATTAGTTAACAAAAAAACACAGTATTTTATTTATATTTACTTGATATACGAATAATAGTCTCCACTACGTGGCATTCCAGTTTAATGGCAACAAACCCAACAGTGACCAACTTTCAATCGACTACAGAAAAAACCGACCCTGTATGAGATTGCATCGCACTCCCCCCTCAACGCCACCTAGATTATTTATTTATATTAAAATAAAACGATCGGGGTATTCCCTATATAAGAATATTTACCCTATTCAGGAATATAACACAGCAAGAAAGAAGCACACCTATGAAAAGTCGTCTCTCGAATTCATATCTCTTTAACCACATGTTCTCTACTCCTCCACGTTGAACTTCATACAAATCAGTCATAAAAGACGCATTTTTGCGCGTACATAATATCACATTGTCTCCACGTAAAAAATCAGCCCCGAGTAGGACGTTGCTATAACTTGAAAGAAGGAATACATATATCCAGACCATTATTATGTGTTCCCAAAAAATAAATATCAAATTAAAAATAAACAATGTGATTATTTCGATATTTACTTAAGACAATGTCGAACAAACAGGGCTATGTGTGTATACATACGAGTATATGATATGCGCATCGCTTTCATTTTGATACAATTCCCTTTCCTTTCAAAAGAAAATTTTACAAAAGAAAATGTTAACCTCGGTATAAGTGTAAGGACATTTTAAGGATGCCAGTTTACCAACGCATCTGTACTTTGTTTAGTTGCACTAAACAAATAACCCTATTAGATATTCCAAAATCATTCTGAGTTGAGCACAAAGTTTGCAACATATTTTCATAGTTACTGTTCACCGAACTACAACTTTCACGGGTTGGTGAACCGGAATGGGAAGCTTAGTATAACTAGATAATTAGATTTAAGTAACTCTAGTTTAAGTCATTTCCTGATGATGTCAACATGGTTGACGAAACGTCCACGGTGAGCGCAAAGGAGTCTTTCGGTGTTAAGTACAAAAGTGATTAGGTACTTCGTCGTTAAAATTCAGTGGTAGTTAAAAGTCCCCTCTCCCCTCGAATATTTTGAACTGTTGTACCAAACCAAACGATCTGGTCGACCAAACATTTCTGATAACAAAAAAATTGATTTGAAAATTTCATCTTTCCAAATTAAAAATGGTCAGTTCATCAATTTTCAGATGACGACCCCAACCGAAGATTGGAATTTTGTGAAAATATATACGTCCACTAAAATTGGTCAACAGCCAGGCTATGTAAAATAAAAGTGACACCAAAAATAGGGAATTGCGATTTGAAAAATTGCAAAAATGAACAAAAGACGACGTCATCTGTCGAAGACAGTAGACGATCTAAAAGTGCTATGACAGTCAAAATATACATTTTTGTAATTAAAATTTGAGATGTTTCAGGGTCTTTGTGACCTGTTTGTTGCGGTTTTACTGAAATTGTGCAGTATTTTGCCGTATTTTCCAGTCATGCTAAATGGTATACGAAGTGTGCAAATAGTGTACTGAGACTTTTAAGGACTGGACTTTTTTTAAATTTCTTTATTCGAATAGAATTCGAATAGAATACCCCCTTCCAAGTCCTGTCTCCACAGTGTTGCTAGATCGGACGCTACGTTGCCAGTCTCATTACCTAATTTACACACCTCGTATATCTAGTGACGAGTGACGGCCCACTTCATAATTTGTTTTTGAGACCGAAGAGAATCCTACCGATTAATTTACCACAGCCATCTACGCAACTTACGATCTCCGGTAAAGTCCCTTAAGTTATATACGTAAACAGGTTAAAATAAAATAATGGTTCCTATTATTTCACTTAACTTCGCCATTTTTACTTTGATTCGGTGTTCCGCTCCAAGTAACGAACGCCTTCGACGCTCGCTAATGCCTCCGTATAGGGGCCCCATTCATACCTTAATTTTCTGGAGTATATATTCAAATTTGTTGAGCAATATAAAGGGCGATATAATGGGCTCTAGGTTTTCATTTAAATGCTACTAATTGTATACAATACGGAGATATTTAATGAAATTTAAATCTCCTTCCGTCGCCGGTGGGGGCCTTTTGAGCCTTTTTGCTTGCCCCGCTTGATATAAATACAGTATTAGTGCAGAAATTGGATAAATGCAGGGTTTTTTATTAGACTGAAAATTGTGATCTTTCATGCTAGATTTTATGTTGGAATTAGAGGATATTCAGAGATTATTAAGGTTTTCTTAGGACCTTCGTCGTTTTTTTAAGCAATATAAACACTTATTGCTATAAACACAACTTAGCAACTACCAAGTTCTCTAATACTCAGCTCGATTATCAAAGTCAATGCTACTTTTATTCTTTACCTGTACTTTTCTGGTGTTTCTTCACTTTACGTTTGTAATTTTCTTTAACCCGTTTCGGCCGAAAAAGCCACTCCCGGTACATCGCTCTTCAGCGCCTCATAACTAATAGGTATTTGCGACAGAAAAATTTGACAGGGACAAATTTTTGAAGTTTAAGACGTGGCCTTTCTGATGGCGTCCATGAAAAATTCCTCCAAAAAAATATTAATTATGAAAAAAAGCAGTTTAAAAAAAACTATTTTTTTGCATATCTTTTTTTAATCAAACTTTCAAAGGGTTTCCGGTCTGCAATGGACCTGGAACCTGACTAACCGGTGGAATAAATGTTTGAACTCGTTTAAAGATCGATTTTTTCCCTTATGCGTTCAAAATGGCGCCTGAACTGCAAAATTTTTGCGTAAAAATTCAAGAATTTTTTAATGGAAAATTTTTACAAAAATTGTCAAGAATAAAAAGTTATAAAAACCCCTCAAAGAATGCACTGGAATTTTTATCAAAATTTTTTTGAGCAACTTTTTGGATTTTGCAAATAGTCAATTTTTGCAAAATGTTTTATTCTTGACAATTTATTGTAGAAATGCATTGTTT
The DNA here is from genome assembly GCA_029963805.1 of Aromia moschata. Lineage (NCBI taxonomy): Eukaryota > Metazoa > Arthropoda > Insecta > Coleoptera > Cerambycidae > Aromia > Aromia moschata. The sequence goes on from JAPWTK010000041.1 coordinate 1,455,357, forward strand.
TCAAGAAAAATTTTTCTAAACTTCGATACTAATTGATCAAGGCAAAAAATCGATCTTCATACCACGTATACTTACAGTTCAAACATTTATTCCACCGGTTAGTGAGGTTCCAGGTCCATTGCAGACCGGAAACCCCTTGAAAATTTGATTTAAAAAAAATGTGCAAAAAAATCGTCTTTTTTTTAAAAGTGCTTTAATCAATAATTTTTTGGAGGGATTTCATGGACATCATTGGAAAGGGCACGTCTTAAGGGGGTATTCTAGTCTACAAATTTGAAAAAATGGATTTTTTTTTCATATTTCCAAAGTTTAGACATTCAAGAATATGCCCTTAAAAGGATTTTTGAAAATTTCAATTATTTTATGAGTTACAGCCATTGTTATGACGCGGCATCGGCTCCGGTCCGACCGGAACAAATGAACAATAGACGGTAGACGCTGCCCGAGTACTTACCAGTGGCGGTGCGTGATATTTCAGTCAGCCATATCTTGAAAACGACGCATGGGACCCACTTCACTTTTTTAGGTGATGACTATACACCTCTTACAGAAAGGATTTATAGTGAAAAAACCGTCAGCAAAGTTTGCGAAAAAATTTTCAAAAACACTGGAGCACTCCCTGGGTTCTCAGTAACGCTCTGTGGAATATTTGCAGTATATTTTTTTTCATAATCTAGAAACAAATATAAGGAGACGTTTTTCGATTTGTTACAAAATATTTTTTGTTTCAAAAAGTTATGGCCATTTTAATTTTGGGAAACAAAATGTTCCTATAAAATTAAAATTAAAATGGCCATAACTTTTTGAAAAAAAAATATTTTGCAACAAATCGAAAAACGTCTCCTTATATTTGTTTCTGAAAAACATATACTGCAAATATCCCACAGAGCGTTACTGAGAACCCAAGGAGTGCTCCAGTGTTTTTTGAAAATTTTTTCGCAAACTTTGCTGACGATTTTTTCACTATCAATACTTTCTGTAAGAGGTGTATAGTCATCACCTAAAAAAGTGAAGTGGGTCCCATGCGTCGTTTTCAAGATATGGCTAACTGAAATATCACGCACCGCCACTGGTACTTATGAAACACGAAACGTATTTAGTCGGAATCTTTTCGTCTTACTATTTATTTCAAATTAATTTTGAGCCAGCCTTCAAGCAACGTGGACGTGCGAACTGAGTAAAATTGCCGGAAACTTGTCTCAAAACTTTAAACGCGTTTTTCTCAAAACTACTTTTTTCGAGTTGGCGTGCACGATATCTCAAGTTCTAATGAACCGATTTATTTGAAATTTGGTGTTAATGTTCTTTATACATTCCTCTATCGCCTCAAGTACGCTCAGATCAAAATTTTTTATTCAATTATTTTTAAAAAAATCGGAATTGTTAAAAGAACATGCGAAAAAAATTGGTTTTTTCTTCAAACGGCCGCCATTTATGTTATTTTAAAATATCAATAAACAAATGATAAAAAAATGGATAGTAAAAATATTTTTTGTTTCGTTTGTACAGAGCTTCAAAAACCGCCCGAAATCTCGCCCGAAGCCTCTAGACTAGAATACCCCCTTAAACTTCAAAAATGTAATCTCCCCCCCTCATATGTCGTATCCGTTCTGGTAACCTAAAAAACGGTGTAGCCAACTGTCTGCCGATCCCTTTATTGACATGATAATTTCGTACGGGTATAACAACTTGATAGAATAGCTCCCCTTTGCGTGATCGCATCTCAACCGATAACAATCCTCTCGAAACTCGTGCGATCTCATACGCAGATCTGTTCGATGAATTACCTCTTCTGTGGGCGAACAAATCAGAAGTAATCAGGAGTCAGCCCTCTTTGATTGTTTTCGTTGTTGAAAAACTGGCCTCAATATCGCGTACGCAGGAACGACTGAGATGAAGTTCGCCGTTGGATTTTATTTGTCAGCGGCGTCTATAAAATTCAAGCGCGAAGCTGAAAACAAAAAATAGAATGATGGATAAACAATAAAATATGCGATAAATATTTCTTATTTTACGTAAACGTAACGCGGGAATTTTAATATTAAAATTTCAGATCTTAATGTGTGCCGGGATGGAGTTTTTATCCCACAGCATCCTTCTTAGTCCATCTCGTAAGTCTCTGAAATTCCCGTCAAATCTTGCGAATTAAAATTTCGACATGAGGTTGCATTTAGGGGCGTGGACGGCAAATCTTTTAAGTCACAACGTACCGACTTCAGGGCATTAAAAATAACCCTCTAGGCTAGAATAGAAGCAAATGGAGCTAATCTAAAAAGTATAGATCGCCTAATCATCGCGAGGACATTGGAAGGAGGATTTCTCTCTTTTTGTACTAATCTCATTGATCCATATGCATCTAGTTTTCACATTGTTGAAACATTGTAAGAGCATTGTAAAAACAGCCTGTTTCAATGTCCTCTTTCCAGTCGGAATAATTAGTTGAGGTAAATCCATGACATATTGCCCAAATGATTGTACATAATATCTCCTAACATGTGGTAACGTGATAAGGTGTAATAGTACTGTGTTTCTATGCGTGAGATTACGAGTTATCACACTGAATATGATAGCATGTGAGCTCACGTGATGTGATAGTAGCCTGTTTCCAGAACCTCACTCTCACATAACTCTGATCTTCTTGTTTTCATAACCGTAAGTTGTATTTTCCTTCTCCCTATTTCACGAAAATTGATATTAATACCATTACACTATACAGGCGGCTGGTGGAATTTGAGATTCAAGTATTTTTGTAATGGAGCATGGGACTCACATGGGTGATTACTAGAGTATTAGAGTAGTAGAGATATAGCTAAGTAGGACTGTAACAGCAAAAAAAAAAACTTCAAATAAAACTTTAAAAAAAGCGAAAAAAAAAATAAAAAACGTGTGCCTAACCAGATTATCTTCGAAATATTTGCGAAATATTGTTTTCTTTTCAGAATCACCAAGTGAATACAAGTCTTTTTATACTAGTGAACTTTAGAGATCTGTAAATGTTATGGTACTTTGAATTTTGCAAAAAAACACAAGAATATTTGTTTTATATCCACTTGGTAATTCTGAAACAAATATTTGGAGAACATTTTGCAAACCGTTTCCAAGACAATTTGGTGAAGCAGGCGTTTTCTTAATTTTTTTTTCGAAGTTTCCATTGGAGTTTTTTGGCTATTATAGCCTTCTACTTGGGTCTATTAATCACCCCCCAAAAATGGGGTGTGGGTCCCATGATTCGTTACGAAAATACTAGAATCTCAAATTCCATTAGCCGCCACTGACACTACACCAATAAAAACCCTTTTGATATACGGATAATTGTATAAGACCACTGCTGAAATGCTATTCAACCGACAAATACTAAAAAATTACACGAAAAATTACACAATTCGATATAAACATCATTCTCTTTAGCGATTATTTTGACAAATTTCTGTATTCGCATGCCGGCCATGCAAACCAGCAAAGTGGTTATCAGTTTTTAAGCTGAAAACTATACAATAAATATATTTTCAGCTTGATAGAAGCCTGCATACTGGATGTTGATCTAAATTAAGTAAAAATGTGGTCTGTGATGCATTTGTCTTACATTGTTTGTCAAATATGTTGCTTAGCAACCTCCACTCTCTTTTTAAACGACACTATACAACTTTTAGGCTACTTTTGAACTAGCTTTTTGTCTGAATTCAACGATGTGCAGCAGTTGACATTGACATATTCCATAGGTTCCCCAAGTTATTGTCTTCAAAACATCTTTTTATCTGATAATTGGAACAATGAACCCTTACAAATAAATAAATAATTTGTTTAATTGATTTGTAGATTGACTTTGGTAAATGTTGGTTTTACCAATGAATTTTAAGTGTGGTGGATTTCGAAAATTTTCACATAAATTACAACGAAATTTCATGCACAACAGAATGAATAGATACTACAGTAATTGCCGTTGCGTAACAAACAATATAACGAAAGGGGAAGTGTCCAAAGTGAAATGTTCAGGAGGTAAATCTGCTTCGTTCGGGACAGATTTCAGTTTCACTATAAACGCATTATACGCGAAAACGCCATTGTTTATTCAACTTAAATCGAGATCGTCGCTCAACGCACAAACAAACAGCCGCCTTATTTACCTACAACATTAAAATATACACATCGTTACGTTAAAAAAATAATACTTTAATTTCCTGGTGAATCCAATATTTATTAAATTCGAAATGTGTTGCCGATTCTCCCTTGTATTATAAAAAGTATCTCGTGAAAATATAGGATGCGGGCTAGATGTTATGTAAATTGCGGCGAGTTTGATCGACGTCGGCTGTGGTTTTCGAAATGATCTCAATGTGTGCTTACATAGCTACTTGGTAATGCCACTTAGGCGTGTTTGAAATGGTGCTTAAGTATTTGTGGATTGTCTCTTGTTTAGCCTGTTTAGGTGAGTTATTATTTTATACTACGTTGTTTTACCTACATGACGGAAATGTAATGTTTTTTTTTTATAATTAAATCACTATTAAAATTATTTTAGATCTCTATGAAACATGCTATTTCTTATTCAAATGACACAAATTTACGCCAAAGTGTCATGTTTTTGTAATATTATTATACACACATATTGTACTTAGATAGGTACCTTAAATACAATTTCCAAAGAAAGTCTGCTTTAAATTTTCAGAATGATGCAATTAATATTCACTTCATTAAATTTTACCTGAAAATATATTAAGATGGAGTACTTTTGTCGTCACTTGTAATAAATACTCGTAACCTTTAAAATTGACGTCGAAATGACTAACCTATTGTTTGACATTTGTAAAAAAAGCTTCTGCTTGGAAAATCTCTTGATAAAAATACGATAGAAAAAGTGGCATATGTTCTAACAATGTAAAAAATATATTCATTTGCTCATTCTTGCTTTTTTGGGTCTTGGAAAGCTTGAAGTGTGCCATTCCATGCTTTGGCGCTTGGTTTTCGGGTCGTACTCAAACACCCAAGTCTCATCACCAGTAATGACATGTTCAATAAGATGGGGATCATTTTCAATCGATTCCAAAGAGTCAAGACACCTTTCTCTCCTGATGTCCTTTTGTTCCTGCGAAAGGTTTTTTTGGAACCATTTTTGCGCAGATTTTTCTCATCCCCAATTCGTTAGTCAAAATCTGATGAAGAGTGGTGTGATTCAAATTTAACTCTTCTCCTAAATTTAACCTGTAGATCAATATCCTCTACATATTTCTCCAATGTAATGTTCTGCGGGTCCTTTTTTCTTTAAAAATTGAACTAAAACAAAATCACCAGTCTGCAAATCCTCAGCTTCAAACTTTTTCTGATCTTCAATATCGACCAGATCACTTTCTAAATCGATCATGAAGCTGCCTTCTTCATCATACTCATCAGATAATTTAGATAGAACCTCGTCATCATCGGACTCGCTTTCTATTAATTTACGGGTAACTTTCCGAACTTTTTGACTATGTATTATTGTATTATTACGTATTATTGTGTATTATCTTGTACTATTGCAATTTTCTGATATGCATTTGAAAAAATGTGAAACCTCTTGTTAAACAAATTAATGACAAAGTATAATTGTAATAAATCGAGAATTTATTTTGAAAACTGTTACTTTTCAAAACCAAAATATTATACGACTCATAGCTCGAAGCGCGCACAACAGATTTTCTGCTAAATCGGGTTACAGAGCCCTGGCTAAAGATAGTATAACTTAATTATACTTCTAGACAATAGATGTCAGCACAAGGAAAAATATTACAGAGTGTTCCAAGGTACACTGTACTCAAGGTACAACAGTCTCCCCTATCGTATTCTATCGACATTTTTATTTTCAATCGACTCTCTTCCTTCTGAGACTGCCTTAAACCACCGAAAAATCCGGGCTCTTGAAATAATACTGTCTCCATAGGTGTGTTGAAATTTTGCAAAAGTATCCGTTGCGGTGTGTCCAAGTCTGAAGCAAAACCTGATAACACACCGTTACTCAACATTAATTTCACTCATTTTTAAAACGCACTATAAAACATCGGTTTACGAAAACAGTCACAAAGAACAAACAAATGACTAACAAGTTCCAACTTGTACTGAAGGTGCATTACATAATTACCCTACCGCCCTTCCAAGTCCCGTCTTCGCAGTGATGCTAGATCGGGCGCTACGTTGCCCGTCTCATTACTTACTTTACACACTTCGTATAAAGCGTGGTTGATCCTAATCCTACACAGAATTCTTGCAAAGTTTTTGTTACAAATATTTCTAGAACAAGAAATTACACTTGAGGACCACCTAACCTAAAATTACTATAAAACACGTTCGTTATTATAAGATCGACTTCGTTTTTTGAAACAAAAAATCTGATGTGATTTCAGATTGCAAAAACAACAAGAGGGCCGGGCATCCTATCATTTTTGTAACCGACTTTTGGACCCCTGTGTTATATTTAATTAAAATAAACCAGTGGCGGAGCAAGGATGCCTACGGCCCTTGTGCAGAAAAATTATTTGAGCCCTCAAGTCACATTAAAAATACTTGTTTAACGAAAAAAAAAATTATTATACGAAAACAAACAAAATATGGGGTTTATGGTTTATTTTATATTTCACATAAAATAATAACATTATAAGAAACAACAATAAACATTCTAAAATATAATAAAAATATACCAGGAATTAGTACCATTTCTTAACAAGCTTAAACATTTAAACAGTGTGTCCCAAAAAGTTGGAAACAGGCCCCTAGAATCGAAACTATTAGTATTTTCAAAAAAAGTTTCCTACAAAAAACATTCATACCATAAACCACCATCGGCCAGTCAAACGACGTTGACATTCCTCTACAGGGTGTTTCAGAAATCAGAAAAAACTGTTTCGGTTAAATGGCAACACCGCTTAATTCGCGTCTAATCAAAAGAAGTTATTAAGAAAAGTTGTTTAGAATGCCGAAGTATTGGGGTATACGAAAAATCGGCGCGATAGTCAAATGTTTATGAATTAACGCTGCTGGCCCAAAAAGTTGGAAACAAGCCCGCAGAGTCAAAACTGTTGGTATTTTCAAAAAAAGTTTCCTACAAAAACATTCGCACCATAAACCGCCATCGGCCAGTCAAAACAACGTCGACATTCCTCTCGGCCTGTACATCGCCATATTTCGGCATTCTGATCAACTTTTATTAATAACGTCTTTTGATTAGACACGAATTAAGCGGTGTTGCCACTTAACCGAAACAGTTGTTTCTTATTTCTGAAACACCCTGTAGAGGAATGTCGACGTCGTTTTGACTGGCCGATTGCGGTTTATGAGGCGAATGTTTTTTTGTAGGAATTTTTGTTTGAAAATACTAATAGTTTTGACTCTGCGGGCCTGTTTCCAACTTTTTGGGACACACTGTATATCTGGGAAAACATTTTATAATAAATTAATTATATAATATATTAATAAAATTTAAAACGATTTTATATTTTCATGTTTTCATTTATTTACATTTTAACATTTTATTTTTGTCACATCACAACTGTGCTATGCCATAGCTCCGCCACTGAAATAAACCCAACAGTAAAACCAAAGTCAACATACATTCCGTAATACCGTAATTACAGAATTTTAAACTTATTAATGGAACTATAAAATATTTGCATTCCCTACATATTGGTTTAAAAATAAATTGATAACTGGTTACAATCTCCTAAATTGCCATCGATTTGTTTACAATCAACTGCATTGCATAAATAACATGCAAATACCGTCAAATAACGTACACTGCGGAGTAACTATGTACCAATTTTCATTCGTCAAAGGTAAGTACCTAATGAAAGTAAAATTACTGTTAAAGATGACGACCAAAATTGTTTTTGAGGTCTATTGTACGTGCAACTAATCGATAATTTCTCTTTACTTTTTTAAGTAATTCAGAAATAACGAGAGTTAGGAACAGTTGGGACAAAACTAAAAGCATATGTGGCACGAAGTGAAAATGGGTTCATTCACATTTCTCGCCGTATGGAAGACAATTCCAGGATTGATTTATGCTTAAAATTTTCCTATTTCTTGTCACAGTGTGAAAAGTGAAAGTATTAGTTACTAAAAAATGACCACAAACCTCTCTGAAAAGAGTACTCGTCGTTAAATTCGATTTTAAATACTTTCATTGTATTTTTTGTGACACGGAGTATATCGTATGGATATTTTAATAGTAATAAGTCCAACAGGATGGTTACTAAACTTAATATTTAAAAGGTTTATGTACAGGTAGTACCTATTGTCTTTAAATGTCTCATCATCGTTAGAATTCTGTATATTAAATGCCCTTCTGGATAATAAGTGATGTGATAACTAGTTTAAATTATGGAATTTAAACATTTTACTTTATTTTACTTTATTTATGGTGTATTACTTGACATTTGTCGACAGTTTGAAATTATGTAAACGTCACATTGGTTTTAATAGTGGTTTGCGACTTTTTTGAACTTTCAAACTTTTATCTTGCATTGAAAGACTGTTATTTTCAGAACGATCAAATTGTTATAGTTGTCAGACTTCCGTTTGCGAAATGTCAAAACAGTTAAACAGCTGCTGCCAAGAGTTAGTAGCATCTTCGATAATGCTCCATTGCTACCCTTAACAGCTGTTAGAAAGCTATTTTAAATATAAAATTAAAATATTAATGAAAACTACTTAACTGTCCAATACATTGTTTTAGCGGGTAGCAGCAGCCCTAAATTTGAATGTTTCTACGGTTAACTTCTAAAATAAAGCAAAAAACAAAGAACTTTTAAAATCACCTAGAAAGCGTAATCTTACCAAGAGGGTTACAAATACTGTAGCAACGTTTATAATAACTGTTATTTATATACAAAAAACTACACTGCGCTATTTGTAACCGAGTGGTGTTTGTGAGAAAATCTTAATTTTTTTAAATATTTTTTTTAAAAATTTCAAAACTGCCTTTTGCCAAAACTGCCCTTTTTTTGTATTTTCATATTTATGCACCAATGTCTTTTAAAATATATAAATTTTTTAAATCGTTTATATTTCATGTTAAAAAATAAGTTATTTAACAATAAACAGTACAAAGAATCCATCCATATTTTGTCAAAATTATTTCGAAATACTGAATAATTTTATAACAAGCTGGCATCAATGTGCTCTAAAAGTTAAAAAAAAGTGTTTGATGGCATGCGCTGGTCTTTATTTTGTATGAAGTTATAGATGTGTTAACACGAGTATGAAAAATATATGCCAATTAGTAGTATCACTATGTATTACATACATATGTATATAAAACTGAATTCAGTTTGAGAGAACGTCATATAAATGTGATCACCAAAACGTAAAATTTGTGAAACTGATTTTTTATTACAGAAACACAAACAAAATACTTTTTCCGCGTATATAAATTTGTATAGGCAAACGGAGAAACAATGCGGATATGTTATCATTTAATTTGAATTTAGAGCAACTTTAATTAGATGTTGCACTCTACCGGATCGTTGTTTTACTTTGTTTATTATATAGTGCTGAAAACAGGATCGGCTTTGACGCTAGTTTAACTCTTTCGTCTCATCAGATTAACCTTTCGCATACCAAGCGGGGTCATTTTGTACCCCAAGCGTACATAATTGTGTTTAATTTGAAGAACAATTTCTTTCTAATCTAGCCGTCTATAGTATAACTCCTATGAGACCTTCCTGAAAACCTTTAAAGTTGTAACTACAATGCATTTGTATTTTCTCTTTTCCTTGCCAATTTTGTTCAGCGGAGTTCGTTCTGTACCCAACTGGGGATTAGAAGTGAGAAGTGTATTATATTAGGTGCATGCGCAAATAGAGAGACAAAGAAGAAGAAGTAGATCCTAACTTCTAAATGTGTGTGTTTATCATACGTACTTGTGTGTCCTAGCCATCCAAATTGCGAAAAACGAAATAACCAATCTAAGTCCGGAACAAAAATTGGGACGCTGCAGTTAACGTCCAAGAAGAGATGATAAGAAATGCAAAAGGAAACATTTTTGTGTAAATGCAAGAACTTTTTTTTGCAAAAAAAAACATGTTCAACAGAAAAAAGTCGGTTATTGTAACAATTCCAGAACATCGCAGATAAGAATGTGTTAAAACATATGATCTTTTTTGAAGATATGAATAATATATTCATTTAAGATGAATGACACTTGTTTTAAACAAAACAAAAAATTAATGAACAATTTCGTACCAATTATTTTTCAAAACATAAACGTGTATATAGCACGAAAAAAAATACACCCCGTACTCTACCTCAAAGGTGGTGTGGAAAGTTTGCAACTCTATAAATCGAATTATCGTCGAAAAGAAGACTCATGAATAAAATACTTCTTTTTTTGTAGAAAATTTGTTGTTTTTTCTGAAAGTGGCGAATTTTTTTCCCGTTTTTTGGCGACCTTTGACCCCGCGTAAATTTTTTAGCGGCAGTCGGATCGATGAGGGCTTTTGACATTTTGTTTAGAACAACAATATCAAGGTTCGCACAAAAATCCAATATTCCGGAAAGTTTTATGAAGTTGGTCTCTTTTTTATGTCTAATTCATTTGAACTATCTGTCTCATGAGGTTAGCTCCTTTATGCATACATGTATTCTTTTTCATGTTACAGTGCGATGTCTAAGCCGGTCCTGGCCACAAAAAAATATATTGTATCCAAGCTAGATATTTCGTAGATATTTTGCAATACCAAGGTACATACCTGTATGTATATATTGCATATACATATGTATGTATATATGTATTTATTATATGTACCTTACAAAAGGACTCCTTTGAGAACATCATTTAAATTGTATCATTAAAATTATATCTGTTGCAGTTTTCATATAGTTATCCGCTTAATTGGACGCGCATATCCAGTAGATTACTAATCATTAATTCATAATATTACTTTTATTTTATAATATACAGTGTGGAACAGCCAAATGGAATAAATTCAGTAGCTCTATTCTCTAATCTCAATTTCTAATTCTAAAATGATATATTCTTCAGCGTAGGAAATTCGTTACATTAAAATAAAAAAATCATTATTAATGCAGGAGATGTTCAAAAAGCATGCCTCCAGAATCTTGGCAGCATCCTAGATGTAAATAGAAATGTCTTCTAACGTTAGTTAACATCTGCGGGGTAATCGACCTAATTGCAAGTGCTATTCTTCTTCTTAAGTCAGCTAAATCGTCGGATTTGATTTTGTAGACCATACTTTTTACATATCCCCATAGGTAGAAGTCTAACGGCGTGAGATCAGGTGATCGTGCAGGCCATTCTACAGAACCACGTCTCCCTATCCAGCGATTTGAAAAGATTCTGTGGAGATATTGCCGGACATTGACTTCGTAATGTGCTGGTGCACCATCCTGCTGGAACCATATTGCATTGCCTGGAAGTTGTGGGTTTCCTTCAGCTGGATACAAGTTTGTCATCGTCGGAACAACATTATTTTGGAGCAGTGCTAAATAAGTTTCTCCATTCGAATGGCCGTCAATGAAAAAGGGACCAATGATATTTTTTCCAATTATTCCTGCCCAAAGATTAACTTTCTCAGGGTTTTACGTGTGTAGTTCCCTCATCCAGTGAGGATTTTCTCTCGACCAGTAACGACAGTTTTGGCGATTAACATGGCCGTGAAATGTAACTGTAGATTCATCCGAAAATAAAACATTTTCTATTTGTAAAGTATTGTCATCTATCATTTGCATAATTTGTTCACACAAGAGAATTCGTCTATCAAAATCGTCTTCCGCGAGCTCATTAGTTGGTACCAGTTTATATGGGTGCATCTGATTTTCTGTCAATACGCGGAGAATCGAGGAATGGCTAATATTTAATTCTGAAGCTGTTTGAGTGTGTGGCTGAATGACTCGACGTATGTGGATTTTCTTCAAGCATTAGCATTACATCCAATTTCTGATCATCACTGAGTTTATTGGGAAGATTTTCGAATTTCCTACGCTGGAGAAACTTATCTTTTTTTCTTGTTAATTTCTGCAATAAAATTTAAAACCATAGCAGTTTTGAATAGAGAATGAAAAGACATTTCAAATGAAGTATCACAAGCCCCTACTTATAATTTGAAAATTTAGGGATTGTAGCTGGCACCTGAAGGGGGTTGAATTTAGGGATGACATTTTTACGTCGCAAGATGTCATTTTAGAATTAGAAATTGAACTGTCTCAGAATTTTCAAAAAAAAATGCATAACAATGGAGCTACTGAATTTATTCCATTTGGCTGTTCCACACTGTATACGTAACAATAGTCGTAATTTATCATAGACGTGAAAATATTTAAATGTTTATACAGGGGATATTTATTGATTTATACAGGGTGTCCGCTAAGGATACAGAAATATTCTAGGAGCATACAGGGAAGGTAAAAAAAATGAAACTAGTTACTTATACATATACCTATTTGTACGGTGCCCTCCTACCGAGATATCAGGCCCCAAAGTGGTACCTTGAACTTTATTGTTTTCACAAGAACTTTTATGTCTGTAGATTTTAATAATTTCTGGGCATTTTATATTAAGGGAGGCGTTTGATTTTGAGGGTTTGAAGTTGAGGAGCTTGCGTGCAAAACCGGCTATATCCATTTTTGATTTTTTTTACGGAGAAGGCAAAAACTTCTCATTTCATGACCCTTAAAGTTAGAAAAAAGGAAACAAAAACACACCTCCTCTATCCAGTATACTGATTTGGCTTGATTAAGATAAATTAACTTATACCTTATAGTTTCCTCAAAATTTAGAAAAAAGCTTTGGATATAGTCGGTTTTGCTTCGAAATCTTGTTAAAAGAAATGAAAACACCGGATAAAGCTAATTAAAAAACAAAAAATGCTTTAAAATCTAATGTAAAACGAAGCAAAACTTAAAACTGATATTACATTATTAATGATAATAATAATAATAATAAAAAAACAAAACAAATATCCTAACTTCTAAGGTTGTGGAACATATAAAATTCAAAAAGTAATGTTTTTATTAAATTTTTACTGCGGTTTCTTCATGAAGGCAATCACATCCTATACCATCATCTTCTGAAGCACCAGGTCCGATTTCCTCTGCAGCTGCTTCTTCTGTTTGAAACAAAAGTTTCTTGTACCATTCAAGGTCAACACGGGATTCCCAATTCTCTCCGAAATGTTCTTTCATTAGATGAGATAGACTCGACTTCTTTTTTTCCGGTATACGGTTTCTAAATTCGACTTGTTTTAACTCCATACATTCACGGTATTTTCCCTTTTTTATTAGAGTTTGAGCTACATGAAACTGTTTATTATTTCTGTAGTATTTGTGTAAAGACACTGTTATTTGGGCCTGCTGTTTGTTTTTTATGTGTTTTTTCTTAATAGTAATTCTCTTGGTATCCGAAATTCCTTTGATTTTTTTGTATTTTTTTTCCAGATCCTTAATATTGAATAGCCAGTCATGTCCCAATCGTTTCACATATAACATACGTTTTAAAACGTGTCATTGAATATAGCCAGTTTTGCTTCAAAATTGGGATATAGCCGGTTATGCTTCAAAACATCACTTTTAAGTGGAATTTTAATACAGAAATAGTTGGTTTTGGACTAAAATGATTGCGGGAATCGATAGAGCTCTATGAGCAGTCATGAGATAGTACAAAAAATTATTTTCGGTCAAATATGGATATAGCCGGTTTTGAACGCAAGCTCCTCAGTTGTTGATCGACACGTCAAAATAAATTAGTGAATTTATGAAAACCTAGCAGACGAACAGCAGTTTTAAAAGTTTTTCCTGTTTTGAAAATATTTGACTGTTGTACCTACACATGGAAAATTTCCCGTTTTAACGTTTCTAAACATACGATCATGCATTTAGAAAAGTTAAACTTAATTTTCCTATGAATTTATCTAAGTAGATTATCATCTGGAATTACAACGCCGCATTGTCTCCACCATATTAACACGACAGTTGTTCATTTATCAGTCTTACGCGCACATCAAATGAGGAAATCGGTCCTATGTGTAGAGAATTACAAGATTAGCCCTGATGTGACACATATACGATATTGTGGGGTGGAAAATATCAATATATCGTGATAGGATTAGAAAGTTCCAGATGCATTATTTTACAGGACATGTTTCACTAGTTTGAGTTGATGTTTCCTAAATATTATAGTTATATAAAACTTAGTAGCTATAGAAGGTAACTGCCTAAAATAATAGGGTATCAAAGATTAGAGAAAAAATGCTTGCTTACACTTTTCAACAAAACACATTATATATTACGTCTTGTATATGTATAAAAATGGTATAGTTTCCGTATACGTATATTTCTCCATAATAAGAAGTTACAGAGACTGTTAAATTATATTGCCGGCTTACTCACCTGATTCGACCCCTTGTGACTTTTTCTTGTGGAGTTATGTTAAAAACAAATTATAGAAACATAAAAAAAACGTGTGAATAACAGAACAGAACTGTGTATTAACAAAAATGGTGGACATTTTGAAAATGATATGCGATTAATGCGATGGAAACAAGGTAATATTCTTGATAACTGCTAGTTTATATTATGGGTTGTCATCAAATATTAAATTATAAGTTATAATGAACGACTTATGGTACTAAATTAACCAAATTGCAAAAAAAATTTTTCTCGAAGTAGTCTACGGAACCTCTGTTATTTGAAAAAGTTTCCTTCCTGTTTCCCGTATCCTGTAACATAAATGGTTAACATGATATAATATACTATTTCAGACATTGCCGGATCCTAGTAGTGTGGAAAAAAATATATATTGAAATATTTTTTTAAGTAATATTCTTCTTCAGTATTATGGAGACAACAAATCTGCATTTATATAAATTAATAAATTATTATTATAATATTATAAATTATTTGATGTCAAAATTATAAAACAATATTTATTATAATTGAATTAATTATAACATAAATATCTACGTTGTATTAAGGATGGCGGAAGTGGCGGGATCATTGATTTATGCGAACTAACAATATCTAATAATTATTACTAGTTTTGGTTTTAGGTTTACGAAATCAATTTGTTGAAACCATAGCGAATATACCAAGAAATGCCGCCTGGACATCAACACCTGAGTTACACGCACGATTAGGTAAAGTCCAGGATGTATCTGTGATGGTCAATTGTGCAAATAACATATTTGGCACCTCTGTGAAATTGAAAACGCAAAAATCACAGTAGGTTTTTATTATATTTTCATATTTATTTTTAGATTACAGTCCAGAATAGATATTCAAACATATGGGTGATAATATAAAATAGTTTAAATAGTCCTTGATTACCATCGTACTGTAAACTTTTATACACGGTGTCAATTTGAAAACGAACTCCATATCAAGGGGGACAACTTTTGAGGCATTTGTTGTCGTATTACTTTCAACCCCCTAACCTCCAGGGCACCTACCTACCTTATCTACAATTCTAGATAAGTCACATAAGTATTTCTTTTTTGTTAAAATTGAGGTAGTTAACCTCATGAATGTGTGGAATGTATTTAATTTCTAAATTGAAATAATGCTTTTAAAAGTATGATAATGAAATACTCAAATTCTTACCTTTATAATTGCTTTATTAATTGTTCAAAATGGGTTCCATTGTTTTCTAAGCACAAGTACAGCCAATATTCTGTTCGCGGACGTGTTGAAGAGTTTCAGGTAAAATAGCCCTACATTCTTGTACAATTATTTGTTCAATTGAATCTGGTTGAGTCTTGAATACAACTGATTTCAGGTGACCCCGTAGGAAGAAATCAAGAGGTGTCAGATCTGGTGACCTAGGTGGCCATTCAATGGGCCCTCTCCTACCAATCCACTGCTCCGGATAATGATTATCCAACCACTCTCTTACTGGGCGTCAGTGGCGTGATATTTCAGTTAGCCATATCTTGAAAACGACGCATGGGACCCACTTCACTTTTTAGGTGATGACTATACACCTCTTACAGAAAGGATTTGTAGTGAAAAAACCGACAGCAAAGTTTGCGAAAAAATTTTCAAAAACACTGGAGCACTCCCTGGGTTCTCAGTAACGCTCTGTGGAATATTTGCAGTATATTTTTTTCATAATCTAGAAACAAATATAAGGAGACGTTTTTCGACTTGTTACAAAATATTTTTGTTTCAAAAAAGTTATGGCCATTTTAATTTTGGGAAACAAAATGTTCCTATAAAATTAAAATTAAAATGGCCATAACTTTTTGAAAAAAAAAATATTTTGCAACAAATCGAAAAACGTCTCCTTATATTTGTTTCTAGATTATGAAAAAAAATATACTGCAAATATCCCACAGAGCGTTACTGAGAACCCAGGGAGTGCTCCAGTGTTTTTGAAAATTTTTTCGCAATCTTTGCTGACGATTTTTTCACTATAAATCCTTTCTGTAAGAGGTGTATAGTCATCACCTAAAAAGTGAAGTGGGTCCCATGCGTCGTTTTCAAGATATGGCTAACTGAAATATCACGCACCGCCACTGCTGGGCGTACATAATGAGGAGGTACTCCATCCTGTGAAGTGCAGCAAATGTTCATCTAGAGCAATATTTCCATTGGCGTCTCTTTGATTTTCCACCTCATGAATTATAAGAGGCTCTATAGCTCTGTCTAATATTTCGGCATAAATTTCACCATTTTGTTCACCACGAGATTCGAAGACGGCCAAAAAATTTCAATTATTTCGTGTTTGTAGCAGTGAAATGTAAATAAACGAAATAATTTGGTACCTAGTTTAAAAGTTGCATTATGTCAATTTAGAAAATAAATACATTTCACACATTCGTGAGGTTAAGTACTTCAATTTTGAAAAAAAAAAATAATGGAATTTATCTAGAATTGTACAAGAAACTTAAAAATGGCAAATAAATAGGGGTTGCCATTTAAAATTTTAGGGGTTACCATTTTAGGGGTTACCATTAGGGGTTACCATTTAAAATTTAGGCCTTAGGGGTCAGGGGGATGAAAGTAGTACGACAACAAATACATCAAAAGTGATCCCCCTTGATATGTAAATTGACGTGTTTCGCTAAATGTTGATACTGTCATTAGTTTAGGCAATATTAAATGCTGTTCGTTTTCAAATTGACCGTGTATATGAATACTTACATATACATTCAGAAAACACATATAAACAACTGTATACGATACTAGAATTACTTTCAGAAAACTGCGTGTATACGTAAACTGGAATTGGACTACACATATATTAGTTGTAATGATGTATTACCATTAGTTGTAATGATGTATCATTACACCTAATAGTCCCATTTTAGGTGTGAATTTTGTTAGATTAATGTCAGTTGTAAATATTAATTTAATAACTATATAGGTTTATACAGGGTGTCTCATAATTATGTTAAACCTTTTAAAGGGGATCTTTCATATATTTATTTTCGATTAGAGCCCTCCCTGCGTGGTTATTCGCGCATATAAGGCAACACATTATTAATTTTTAATCTCAATAGCGGAACAATGTGATAATTTGACATTTGGTGTGTGTATATTTTATTGACAGAAGGACATCTTTTATTTTCCGTTTACACCCGCATAGGGTTAAAACAAGTAACCTTTATTCACATTTATTTTTATGGCTTAATTTAACAAACCTTTTTTATGGATTAATTTTTAACACTTAAAAAAAATATGCACGGTATAGCATAGCACTTTTAAAAAAATTTTTACATCAACCTATGGGACGCCCTGTATACTTACTTTTTGAAACACACTTGGCATTTTATTTGCAGAATGAAAAATATCACCGAACCCCTATACATAAAAGGTCAGGCTTTGAGAACCCCAGATTTAACTAGGGTGCAATTTTATCCGCACCCGTTCAATCAATCGTTCTTTTCCCCACAAACCATCGAAGCGTCAGAAGAATCACAGGAGCATAGAAAAAAACGCGGAGTTCTACACTTATACAATATGGTCAGCTGCGCCACTGGCTGCGATCCCCTGACATACATGGGATACGGTTGTTACTGCGGATTTTCTGGATCAGGGATCGCTGTAGATGAAATAGACAGGCGAGTTTCAACAATGATTTACATATGTTACAAAATAATATATAGATTTTTTTATACAGTGTATCCACGTTAAGGACTTACCACCCTTGTAAAATCTTTATTTTTCGACCGATTTTGATGAACTTTTTTTTTATTAGGTAGATATTCAAAATGCGCATTCGCCGAGTGGGTAACTTTATTCTTGGTCTGTAAAAAAACTGATGAATTCTTCTTCATCATTACTTAAAACATAGCTGTAGCGATTTTCATTTTTCTAAAATACAAGGTGTCCGAGAAACAGAAGTTTTTTCGTTCGTTTTTTTCTAAAAAAAAAATCCTAATAGTAGTTTTTTGAGATTTGAGCCCATAAAAGTGGTCGTAGTTGGCCATGATTATAGATCAAGTTACCCACTCGGTGAATGCGCATTTTGAATATCTACCTAATAAAAAAAAGTTCATCAAAATCTGTCGAAAAATAAAGATTTTACAAGGGTGGTAAGTCCTTAACGTGGACACACTGTATGCATTAATTTCTTTTATGGTTATGTCTTGCTGGGTATAAGTATAAGTATAAGTATAGTTTTTTTTATCATACACGTTATGCTTATTTGAATTGCTAATACATTATTTTATACAGTACTAGTACTGGTAGTTATTTGTAGGAGCCTCCTTTAAATAAACACATCTAATCAGAATCACCAAAATACAGAATTAGAAAGAATTTTTCATAATGGTCATTGCAGATGCTGTGAACTACACGACTGGTGTTATGGAGATGCAAGTTGTCCGTTCTTAGAATACATTGTTCCATATTTTTGGAGATGTAACTACAATCAACCTATATGTGGTAAGTCTTCTATCAGTTTCTGTTTAGTTCATATATTTATTCATTGATGGATGACAACAGTCCATATACCTACCAGTTTGCTTATATAGTTGTTTTTTTATTTAATTAACTTTATACTGCCATGAAATTAAATTTGGGCAACGAAACCACTGAAGAGATGGTTAGTATGAAGGATTCATCTTGAGGAACATCGTGAATCTGCGTGGAAATGGAAAATTACGATTTCGACAGATAATGTGGATACGGTAAGTAAGAGGAATGATGAATACTTCTATCAACATTGAAGACGTTCTGGTTGACCTAGCAGCATTCATGAAGTGGTAATGTCATCTATTTCAACACTTTATCACTTATCCAAATATTTTAGTAATTGGTCGAAATATCAAAATAACCATCAGGATCTTCTGATATATTAACTGTAACAGTTTTGTAAGCGCAGTGGTCGCGAAAGGCTGTCCCCGGAAAAGGGGTACTTTCACCACTGCTTTGGAACTTGGTTCTGGACAGCCACCTGCACACTTTAATGCAAAGAGATTCCACACTATTGTATATGCAGATGATAGCAACACTGCTTAATGGAAAATTTGAAGATGTTCTTCGCAACGAAATACAGATGGCCCTCAAAATAAATAAGTAAAAAGACGATGATTGGCTTTTTCGCTAAGAAAGGAAAATTAGAACAACTTGAGGCACCCTCTCTCTTAAATACACCTTCAAGTTTCGTATCGGAAACGAAATACCTTGGAGTAACCTTTGACGTCAAGCTTATTTGAACTCACCGTTTAGAACAGAGATTAAAGAAGGCATATACGTATGTATTTCCCAATCTTCTGTAGTAGCAGTATCACAGGACTTGGAAAAAAGAGCCTAGGGAATCTAGGGATAATCATGTGGATACACACTGTTATCATTAGACCGATATTAGCCTATTTAGCTGTTATTTGATGACATAAAAGTCCACAAACCACAGCAAAAAATCAAGCTTACCCGAGTACAAACAAGTGCTAGTTTAAGTCGTAATTGGACAATCTTAACACCAACAAGAGCTATAGAGTTGATGCTATGTCCGCCGCCACTGGTGGTGGTGGTGAGTGGCACGTTTTGGGAGAACTGTAGATAATAGAGAGCTGAAAATTTGTATCTGTGAGTTTACAGGGATGCTAATACATCTAAAATAATGGCGACCTTCTGGAACGTTCGGATATATCGGAAGTGGATACTAACTTCCTACATAGTTTGGGAGGCTACCTCAGGGAGGTTGCATACGGTATACAATGGGACCAGTGTTGGTGATTTTGAGTCACACTTCATTAGCTCCATAATCCTAATATACTGATCATCAGAAGCTGGATGATCATTACAGAGCTCCACAAAAAAAAGAAACAATTAATGGTGAAGTCTGGCTATGTTTACTATACGTTTTTGAGGTCGCTGAATCCGAATCCAAGGTCCATTTAACCCCATGTCGTTAAGATTTTCCATAACCTCAAAATTTAGACCAAAAACCCTTTTTACCCCTTGAATTTTAAACCCCATAGCTCCATCATACCAAAATCCCCAAAAACCCTAAGCCCTTAACCCCCAACCCCTTAACACAATAACCTAATAAACCAATAACCCCATAACCTCAAAATGTAGATCAAATCCCATAAGGGTTTTTCGAATTTTAAATTCCATAGCCCTCCCTGCTGAAAATCATCTATAGAAATCAATAAAAGTATAGTTAAAAATCAAACTATAAAAAACACTCCAAATAGTGTGAGGCAAGGGGAACACACTCTAAAAAAAGCACCCCAAAGGAAACGAACTACGTCCCCGTCGTCGTTCCTGGGTTCGGCTAAAAGGTAGGCCATTATCCAAAAAAGATCCTCAACCTTATATATCATGAGGTCATTGCAGTTATGGTCCAAAAACCTAAGAGAATATTGTGTTACTCAGCTAGATCATCGACCAGGATTTCTTTTTTGCAGCTGTGTTATTCGCCGTCAAAGAACTTATCTATCCCAAATTTCGGACGGTTTTTGGAGTTTTATTTAATTGCATTTCATTATGTACTGTTGACTACCTATGTAGCCCTAACCTATGTAGACCATGAATCCGAATCCAAAGTTTAATCAAATCCATTTACTGCGATTTGATTAAACTAAAACTTTTGTCTGATGCAATTGTTGAAATGTGCACCGTAACAAAATATTTCATTTTTGGTAACATTATTAGTAATGGTACTATCTTTTAGTACTAGATTGTCACCCTTACTTACTTTCCCAGCATGGTGTGTAAGCTTTTGTTTTTAAATTATTTCCTTTTGCAGCTATAGAGCATGCAGAATTCGGAGGACCAGGATCTTGCGCAAGCAAGCTTTGCGAATGCGACAGAGTCCTTTCCGAATGTTTGAGCCGTTTTCCTTGCCCATCGTCCAAGTCTTTCTGCAGATCTTCCACGCTGAGATTCTTGCACAATGTTGCCCTATCGATTTTCTGATTGTTTCTTAAGAAAAATACGTTGTTATATATTTGATTTACCAAATGTACTGTAGATGTGTTATTACTTTATAATAAAGTATTTGCTTAGAATAACAAAATTGCATTTTACAATGTATGTATGGAGAATGAAACAAATCAGGAAAATATCAACACTTTAATTACAAATATATACAGAAGTATAGTTTAGAAATAACTGATTAAAAATTCCTAGCTAGTGGATGTTTCGGAAAGTAACCCTTATTATTAAATACACTTTTCGATATTACCCTATTGTTCTCATCATTTGTAAGTACTTCACCTACATATATTTTGTACACATTATATTTTACTCGTTCCATAGCAGCATTGCAAAAGGCGTTTGCAATGAACATTTCATAATTGGCATTCTGCAGTCCTATGCAGTAAGATCTAGAGGCCCGACCTACAAAAAACAAGTAGGTACTAAGTTGTATATAACAAAAAGTCATCAAGTTGGCAGAGTAAAAAAAAGACGTATTTCTATGCTATCTTAAATTTATAACCTTATTTAATTGTCAAAGCTGTCACATTACATATATGACAACCATTATTTAAGGTGGGTTCATGCAGATATTTTAAGTAATAAGAATAAGAATAGTAATAAGAATAAAAGTTAAACCTCCGTTTTATAATGACCCAGTTCATGCAGTAAATATAATTTTTAGTGATAATTTTAAAAATAAGGATTTATTGCATGAACTGGGTCATTATAAAACGAAGGTTTAACTTTTATTCTTATTACTATTCTTATTCTTATTACTAAAAATTTCTGCATGAACCCACCATTATTTTACAATTATTGTGATAGTCACTTGTCAAAAGTTTGACATAACCGAAAAGATTCAACATGATGATAACTGTAACTGTCACAATTTATAAAATGAACAATGGCTGTCATTTGATGTGACAGTTTTGACGAGTAAATAAGGTTATAAATTCGATTAAGAATAGAAATACGTCTTTTTTCTGATGACGTTTTTTTCTTGATGTCTCTATATTACGCCACAAGGGCAGAAAGTAGGCATTAGCAACTCGAGGCAAATTAAGCCAAAGGCTGGTAATGCCTTTATCCAGTGTGTGTTTTCGTCTACCTTCAAATTAATAAAACAAAAACATGAATTGTAATACTTTTTTGTGTATAATAGTAAAGAGCCAAAAAAAGTCATCAAAGCCGACCAAAAAATACGTATTTCTATTCTACATTAAATTTATAACCTCACTTAATTGTCAAGTGCCTGTCATATTATGTGAGAGCGAGAGCCATTATGTATTTGTTTTACAATTGTGAAAAACACTTGTCAAAAGTTTAACAACAACCAAGTTTCGTTTTAAGCTTAGACATAACCACTATTTCCATCTCTCTCGTTCATAGCCAGATTTGATGATGTTTTCTTTTTTGGATGGCTCTTTATTAAAATAGGCATATGATAGCGATTTGAAGTGCTAGGATGGTGATTCATTTTTATGTATAATGTCCCTTAAATCTGTGGTGTGTAAGAAGATTGTTCAAAATGATTTGAAGCATCGCTACTGTCATTCATTTTCACTAATGGTACTTTCTTAAAATTTTAGATACACATTAGATATGTGTATTTTCCCTTCATTAACAATATTACATTTGATTTTTTTTTGTGCCTGATTTTTACGGGGGCGAAGTTCGCCCTCGCGAGGTAACCCTCGGCGCTCTTCCACTTAACCCCCTTGATTTTTTTGCTATTAACAAGATTACTGTTAAATTTAACATCAAACTGACAGTTCTCAAATAAAAATAAGAAGCGGTCAAACTACTATTTTTTGCCCTTGGGCATAAAATGCTACTTTCTATCCAACTTTTAGAGCTGATATGATACATTTCAGTTGAAGGTAGGGGAAAAATATTTGACCACATCTGTCATTCATCATTTTTTGTTATTTGTATTTGAGTAATCTTGCTAGTCTGCAAATAATCCAGTGAAATATTATACATGAAGTGAAAATGTTTTCAGTGCTGAAGTTTTAAGAAAGTACTATTAGTGAAACTATGCCACAACGGCTAAGGATTACATCATTTCGATGAATCATCGTACACTCCACCATGAAGGGAAGTTATAGAAATGAATCAGTATTTAACACTTTAAATAACTATCACATGAATTTGAATATCAACATTATTATAAATAATTGTGTTCATAGACATTAACACCAAAGGCACCACAGACATTTATTACAATAAAATTAGTTTGTAATAAAAATAAAGTTTGTAATAAAAGCAAAGTACACTCAATTTCCGAACACCCTGTACAGATGTGTAACATGTTGGAAAAAAATGTTTTTATTTACTTACCCATACAAGCTGTCATTGCATAAATATCTATTATGCAGTCAGCCACTCTCCGTAAATCCATATGTCTATTGACAACCTCTGGACCGAATCTCGACAACAACAATTCTGTGCCAAATTGAAACCTCTTCACGCAGTATCTAAACAACATAGTAGGTCATAGAAATAAATGACCTAGTATTATACTTCCGATTTGGTATTTAAAAAGCTATTGTAACTTTAACAAAAACAACTAAATTTATCTAATACCATTTGGTGTTAGCAATTAGTAAATAATATTTGCTATTTATTGCATTAACTAACAATAACCCAGAAATATAAAGTCGTGTTATTGATTTCTGTGGTTCAATTCATATGTGACTGGGCTTGTGTTTTTATGGGGGTGGGAATCGCCTTTTTTTAGTGGTCTTGCACCTAACCCTCATTACACATATATTTAAACACCCACCGTAGCTCAGTAGATGGCACAGACTGTCACACTATGTTACCATCCACTAAATGCCATTGTCCGGCATTTTTCACAAAATTGGTTTGGATATTAAATGTTGCATTTAATATCCACTGTTATAATATATCTAATGTCCACCTTTAATTCATCAAAATTTGATGAATTTATCTACGTACAAACCAGATTCTCTCAGCAAGAATTTAATCAGCAGCAATAGACTATTGGCCTGCAGGCCCACCCACCACCTCTTTTGTAATTGATCCCCCCCCCCCAGTTCATATATCAAATTCGTCGCGTCTATCTAAGAGAGAAGTTCACTTATCCATTCTCCTTCATTCTGTAATGTACGAGGGGGTACCCAAAAATAACCGGAATTATTTTTTTAAAAGCTATATATTTTCAATTTTTTTACAAAACAACCTTATCACCTTCAAAATACACCGGTGCTTCCACTGCTTGAAACATTTTTTGTAGTAATCTTTAGAAATGGCAGACAGCTTCTCCCTGATTTTTTTTTTTGGCCGACCTCTTCAATGTTGTCAAATCGGTGTCCTTTCATGCCCCTTTTCATGTGTGGAAGTAAGAAAAAGTCGCACGGAGCCAGGTTAAGCGAGTAAGGTGCGTGGGGTAAGCGGAACCATGCCATTTTTAGTCAAAAACTGGCTAACAGAGATGGCTGTCTGTGCAGGTGCATTGTTGTGGTGGAAGAACCAGTCTCCTGTCTGCCACAAATCGAGTCTTTTTTGACGAACACTGTTGCGCAATCTTCTTAAAACTTCCAAATAAAAGGTTTGATTGACGGTCTGACCTGGGGGAACAAACTCTGAATGAACTACGCCCTTGGCATCAAAAGAGCAAATCAGCATTGTTTTGATGTTTGATTTGACTTGATGACACTTTTTTGGACGGGGTGGAGTGGCAATGGCCTTTTCCATTGGCTTGACTGTTGCTTTGTTTTTGGGTCATAACCATAACACCATGACTCATCAATTGTCTGTCGACGGTCTGTGAGCACGAGCTCTCGAATTTTTTCAATATTTTCGTCGTTTATCATCAATCGACATGTCGCCATTTTTAAATCAAGCCATCTTTGTAAGCTGTTTTCAACATTAAAACAGTTCCAGCAGCATATTTACCGAGTACAAAACAAAATTTTAAAAACAGCGCTAGCAAAAACAATCACTGGAGATCAACAGAACAAGCCAGGTCGACAACACAGGCGGCACTGAACTGGCAATGAGTTGCGCTATACACGCCTAGCGGCAGAAATGCGTACTACACAAGCTCCGCCTACGGCAATGCTATTTCGGTTATTTTTGGATACCCCCTCGTATGTACTAGGCTAACTATTATATAGGAAACTGCAATGAACAAACTGGTACTATAAAATTATTCAAATAACAACTGAATAATCATCTGACGAGATTCATTCAGAGAGACCATTCAATTGTCGAAACAATTGAATTGAATTTCTGCTATTCACAGCTTAAATCAAATTTCTTTTAACTAAGATTCCACTTACTCTAAATGTTGAGATGCCGCATATAACGAGGGATGAATATGGTCCCCTAACTGCAGATCAAGTTTGGGATCATCGCTTGCGTTCCTTCGGTTCGTCCACATCCTTTTTAAGATGAATCCTCCGTGAAACAGCGGGTTGCGCAACTTATTAATGAGATCATTGATCCTGATCTAAATAAGCAATGATAGTTTATAAAGAACGAAAACAAATTCAGAGACCCATACCCCCGCATATTGAAGGCCCATAAGAGCGACTACCATCTTCAGGCTGTCATTGGTTTCGTGCAGGGCTAAATATTTCAGAGATTCCTCGTGACACTTATTTGCCCAATGGTTTCGTGCCATGGCTGGAGTACCGATGACGTCCAAAGATGTCATTGAAGTGTTTGAGCAATT
Source organism: Aromia moschata (assembly GCA_029963805.1). Classification (NCBI taxonomy): domain Eukaryota; kingdom Metazoa; phylum Arthropoda; class Insecta; order Coleoptera; family Cerambycidae; genus Aromia; species Aromia moschata. The sequence continues at coordinate 1,481,410 of JAPWTK010000041.1, forward strand.
TTGAGAGCAGAAGATCTAGAAAAGGTAGCTTAAATCATAATAACCTACAGATTATTAATATACTACCTTCACAATAGCACTCTCTAATTCGCAATCTTGATTTTCGTAAGAGTCTATAATACCCGTTGTTAGGTATACAATACTTTCCATTGCGTACAATGAAGTGACTATCTGAAAAATACGTGGTGAAGATATTTTTCTCTAATTTGATTATGATATGAAGTTAAAATTTTCTTTCGCTTAATTTTTGAGAGGTGTTTGTTTAAAATAAACTTTAAGTACCTCTCCAATTTTTCCTCTAATGGCGTCAGTTTGATGCAACATATTTGTGTCGTTCGATTGATCTATTATATTCTTCGTCAATTTGTTTAATATCTGTTTTGTTAACGTAATACACGGGGAACCTGAACTCAATCGGAATTCAGTTATAATAGATGTTAATATTTTATCAGCCTTATTTACTTCACCAATAATATTTTCTAAAAAAAAGAGGAATACATAAGTTGGATATTTATTAAATACATACATATACACGGTGGTCACTTTTAAGATTTACACCGTTGGGATGTTTTAAACCAAAAGTGATACTATGACTTTTCATAGCAGCTAGGACTTTTCAGTAAGCTAGAATTTATAGGTTTTACAAAATAAATATTTGGAAAAAATAGGACAACACAAGTTTTCAGTTTTTTCAGGAGCAATGTGATGTATCATGTATGTTCATCTGTTATGTTCAACTGTTTTGTAATTCAAACCTGTATTTCTTTTAGTTTAAAGATCGCAATAGTGTACACTTTAAAGGTGACCACCGTGTATACTATGTATAATGCACAAATTGGCTCCTACCTGCTGGTACTGGAGTGTCTTTAAAAATAACGTTTGCTATTTCCATACTGGTATCTATACTTTCGTAGGATATCCCAGGAGAATCTCTTTCCACGACGAATGCTGTGAGTTTAGTTTCTTTGAAAATGTCTTTGGTCAGTACATCTGTCACTGCAAACACTATTAAAACATCAGCTGAAGACCCATTGACCACCCACGTTTTCTCGCCATTCAAGATCTAAAAAATGAGATTTAATAATTGACAGATAAACGTTACGTTTTTAAAGTGAGAAAAATATTACAACCGTAGGTCTTTTTTCTTAGGTCTTTCTCTCTAGGATAAAGTTACCACGCAAAGTAGGTAATTTAAATCTACAAAACGTCTAAGCTAAGAAAAATGTGTCTCGTATTTTTCATTGTAACCGTCTTTGTCTTTGGCTGTTTCCTATGTGGTGTGTATACTTACCCCTATAACCACAGGGATAAGAGGCAGATTCACATATGTTTATAATTAAACTAGGTTAAAAATATTATTACATTAAACTTAAACTAGAAATAAAGAAAAAACTCGTCCCAAATAAATATATCCTTATATCTAATTACTGATTACTAGCGTTATTATTATAGTGGTCTAATAATATCCTGTCACTATTGTTGAGTACTAAAAACACAGCAACTATGTTAGCTGGCCTAAATCATTTTCTATTGGGTCAAGGAATCTCTCCTACTGCATTGTAGACTCATTTATCAAATGCCTTGAATATTTATTTAAGTATAGGTATATTGTTCTTATCAAATTTTACTTACCCACGTTTTTTGGTCATTAGAAAGTGACGCTCTGGTTTGCATAGAATTGAAATCAGCAAATACTGGTTCGGACATACAAAATGCACTTAATGATTCTCCTTTCATTAACCGATGTAGATACTTCTTTTTTAAGTCTTCCTTAGCAAACTTTACCAACGTCTGTACACCTAATTGTTCATTGTAAATCATGTTGTCTCTTAAATTATGAACTGATAATGTCTCTAAAAATCTAAAACTTTCAGTAACGTTATATTCTCTACCATCTAAGAACTGCGAAGCCTGTAGCCCAATTGCTTTATAATCCGATAAATTCTGTCTAAAATACTTGTTGGACAATGTATCGCAGTCAACCATGTGATTCTGTTTCATTAATTTCCCTAGAGCATTTACATCTCTCTCGAGATTTTCAACATCTTCCTTTTCTAGTTGGGGATACGTTAAAATATCAGTATCAAAAATTCCTAGGAAAAGATTCTTTGCAAAAGGGGGTTTCTGAGGTTTCTTCTGACGTGGTTTTCTAGTAATGTTAGTTAAAGTATCAAAATCTTTAAGCTGTTTCTCATAACTTTCCTGTGTGCTTTGCACCGCAGGCTGTGATACCGTTGAGTATAATTTTTTTAATAGGACTCTTTTAACTGAATTTTTGTTATTCAATAGTTTATTGCAATTTACCAATCTGACTGTCATCATTGTAATAATTTATGTAAAAAATAAAACCACAGTATAACATAACCACAAATTGCACATATGACAAACGACAAATCCGACAAATGACATATGAATATTATTATTACATCGAATTTTCCTAACATCGAATATACAAATATACTACGTCAAGTTTGTCTTCCTGAGATTTTGAAGAACACAAATAAAATAGTCCCCACTACTGTCGTCAAAAAGATCAGCGTGAAAAAAACCAAATAATATGACAAAGGCTTTCGGAAACGCCTTACCCTTACAGTTTCTTGGTTTTCTACAGGCATTTCATAAGTGACAATAACAAATAACAACATGAATGTCAAGTTGTAAAAGATCATTACTTGTCATTTTTCTTTATCTGTTACTTCGCCAAAGTGAGGCTCATTACAGAGTCGCACTAACCCATACAATTACCTACGTATAATAAACCAGTGTCTTACCTTATGGTGGCACTTCACTTGGCGTAGCGTATTTGTGTTTGATTATCGCTGTATTTGACCAAATATTTGATGTTTTTGCAAATATTCCAAACACGCCATCCACACATATATAAAAATACTAAAATATGCCAAATATGTTTGAATATTCAGAACCAGTGAATACAGTGACGGACGTGTTTACAGCGACAGCAACTTATTACCTGAATGCTTCTTATTACCAATACATGTTAAATCTACATACATAAGCACGAAGTTACTAAAAGACCATGACGAACACAGCGCTGGACGAACACGGAACCAAGTGCTGACGGTTACTGCAAATATTCGCCTTATTTGACTTCTTTGATGTGTGATTGAAAACCGACAAGTGGACGGAAACGCGTATTTGCTGTTAGAGTGATAAGAAACGCGTTATTTGTACAAATAAAGCAAATATAGCGAATGGCTTCTCTACATCGCCGTTTTAGGGCACATACAACAAATATACGAATACGCTACGCCAAGTGAAGTGCCGCCATTATAAGTGCTTGTTAAAAGTAGAATGGCACTAGAAGGTGATGGGTAGAAAATAATTCCTTGCTATTTGTCGGAAGCCATATAGCAGGTGTAACTCGCCTAACTAACGCAACACAAATACTGTAAACTGATGTAAACTGTTTGGCACTAATTTTAGACAATTTAAATACAAATCTGAAATGTAGCTAGACCTATGGGGTGCATGGGCATTAATCCATTTTTAGATTGAAAATTAAATTGGAAAAACTGTTCTCGTTATTTGAAAAATTTGTAAAATTTTAAATAATTTTACATAACCGATTAAATGTGAAGATATTTGTTTGCATATGTTTTGCACACCATGCTCGACTAGAGACACAGTTTTTTTTATACAACTGTTGCGTTACTCTGTGGTCACAGCCTATGACTCACAGGTTTAAGAATATTTTTTTAATACCAGGCCCGTATCGGCGTAGGGTCCATAACGAGGTGTTTAGTTCGAAACTCGGCTGATCGGTTATATGTAGATGGTCAGGCAAGTAGCACGCACGGTAGAGCTGTGGGCACTTCTATGATTTTACACAGAGGATTTGAAAAAAAGTGCTGAGTCACACCCCAAAAAAAATTGAACCTGAAGGGCTTTAAATATAAATTTTAAAAGTTACTGGAACGACGAGGCGTATGTAGTATGGGCATTCATTCGTTTACAACTTGAAAATCCATCGAACCATTCTCAAGTTATTTGAAAATTTCGTTATGACGGTACATAATTATATTCCACTAAGCAGTCAGCAAAAAAAGAGCCGTGGGAGAGGGGTTTTTTTCGATTATATTTACGAAATGTTTCACCGTTCGCTCGAGTTATGAACCGTTATTACATATAGAGTGTGAGAAAAATCCCTTATCACTCTAACCGATCGGTTAATTTTTTAAAATAAGCAGCCTTTTTCCACGCCAACCAATCAAACTCACGACACATGTTTTTGTGTTAGTTGTTTTACCTTAAATATCAGTATAATTCACTAAATCTTACTTAGTTGACCTATCAGAATTAAGATTTATTGAAATCTACTAATATCTCAGGTAAAAAAAAACACAGCAATTATATCAAAATGAGCAACTCACTCTGATGCTTCATAAAGATTGAACGCGCAGTGATCCAATTTTAATATAATATATGTACTCTCTACTTCTATGTACATACGTACATACATACATATGTACTTACATTTTTCTCTATACACTCAACATCCACATTTCCGAACTTTACCGTTCCGCAAACTTCCACATTTCCGAACTTTCGTCACCTCGGGATAGCCGAACTGCTGGCGCATGCGCAAAGGGTTTTTCTGGCTCATTGGTCATTCGACAGCGACATTCGACATTTGACAGCGACAAGTTCGGTTGTGTGGAAGTACAAGTTCGGAAATATCGTGAGAAAAAGATCGGAAATATCGTGAGTTCGGAAATATGGAGTTCGGATATGTGGATGTTGAGTGTACATGTGTACATGTTAATAAAAGAACGTTTTTCTAAACAAAAAAAAAATGTCAGGTGCAAAGGAGAGAGTGATGCAGGTAATTATTTTGTAATTCAAAGTAAATGTTTGTTTTATTGAACATTTTGTTGACGTAACCTATAATAATTTCAAACTGAAATGAAAAATTATGAGAAAATATGTATTTTTAAGAAAACCGTGATACAAAACAAACATTATTGTACTGTTTATTTGCAGAGAAAAGAGCCTGCTAAGAGGCTAACCTTGGAGCAAAAGCTGGATTTGATAAATCACGCAAAAAATGGTGTTAAAAATGTTGATCTATGTAAGATGTACAATATTTGTAAATCGTCAGTGGCAGAAATTCTTGGAAAAAAAGAAATTTACTTTGAAAAAACTGAAAAAAAGACGAAAATTGAGTGGACGGATTAACACAATAAAGTGCACCGGTACTTATGATACGCCATTTGAAAGAAGTGTTTTTCACTGGTTTGTACAAAGAAGAACTCTTGTCTCAGGTGTGCTGCTGAGGGAGGGCGATTTCCTCTTTGCTGAATTCTGTGTCAATCGAAATGTTTGATTACAATCGCATTATTGTGTTTACATTTTTTTTCTCATTTAAAATCTCGCGGTTTTTTGTTGTCAACCAATCAGCGACAAGTTCGGTTATGTGGAAGTACAAGTTCGGAAATGTTGTGAGAAAAAGTTCGGAAATATCGTGAGTTTGGAAATTTGGAGTTCGGATATGTGGATGTTGAGTGTAGTTGTCGTCTGTCAGACAAATCCCAAAATGTGTTCTATATTTTTGTTGTGATGCCGCCATATTTATCGAGCAAAAATAATGTACGATCCAGAAGTGTTGAGATTTTTAAATGTTCAAAAGTATTAAATTAAACGGATTTGTAAAGTTATAACAACCTTATTTTGGTGCATATATTTTTAATTACTTTATATTTAATACAATATTTTAAAAATGGTGAGTGTTTTTTGGATTATATTTGTTTGAAAATAAACCTGTTTGGTTCTTCTCTATCTATAGAAATATATAGAAAATGGTAAATAAGATTTAATAGTTTATTTATATTTATAGGCCGGTTTAGAAAACACCATAAAACAGTTCATTACGAGCCTCCTGACATCAACACCTCTGGTTGTTACTATGCAGCAGCTGAATAAAGACTACATGAACACCATTGGAGAGCCAATTCCCTATCAGAAACTGGGATACAATTCACTTGAACACTTTTTGCGTTCTATAAACGATACTGTGCAAGTAGGTACCAATAGAACGTTTGTGTTGTAACTTTGTGGCCTACTTCGGTTGTTACATTATTTATACTTGGAGTATTTTAGGTGAATGGATCAGGACCTACTGCGCAGGTTATCCCCTACGTTTCTGAATTATCCGCTCACGTGCATGACTTAGTTATCCGCCAAAAGGTCAATACATCAAAACGGGGACGTGGTTTTCAGGTGTAAGTATAATTTTTCAAATATTTGGAAGCTTTATGTTACAAAAACTATTTTCAGTAAACGGACGACATATAATAGTTGTTATAAACCCCCGTCGAATAGAAAAATTCATTACCCGTCTGTAAAAGAGTCAATGTCCTCCAGTCAATCGAATAGTTCCTTTGACTGTGTATCATTTGCTACTAAGACACAGTTAGATACAAGTGTGCTACCTGTTCCTTCAAAAGTGCCATTTCAAAATAATGCTGTCAGTAATGTCGAAAATCAAACGGTCAAATTAGAGGTCAATAAAGACATTGATATACCAAAAACATATGGAAAACATAAAATACCAACGAAAAAACTGGTTAATAAAACCTCACCTAAAGTTGACCCGAGAAAATGTTCCAGTGTAAAAAATATATTAAAAAATGTATGTTCGGATAAAAACAAAACTTTATCGGAACAGGAGAATCGAGTACCTTATCACATTAGGAACAACTTGAGAGTACTTATAAGTCAGTGTCCAGAAGGTATCTGGTGTGCTGAAATGCCGGAAAAAATACAGGTTAGTTGAGTGTTTCAAATATCTCGGTCCAAAATTTATTTATGTTTTATTGCTAGGAAAATGTTCAGGCAAGAACTGAATTATCAGGAACTAGGCTTTAACAGTCTCATTGATCTGTGCGTTTGTCTTGCTTCGGTATTTCATTACGTTCGCCCGACTACGGAAGATTTCAAATTGTACGATAAGAGTAGACCTTTACCCGAATGTGCAGAAAAGAAATTCACTGTGGCCAGTTATGGCACTAATAAAAATGTATTTTATGGCAAGGATCCTGGTGGTGCTCTACCTGAAATAGAGGTGAGTAGAGACCAGCTAATGGAACGATAATAAATATTTCCTTTGCAGTGGTATGACGTGAATAATTTCTTGCCTCAAGATATCCTTAAACCTGGCGAAGAAATACCACGAACATTTGTGCCTTCCCACATCCAGGAAAACGACATCATTGAAGTTGTCGTCGGCGAAATATTTGATCTTTCCAAATTTTGGGTTTATCTTGTAGATTCTCCACTGGACAAGCTTATGGATGATATTCAGTAAGTGAACATAAAATCAAGAGCACAAACAAAAATATGTTGCTGAGTTGTGCCAGAAGTTTAAACCCTTCCCTAAAGGTATAAAGTTTAAACCCAAGTGAGGATTTAAGCAGTGTCGGGTCTTTTTTCTAGACCCGGTCTTTTCCCAATTTAAACATAATCCCAAATGTCAAATGTAAAATTTGAGGATTGCAAAATTGTTATCAACTTAAACTAGTTCAAGTGTGTTTAAATGGTATTTTGGTGGCCAGTCGGTAAGAGACACTAAACAAATTTTTAACGAACAATTTCTCAATATGCCTTCTCGGATCAAATCTGGATGGCCAAATAATTCTGCCATTATTGTACAAATAATTATTCAATGCAGTAATTTCTTCATTTGTCACTGCTTATATAAGCTAAAATATCTATGGAGGATATATGCCAGTTATTGCAAAAATCCACACAAAATCAGATATGTAAATACACTACACGAACTCACTAGTTAGTCACTCTCAACTCATAAAACTACTTTGATCCCGGCGTTCTAGTATAATTTTCTAGTAACATTTTCAACCCGCTCTCATCGAGTTAACGTAACGAGTCATGGCTTTTCAGATGTCTTGTTACTTTAGTTTTATCTGAAGAATTTATAATGTGTTCACATACAGTACAAAAAAGGTCATTTCCTTGAATACGTATGTCCCTAAAACCCTCGGGATCACTGTCAAACCACGTTTGAAATACTTCCCGTCTATTTCTTTTCACTTTTGGCATGGTACCTCACTTTATTCACTTCTCCCCTCAACTAATGATTATTAATATTTATAAAGTTATTTAAAGATACGGCGAATATGTAAAAACGAAACGTATCAACACGATGCAATACCGGCGACTGTCTGTTACAGCTTGCCACAAATAACTAAAATTGCTAGCTCAGTTTTCGTAATGCAGGTCAGCTGTGAGCTGTGAAGGCCAACGAGTCAAGGGCAGGACATGCACAGTGTCGGCCCTGTGACATTCGCGTTTGGTAATAAGTAATAATATTTAATAATGTACTATGATGCAACATAGTTTCTGTGAACATATTAACATTTTCATTCATAAACTGACCTGGTCCTGTTACACTCCGCGCTTCATGAACCCTAGTTATTAGGCACGGTCAGTGGCGTACGTATGCACGGGCAAGAAATACACGCGTATATAATTTACAAGACGCTTAAAAAATACTGTTTATACTTTAATTATCATAGAATTGTATTCAAAATTATTGCATTTATTATGGACTCTTTTAAGGTAACGGACAAATATAAAGAGTTGAACTTTTTTGCAGGCTGGTCTTAGCCTAAGTCATAAGCTAATGAGGATTGTATCTCATTTGAGTTGCACTTTCAAATGTCTCAAACTTGAGTGTTTGCTGAAGAATAGACGTATCTTAGTAGGTGTGTCGACTAGATATATGAATTGGAGCCTTCATTAAATATATTGGTCAATATTATTTTAAACAATACATTTCATATTGTCTCCATTTTATCCGCTTTGCCCAAATAATATCGTGGGGTTAGCGTCCAAATCTGTTAAATCTGAAAAAGTAATGGTCGAGATATTTTTTTTCCAAAGGAAAAATCTATTTTTTTCATCAAACTATTTAGTTTAGGAAATACTTAAGAGCTTATTTAAAGGGCAGCACAAATCGCATTGTAATTATTCTTATTATTCTACTTATTTTTGACTTAATACTTCAGATATCTCTTGCAGTAAGCCCACGATATATCATTTTAATGAAAGTGGTCCTTTTTTTAGAAAAACTATCGTAGATACCTATTGATCTTTTTTTTTATGACACATTGAATTATTAATTACTGATTTGTAGTTTCAATATTATTATTGGTTAGATCACAGCCATCTTGAGAACAAGCCACGAAGTAAATGTGGCAACGTTGCGCCACAGCTAACTTGGGGTCCTGATGAAATCAAACCGACCGCGACGATTTTAATTTGTGTTCATCATCATTAAATTTATTTTCTACATAATAGTGGGTATATTTACTTTTCAAATACGTCATATATAGATTTCTCTGCTTGGTCAATTAAATATAACAATATTGTATGTAAAAACCACACGCGAATCTACATAAAAACAAATCGATATTCAATTGTTCAGCGTTAAGTGTTGTGAAGTAATATTCAATTGTTCAGCAAAGTCAACGGGAGGGTGCAGAGCTAACACAAGGCCTTTAATAATATGAAGTATTTATTACATATTGCTTACCTAATCAATGTACATAGGTACTATCGTGTAGGAGAGAAATGATAAATATCTTATATTATTAAAGTGGCACGCGTATTTTTGCCAGGCAAATGGAAAATAAAAGGTAGAGGAAAGGATAGAACAGAAAATGATAAGCTAGATTAGGAAGAATAGACAGAAAAGGTATAACAAAAAAGTCAACAAAAAAGCATTTAAATAGAAATTAACAGAAAAAAAAGAATAGAAATTAATATTACATCTGACTTCAAAATTCTCAATTAAAATTATATGTTGTTGAATTTGGGTCTGACGTCTACATTCTGTATCTTTTCGGACTATTTTCGACTTTTTATTCGACAGATATTTAGATAAATTTGGACAAATAGATGGAATGACATCTTTATTTAATCTAGGTTTACAGGCAATCATATTAATTGTCCCATCTGATAAAAGATTTGATAAAATTTTGATAACTTCATCGGGATCAAAATGCAACTCACATACTACATAATGTTTTGACGGTGTCCATTCTTTTCTGGGAATAGCTTTGAGCCATTTCTGCATTAATCCGTCCTTATTGGGGAATCCAAAAACACTTTTTCCACACTCAGTATTTATAGAAGAATCGTAATTCGATTTACACCCCGGAACGCAACACCGTTTTGGCATTTTGTTTACGAATGAAATAAAACATGGAAAACACGCAAAAAATCGATTGTATATCGAATTATCAATACACTGCACTATCTACAGATACTACACTTCAATTTACAATCGTCTAAAGTAATTATCATGTTTAAAAAACTATTTAACGCGAATAAACAGAAATTTCTTACAAAAACACATATAACGCCATGATGTTTTATGTCGACTGTCAGACTACATTCGGCGTTGCTATTTTCTTATAGCGTGGCTTGTTCTCAAGACGGCTGTGGTTAGATATTCAAAACATTTTTTTTTCAATTGTTCCCCACTCTCCCCTAGGTAGGAGTGGTATGAGTATTGTTGTGTTTTATAGGGACTTTTATAAGGAGCATGCCTCAGAATATGAAATACCTCAACAGCTATTCAAGGAAGGTCTCTATTGCGTGCAAGTAATATTCGGCGAATACCACAGAGGCCTCATAGTAGACACAATGCCTGATGTTGACGACATGGTTAGGGTAAGATATGTTTGGACTTCGTTTTTTTTTAAATAGTGTTTTTTTGTTTTTCATAAGGTAAGTTAAATTTTATTTTAGGTGATTTTCATAGATTATGGCACAATGACAAAGATTTCCACTAAGGGGATGTGTTTCTTGCATACGAAATTCGCTTCTGTCCCCGCCCAGGCCATTAGATGTAGGTTAGCTAACATGTTTCCTTTAGAAGAGGGGCTCCTTGGAGCAAGGAAGCAACGAAAGCCTTCAGAAAATTGGTCGGAGACAGGGACACATCGGCCAAAATACATTATATAAATCGGGAGGTAAGATGCATGTCCTAAGGAAATCGTTCATATATAAAAATGTTATCCAACCCCCAATCTCACCAGCAAATTTCGCCAAAACAATATAGCTGGATGGAATTTTGTTATTATTTTTACTTTTATATTTTTTATTTATTATTATTTTGTTATATAGGTGCAGAATTTAGGGGATATAAAAAAACTCAAATATTTAGGTATAACAATTAAATTCTATTAAAAAAAAATTATAAAAAAAATCTTTAATATGTTTTTTTTCATTTTGTTAAAATAATTAACATTTTTTTTTATTGCAAATATAGATTTATTGCTATAAAAACCGTTTTTACTTAAAAAAAAATGAACAAAAAGTGAAAAATCAATTCTTACATTGATATTAGCACTGATTTTAGCACAAATGACAATTTCAATCATTCCAAGCACTGTGAAAGAAACACCCCAGCGCTTTGAAACTATTAGGGTTTCTTTAGGGGTACTTTAAGATTGAAAAGTTGCAGTCAATATCCTTAGTCTATTCATTATTTGCAAGTTATGCCAAGTTATGCAAATATCCCCAATTATCCAATTTTTTACCTCTTTTAATCAACAATTTCGTTTTTATTTTTTTTTTTGAAAGAAACCACTACAACTTGTAAAGGATGCTTTGCAGTTTTCAAAACCCTACTTGAATTTTCTGTACGTTCATTATATCCCGAGTAATTGATTACCAATGTCAACAATGACTTTTTTACTTTGAACGGCGATAACTCAGCGAAAAATAATCGTACAGAGCCCAAAAACAGGTCAAATTAGAGAGAATTAAATTATCTAAAAGATCTTTATGATGACATTATATAAAAAAAGTATTGAAGTCCATGGACCTTTTAAAAGATAAGCAAACATTTAAAAAAAAATTTTTGGCAATGCTTCTTTTATGATTACTCAAAAACTGCTGACGCTAAACAATTCTAAATCCAAGATCCAAAAACTGTAAACTTGGAGCTTCAATTTCCTTTTTTTCTCTTCTCTGCGACCATTTTTCCCTAAGTTATAGTTCTTTGAAAACCACCAAAAATTTGGGATTTTTTTTATATCCCTTAATTTTTACGCCTAATGTATTTGTTTGGTTTGATTTAGAATTTGTACAATACAGTAGTGGTCAAAAAAATAAGAGTGAAGTGATTTTATTCAAGTTATTTCATAGCATTTAAAGTGCAGCACATTTAAAAAATTAAATATACTTATATTTTTAGTTTATAATACCACTCTAAAGTAAAAACGCCTTTAGTTTAAACTTAAGTATCTTTTATTCAAAGATATAAATACATAATGAATTCCAATGGATATTAAACATGGACAAAAAAATAAGAGTATTGTCCAAAGAAAGCCGCGAATAAAAATAACTGTTACAAATCCTGATAATATTATTACTAAATTATTACTACATTAGTACTTTGTAGAATGGCCTTTGTTTTTAAGAAAAGCTTCGCATCTCCTTTCTGCAATTATTAACTTATTTACTTATTTTATTGGCCACCACTCTATATGCAAATGTGTAATAAAGATAGTATTTAATACTGACATTTCTTTCAGGAGCAATATATAGAAGTGTACCTGGCAGATTCTAGTGACGAGAATAATGTATTTTATATAAATGATAAACTAGTGGAAGAAGGTTTTGCTCAATACACGGATAAGGTAAATAAACTCAAAGATACTAGTCTAGCAAAACTAAGTAAACGGGAAATGCTTCTAAAATTCTTAGCCAAGCATCGTTCACCACAATCCTAATACTTATCACGTCATCATGTCACGTATTAGACATTTCCAATAATTGTTAGTTTTCTTTATTGTTATCAAGGCTCTGTTAATTTTTAAGATTGTTGTACTGAAATATTTATTATTATTTTTTTAAATAAAATATTTGCAATTTGATGTATAATTTTTGTTTTAAAATAATCCCACTTCTGATAAGAATCTTAAGTTTGACAAATTCCAGTGAAATGTAAAATCAAAGTGACAGAGTTACCTGGAATATCTATAATCATTTGAAAATACGTAATTTACATTGCCCTTGTGGCACGTGGTGCATCATGCTATTCCAAGCTTGAATATTTTAAATGCAGTGTTTTGTATTCCGACTTGGGTAAAGTCCAGTCATTTTCGGAAGGCAATATAGACAATAAAACGTTGGTGAGACACAATAAATACGTCTAATCCACTTGTGTTTGTGATAAACTCATGCCCAGATACGCTCTATAAAATTTTACGACTAATGTTACAGATGAATTATTTAGATCAGAGATCAACTAACCAACGTTTTATTGCCTACATCACCTTCCAAAAATGACTGGACTTTAGTTTTCGACTTACGTCATGCTTTTCGGTCCCACCTATTACGTGACGCTGGGGTATTACAGTAGTGTAATCATTCCTGTGTTGAAGAAATGGAAAATTAAGGTTAACGAGGGTTATTTTTAGTGTCAAGTTATTCATACATTTTTGATATATCGGCTGAAAGATGTCTAACCGGTGAGGACTCCAGCTCATACGAAGTAGTGTGTTCACAATAATTTTGATTAAAAGAAGGGGCCCCGCTCATTTGGGAAGTGGCCCCTGGTGAAATTTGCTAGGGTTGATATACAGGGTCTGTCCGGAAAGTAGTCGGACTGAATTTAAAAAGAAATTATTGACAATATCGGTACATTGACTTCAAAATTCTTCAGTAGGACTTGTCACGGCCTCTTGAATGGCCTGGACCGAGCCATGGTGCCGTCCTTTCATCTGAGAAGAGAAAGAAGTCTGGGAGTGCGAGATCTGGGCTGTAGGGTGGCTGGGAAAGTTTTGGAACACGGCGTTTTGCTAGGTAGTCCATGGCAGCAAAGGCGGTATGGCTCGGCACATTGTCAACGGTTCAAAATAGACTTGCACTTTGGAAAGGCTCGGAGGCGACTGGCGACTGGCGACTGGCGACCGGTGCGCTGCTGGGCTAAGACCCCCCACCACTCAACACACGCTGAAAGGTCCCCCTCCATCGCTTCGTCTAGGCGGGAAAAATTCGGTCCGACTACTTTCCGGACAGACCATGTATGTTGTTCCCTTTGACCACATCAAAAGTTCTCATGGACACCAAGTTCAAAAATGCATAGTTTTCCAGATATTAGAGGTTAAAATACATTTCGGTATCTTGACGTTTGTAGCTTATATTTTGTTATACGGTCAAATAATGAACCAGGGGAGTTGTCTGGGAGATTCTGGGGTTCTTTTTGGTACCTGATTCATTCCGGGGATTTTTTTCGATTGCTACTTGAGATGGTATGAACAATAGCAATCGATGACAGCTGTCAAATAAGTGTCAAAACATATTAAAACTTAATAAAATAGTTATCTAAACATATAAATATTTAAATAAACAAAATACCTCACCTGTGTGTTTTGATGACCGTTTTGTTAAGTTTTAATACGTTTTGACACTTTTTTTGACAGCTGTCAACTGTCATTGATTGTTATTGTTCATACCATCTGAATTAGCAATCAAAAAAATCACTGGACTGAATCAGGTACCAAAAAGAAACCCAGAATCTCCCAGACAACTCCCCGGTTCATTATAACAAAATATAAGCTATAAGCGTCAAGATGCCGAAAAGTGGTATTTTAACCTCTAATATCTGGAAAACTATGCATTTTTGACCTTGGTGCCCACGAGAACTTTTGTTTCTGCGGTCAAGAGGAACAACATAAAGTGACATCCAAAAAAAACGTCATCAAATCTATATGAACGAGAGAGATAGAAATAGCGGTTATGTTGAAGCTTTTCGGTTATGTCAAACTTTTGACAAGTGACTGTCACAATTGTAAAATAAATAATGGCTGTCATATAATGACGGTGACAGGTTTGACAATTAAATAAGGTTATGAATTTGAGATAGAATAGAAATACGTCTTTTTTTTCCTCTGCCAACTTTGATCGACTTTTTTTTTGCATAAGAAATGAGCGGGGTCCTTTATAGTCCAGGCGAGGTAGCAAAAAACAAGTGATTTTTAAAATAATTAGTGGCGGCACTTTCTCAACGTGATAATTAGGAGAAAAATCGTACGAATCGAATGAAAATGTTTTGGACAAAATCCGATTGTAGGATCATTGCGAAAAAATTGCAAAAAGGTGCGAAAAAAAAGGTTTTTTTCGACTTTTAGGCACGAAAAAATATTTTTTCAAAAAAAAAAATTTCGTTTAGAGCTTGAAAAGACGAATAAAATAGTTTTCGGATCATTAAAATCGGTTAATAACTGTACAAAAAAATAAAAACCGCGAAAATTAGCGATTTTTCGATGTTCAATTACTCGGTCTGTAATTATCCTAGAAATGTCTTCCGTGGCTCAAATTGTACAGTTTTCCAACACCTATCTACAGTTAAATTTTTGTCAAAAAATATTCATAAGTTTTCGCGCAAATTGCGAAAAAGTAAAAACAGGTACTTTCGTAAAATGGCCCCTATTTCCACAATAATTGTCGTAGAGCAATTTTGCAAAAAGCTACGTGTTCTTGAAGACTTCCTCTACAACCATATCAAATTTGAAGTCGATCCGATAATAATAAGTACTACAAAAGCGCGTCGAAAAACGTGCAATTTTAGAGAGCGGCCGCGTGGTGAGGGAACTCTCTCCCGCGGACGGAGCGGGCGACCGGAAAGCGATCGCGCGTCCAAATTCGACAAGCCGGAAACAATCGACATTTCTCGGGAACTACTGAACGAAAATTGATGTTTTTTTTTTTTGCTGTGCCCGCGGGAGAGAGAGTTCCCCCACCACCGCGCCTCTTCCCCTTCGCTCGGGCGTCCACGCGGCCGCTCTCTAAAATTGCACGTTTTTCAGACGCGCTTTTGAGGTACTTATTATTATCGGATCGACTTCAAATTTGATATGGTTGTAGATGAAATCTTCAAGAACACGTAGCTTTTTGCAAAATTGCTCTATGACAATTATTACTTATGAATATTAGCCACTAGAATACAATTTGAGCCCCGGAAGACATTTCTAGGATAATTACAGACCGAGTAATTGAACATCGAAAACGCTAATTTTCGCGGTTTTTATTTTTTTGTCCAACGGTTTTTATTAAGTTGTCAACCGATTTTTATGATCCAAAAACCGTTTTGTTCGTCTTTTCAAGCGCTATACCGTGATATTTTTTGTTTTTTTTACTCAACATTTATTTTTGTGCCTAAAAACAGAATGTTATGCTATGTTCCTACAATATTTTGCTGTCCAAAACATATGCATTCTATTCAGGCGATGTTTTTCCTTATAAAACCGTTGAGAAAGTGCCGCAACTAATTATTTCAAAAAATAATCTACGCCGCCTGGAGTATTATTATTATAGTGGAGTGTAGGCTGTTCCATTTTTAGTTTCCAAAAATGTTACGTTTAACTTTTTTTTGTCGTGTATTTAGCTCTTTTTAATGCATTTTAAAAACGTGATATTCCAAAAGAAAAAATTATCTAAATCCGTTTAATCTTTTCAGGACCGTCTCCGGCCCCTAGTGTCACCCATATACACGCCGATAGTTAAATTAATACACTTGTTCCCCACATTTTTGGAACTAGAACATGGTTTGGCGCCTTCCACCGCCGAAATGGAGATCTTTCAGGAGTGTAACGTCGCCATAAATTTCTGTTACCCGCAGTACTTCTACGTCGACTACTCCTTCGAGGAGGAGATCATCAGGGCGGCCGAGGAGTTCCACGAAACGGTTCTCTGCAGGCGCGCCGCCGCTCGACGGCCCGCTTCTACGACTTCCAGAAGGTGCAGCCGCCGCCGTTAGACCTGACCATCTTCGGCGAACTGGAGGCCGAAATATCGGCGTTCCTGAGAAAGTCGGGCGACGAGAGTCGCTCCGCCAACAGCGACGAGGACTTCGTCGACGCCGACGAGGAATCCTTGGGCGTGGTCCGGAGTCGCGCGAACAACGACGCGTTCGGTCTCCTAACGGAACAGCTCAAGGCTTTGAACGCGAAAGAGGAGGAGACGGTGAACGTGCTGAGGAGAGATCTGCGCGTCACTGAGGACATCATGAAGGACATTAATCTCATTTGTAAGATACAGAACTGGGGTTTATGCGTCGACGAGGTGAAGAAGGAGTTGCCTGAAGTCTGTTGCGATCTTGAAAACACTGCCACGTGCAATGAAGGAGAATTTGCGGAGCTGGAAACTCAAAGGGAGCTGTGGACTATAAACGAGACACGGGAGAGTATCGACACTCAAGATTCGGTCGCGTGCGTAGAATCCCCAACGAAGTCTGACGGCGAAATTCCCTTCAACCATCCGTTGAGCAAAATGTCATTTGACAAAGACTCCGAGACTGACGAGGACCACAATAGTCCCACTAATTTACTACGCAGTCCTCTTTATGAGCTACAGGAACCCGATGTTAAACTTGAACCAGTAGATTTCTCTTTGGCGGAGAATACGACAGAACCAGACAATGTGCCCAGTGGTGACGTGTTTATATCCAAAATCAGTGACATATTATTAAAAGCCGGCCTCTCTATGGCCGATTCGGATTATAACAGTGAAGGTCCGTCTAATTCGTGCCACGTAAAAAGCGAAGCGAGCTTTATTACATCAACTAATCCATTCCTCAATGATACGAACGATTCTCGTGGAGACCTAACGATAGACAAGTGTATATCGAACCCCAACAACCCGTTCTTGACCTTCTTGGACGACGCGGGTTCGGGTAGCACGTCGCTCGCCGTCGAAGTTAAATCGGTGCACGCCTGGTCAGAGTTCGACGACATGTCCGCCGAAACGATCAGCGAACTCGGACGGACTCTGTCGAGTAAATCGTCCTCATCCAGCTCTGTACGAGTCACAGAGGACGGGCGTAGCTGTTCCATCTCGACTCAGACCTCCGGACAGCACGTCGGCGAGGCGAAAACGTGCAATGTCCCCAATTACCCCCCCCTACTTTCCCCCCCCAACCACCCCAACCCATGGCTTACTATTCGCAGTGGTCACTCGGCTACACGAACCCCTATTACCTGCGTTTCGGTAACCCGAACAACTACCAGCACGGGTACCAGGGTCTGCCGTTTAGAGGACCACTGGGTTTCCCTCCCCCGCCTGGGTTTGGCATGCCCATGGGGCCGCCCGTGTGTCCACCTGTGGGGCCTCTTATGGGCCCTACGAGGATGCCCAATTATAGAAACGTCCCCCCTAGAATGGCCGATAAGTTTTCGGGCGGCCGTTTCCCGGAGCAATGCCCTCAGCCGTGTTACGGTTCGAGGTCGTTTCCTGCACCCCCCAAGAAGCCGCGAAGACCACTGCGGCAGCGTCCGCCGTTTCCGAGAGTGTCGCTGGAAATAACAGGGACTTCTATGACGTTTACAATGAGCAGTTGAAGGTGAATTCGAATGAGGTTCCCAAATAGTGACTAATACAGGTAATTTTTGGTAATTCCAGCACGTGTATATTAATGTACTGTCAAGAGGTGTGCCTTCGCCATTTTTAATTTTTGGGTAGTCATATTGACTTCAAAAAAAAAAACTGGACGTTTTCCACGAAACACCGAACTACTATACTTTTCTCGACGCGCGTTTCTCCAACCAAGTTGGCATCTTCAGGAAAAGATTAAAACTAAATTCTAGCCTACACACTTGCACTATTTATACTAAATTTGTTGCCACGGTTCACTGAACCGTAACTGTCTTTGTTTATCACAGCAAACAGTGGACTGGTGGGTATCGGACCATTGTCCTTATTCATATTACTGTTACACTTAATGATTTCTAAACTCTCAAAAGCATCCAACTGTCTACTGTTTGTTACATTTCTAATTAATTTTAAATTATATATGTCTATCCTATGGTTGTTGTCAAAAGCGTGTTGGGCAACACAAGATTTTTCTGTTCTGCCATATTTAAAATGAGCCATGTGTTCTTTAAATCTAGTCAAAACATTTACATCCAAATTGATAGTAATATTTTTTAAAAATTTTATGTAGTCCGCAGGTGAATTTAGGTTCATATGATTACGAAGCAAATTTCGAATTGTCAGTATCTCTACGAAAAGTCGTGGAATTGTACAGGGTTCTCTTAAATTTATGCTTCCTTATTAACTTATCTATTAAATGGGCTGAGTAACCGTTACTCTTAGCTATATTCTTAATTAATTGTTTCTCATCTTCAAACCTCTCTTTACTGAGGGGGAAATTTAACAAACGGTGAATTAGAAAATTGAAACTTGCCATTTTATGTTGTAATTCTTCTAATTCACCGTTTGTTAAATTTCCCCCTCAGTAAAGAGAGGTTTGAACATGAGAAACAATTAATTAAGAATATAGCTAAGAGTAACGGTTACTCAGTCAATTTAATAGATTAATTAATAAGGAAGCATAAATTTAAGATAACCCTGTACAATTCCACGACTTTTCGTAGAGATACTACTTATTTGAAAAACGTTCGGAAAAGTGTACTAGTTTCTGTTACCGAAAATTAGTCAAATTTTGTTGGCCTGTGAATTATTGTTGATGGGTCCTATGATCCCGTGGTCTCATGATGGAGCCATATCAAATTTTTTTTCAATTTTTCGTATGTATCCTGACATTCGATTGTTTTTCCGAAAACGGTAAACTATTTTGGCTCTCAAGTAACGAAATTTTTGTAATTATATTTTTCTTCACATGTCCAGTATTTAAAGCAATGTTGCTGCAGAATAATAAAACAAATACATTATATGTATATTCCCAGTATACTAGTGAACCTTGAACAAATGTAACCGGGGTTAAAACCGGAAACAAATGCAACGAACAAATTCTTCAGTATACGTAATAGTAGCAAAAAAATTTTCCATTTGTTGCTAAATTTTTGTGGGTCACTGTATATGCATGTGTTTTTGTTTTTTACCTTTTTGTCACTATTATTTTTTTTAGGATTCCTGTAATATATGTTACGTTGTTTCCTGGAAGCCGCAACGTAAAACTGACATCAAAACTTAAAACTACTAGGTTTTGTATACGTCTGCTGATATTTTTGTATAAAGCATCTAGATTAAGAATTATTTGTTTCATAATTTCCAGAGTGTTACGTTTGTTGATGTTTTTATACTTGGAATAAATTTTTTTACTTTAGTACGACAAGGGTTAATTTTTTAAGTACCTATGATTTTGAAACTTATTTCTTGTTCGAGCCGATATATTTTCGAAAGTGTATGAGGAATTTTGAAGCAATTTTCTTAGCACCAGGAACTTATGTGAAAAGCTTCAATATCAAACAATAGGTACCAAGATATTTCAACTTCATCACATGGCATAGTATATTTCTAGGGAAGAAGGCAGTTGGTCTGAGGAGTGCCTCTCTATGCTTAGGAGCGGGCACTATACAACTCTATGGTAATTAAGTATAAACCGTATTTTTTAAGCACGTATTTCTTGCCCGTGTATACGTACGACGCTGCCCGATCCTGGTAACGCATGCAGGGACTTCGTGTTATGCCGGTTGGGGAAGACGTACATACAATCAGGCTCCATCTAGCAGCGGGATATTCCGGTGTCGACAGGCGAACTTCAGTATTGCACCTGCCGTTGTTGTGAACGGATGGATCGCCGCATTCAAAATAATTTTATGTGTCGTAAGTGGCTAACTCGTGAGTTCGTGTAGAGTATTTACATATTACTTACCTGAATTTGGACTGGAAAAGTTTATTAAAAATTACGACGATTTTAAAATAGACCGATCACAGATTTTATGTATTCCTTGCAATCGTCGATATACATATATTTCGTGGTCGCCGAGACTGTGAAAGACATTTAGATTCGAATATGCAACAAAATATTACTGTCACTCTTACAAAGGAGGAATTTTGGTTTGCTTTGTGCATAATGTGTTGCGCATGTAGCCTTTCGTGGAACGTGGTCGACAATATTCACTTTAGACGTTTTTTTTGTCAAATATGTATCCGATTTTCCATGGCCAAGTAGCCATACGTTGCGTAAAATATATTTATAGAAGACATATCAACGTGTCATGGGTTTCTCGTATGTCCTGTCATTGACATGACGGATTACGAGTCCGCCCCTGCGTTGTAGCACACTTTCCGGACCCTAGTAATATTAAAGGTTAATGATAAAAATTATAACGTCCAAAAGAGGACTTGTCCGGGTAAAAAGGGGACGTCTGGTCACCATAAATTCGCCAATATTCGCAAAATGTACTTTGGGCTGATTTTCGATGGAAAACTGATATGGTGTCTTCATGTAAGATGTAAACAAGTACTAAACCTAGTAAAAAGTAGAATAAATAAATACACTGGAGTGCAGGTAGAAGAATATCTGTTATGCAAATCTTTCATTTGCAGTAAATTAAAGTATGGTTTAGTCTTATAGTCTTTGATAAGATTAATTACTTTGAGATCTTGGAAATACTACAAAATAGTGGAATTATGTTAGTTCTACCATTGAATATAAGAAAGGTAAACTCCTATGTTCAAATATTGAGTGGTAACTGCTAGGTCCAAGTTCAATGTCGTTCAAATTCAAACACGTTGTTTTTTCAGCCACCTACCACGAAATTGATAACATACCGAGATAAATCGGCGTTATTTTAATCAATAGAACAAATATATATCTATGTATTTCCTCTATGATTTTAAGTAATTGTTATTTTTGTAGACCTTTATCAAAATTACCACAATTCAAAGCAGTTCACTGAAAGAAACACAGCACTGAAGAGGCCGTTTTTTTACTGCGACTGTGATTGACGTATATCAACTCATTTCAAAGAGCGTACGTCATTCATTATTCTTCTATCAATTAATCATTAATGTTGTTTGTATTTCTTTCTTAGTTTACCAAGTACTAATTATTTAAGCAGTGCGAAATAATATACAGGGTGCGAAAGGGAAAGGTACGACCATTAATTGTGAACTGAGGTCCCTACACTGGTTTCAAACAGTCTATTAATTACGCCTAATTTTTCTCACTACTAAAGTACAGCGGCGTTCAACTGGTTTTGGGTTAGAAACTTTGAGTTAGGAACTGAGGTCCCTACACTGGTTTCAAACAGTCTATTAATTACGCCTAATTTTTTCTCACTACTAAAGTACCTTAATTTGGTGATACGTTTTAGACCACCCAGTATAACTGGCTCGTATTTTGTGGATACATTTTACCTACTTTACTTGATAGAGCGCCACATAAACTACAATCATAATCCAGGTCCGCATTCAAAAAATTCTTGTCAGAAAAAATGTACCATTTTCACTTCGTATGAAATATCATAGGGTTGCTGTAACTTTAAACATGAAGGAAGCATAATTATTGTTATAATACTTCTTATAGTAATTCTTTCAATACAGTACTGTTTTGATCCAGGTATTTTTTGGAGAATTTTTTTTAATGTGTTAATTTTATTGCTTTTAATAATTTATTTTCTACTAATTAATTTCAATGAATTAGTTTATTAGGTATATTAAGTGTTTAATTGAAAAAATTCAGATATAACCTATTTAAAATTTAATTATTTTAAATTTGAAATCATTGTTAGTGAATCTTCTAGAAAATCAAAAAGTAATTAATTATGTATTTACTTCTTACTACAATACCATAGTATTATTTCTCAAAAATTTTTCGTGCTTGTTTGGTTCAACTTTTTACTAAGCTGGTACATAAATCAAAATTTGGATAGAGTCTGAGAAGCGAAGAACTGGGCACTATGTGTTGAATTTTCTTATTATCTTGGTTTTCTTTTCTTATTATCATCTTTTAATTTATTTTTGACGTTTTTTTCATTCTCAGGGTCAACTGGCAAGAATCTGTCATTATGAAACAAAACACAAAACAAATTGAGACTAATGGTGGGTTCATGCAGATATTTTTAGTAATAAGAATAAGAATAGTAATAAAAATAGGAATAATTTTAATTTTAACAGCTGAATGCGTTCACGCTGCAAAATAAGTATAAGAAAGCTAGAGACACATACTAAAAACATTTCACCGCAGCGTTTTGAGGTAGGCTTGTGATTGGCTAATGTTGCGGAAGTTTAGAAGTCGACGAATTAAACATGACGCCAAATATCTTGATTATAAGAAAATTTTTGAGTAGATGCCTTAATATTCTATAACATAAGTAACCTTAAATTAAAAGTGTGGTTAGTTTGTATGGAGACATCCAAAAAAAAACGTCATCAAAGTTGGCCGAGAAAAAAAAGACGTATTTCTATTCTTGATCGAATTTATAACCTTATTTACTTGTCAAGACTGTCACATCATGTGACAGCCATTGTTTATTTTACAAATTGTGACAGTCACTTGTCAAAAGTTTGACATAATCGAAAAGCTTAGACATGACCGCTATTTCCATCTCTCTCGTTCATAGCCAGAGTTGACGTTTTTTTTGGATGTCTCTATATCTGTTGTTGTTGTGTTGTTGGCAAAAAAAGTTCTCCCTCTCTAAAATAAAGCAATGTCGTCGCAGCAATGATGCCATTATTTCAAGATGGGTTGGTTATTTTTGCGTAAAATGGAATATTTATAAAACAAAAAATCGACCTGACTTTTTCTTTTGTGTTTTTCCTATTTCGATCTTATAATTTGTTCATATATTACATATTCTTCGTAGATTTAACCCAAAAGTACGGTCCTGTACGGTTATCTTATATCATTACTTCGATAAACTTGCAAAATAATACATCGTTATCGCACTAACAGTGCTACGTAACAGCACTTAAAGTTTTGGAATCTTATTGGAGCCCTGGAAATATTCAGTAATAGGTACAGGTATATATTTCTTTTATCTGGAAAAAAACATATAAAACATCAATGTAGGTATAATATATATTGTATGTGTAATAAACGTACATTTTTGTGTCAATTTTAAAATACCATGTATTGCGTAAATATCAAGGTGCTCTTGCTATTAGAGTTGTGTATTGCATATTCGGTAAGGAAAACTATTACTAATGATGAGTGCTAACCAATAATACAAGGAAAACTTATAGTAAATATTTCTAAACAAAAATTGTTTAAAAAATCAAATTGAATGTTGAAAAAAGTTTTTACCTAAATAAAACTATTTTGTGTGCGAGAAGAAACAAAAAAAAAAAACGGAAAAAAAATGATTTGAAAACAAAATATTGGATTATATTTTGAGTTTTTTCCCTTTGTGCTTTAGTTTGGTGATGAAGTGATAATACAGTTACCCGATGGTTTAGTAAAGGGCCGTACTGAAACTACAGCAACGAATACGATCTTTTACTCATTTACAGGAATCCCCTATGCGCAGCCACCACTGGGACATTTGCGATTCCAGGTAAATAATAATATATTTTCTGTAAAACAAACGTACATATGTTATTTGTACGTATGCTTATATGTACCTAACCAATATAAACGTACAGCTTGTCCCAAATTCGAGGGTGACTATTGGGGTCTCGGAAACTAAGAGAGATACGAAAAAGCTTAAATTGTGGCAAAGTTGAGCAATTTTGTACTTAATCAAATACCGTTTAAAAATTGAGGAAATTTTTAATTACCTCCTAATTCCACTTTTTCTTTTTCACAAAATTGCACTATCAGTTCTTGAGCCCTACGTTTCGATTTTTTGGGCTCATCATCATTTGTTTCCACCATTTTTTAAATACGGACCTGGGTGTTTTTTTTTTCAAATTTCGAAAGAGCTCGTGCGAAATGAGAAGAACTGAGGCCTCTGGGCCCATTGTGAGCAACCCCACATTTGTAGGTCAGAGTGCGTTGTAAAGTTTCTCCCCCCTGACGAAGGACAAAATGCCGTTTAACGAGCCCTCTTTCCAGTGCATTAGCCCTCTCATTGCTCGTGTTGCCGCTATGACCAGGATACAACAAAGCTTTTGGTTGTTAATTCCTGGTAATTATATTGTGGCATTCCCAGATGAGCTTCCATTATGCTTTCTTTCTGCTTGTGCAGCTGAGTTTTTTGGTTGGTTGATTGGAGTTGGACGTTATTTTGTGAAATTTTGAGAAACAGTGACTGAGCCAGTAATATAAACTACTCACAAAAATTAAGGGAACAAAAAAAAATCCAAATTTTCCCCGATTTTTGTATCTAAGTGAAAAATGGTCGTATCGCGAATTTTAAAAAAGCGTTTTGAAGCTCCAAGATTCTAAGTTTCGGATTTGTAGGCCGAAAATTTTTTAGAAGCCACGGTTTTAACGTAATCCGATGTAATAGCGCAAAAAAAATATTTCCCAATTTTTAGCTTTCTTTTTCTCGTTCCACGGGCTCGGAATAATTTCCTTTTTTTAATCGTTTGCTACGTCCATATGTCGCGGAGATATGCGAAACGAGAAAGACCCTTTTGTCTTCAACCATCGATATTTCAGCAACCAAAGATCATACAGGAAATTGAAGGGCAGTTTCGGAAACTGGAATAAATTTCCTATAGAATCCTATCAAGACATTAAAACATTTTTTTTCCACCCTCAATATCGACTTGGAAACAGTTGAAAAAAGTGACTTTTTCCCTTGTTTTGGTCAATCGACTGCATCTTAGCAAATATTGAGGCTAGAACTTTTAGGAATTTTTACGCCTCAATGTGCCCCCAATAGCCCTGTAAATCTGCAGATTGATCTATCGAGCGGTTTTTCCGGGCCGATTATTCAGTTTTGAAAAAAATTAAAGAAGCAAGATTTTGTGTAATCTTCATAAAAATGGAAAAAATCATTTTTTTTTCCCACTTTTTTCTCAGTTCTGCATGTAAAGCACGATAAATTTGAAAAAAAAAATCGGAAATTTTCAAAACAAAATTAAAAAAAAAAAATGAAATGCTGAGGTGTTCCCGCAAAAAAATTGAATGTCAACCGCCGGCATTTGCGTTACCCAAAGCGTACCACGTGGAGGTTGCACGGTCGGATTTGTGCTTCTTTTGAGCTTACGCACGTGTATGCGTGTGTGGTTTTTTGCAGAGAAATGAGACCCCGTAGTTCGTCAATTCCACAGTATTTTGTGACTCCAAACTCATTCTCTGAAGATTGTGTGTGTATGTGTGCGTGTGCTAATACAGCGTGTTGCCACCTCTGCTTCTAATTACAGCCTGCAACCATTCAGGCATATTCGAAATGCAGTTTCTAATCATCAACTGCGGAATCCGTCGCCAAATTTCACGTAACGCTCGCTCTAATGCAGCTAAGTTTCTTAAATTGGCGTAATTCTAACGCAATCGACGCCCAGATTTCGCAATATATGTACCCCTCTTCCACCAGTCATTAGCTGAGCGACTTCTGGCACGGATAGGCATAATTAAAAATAAAAAAAAAGTTTCCACAAGCGTTCAGTTAACTTTTTTTTATCAAAATTGCAGAAATAAAGATTAGTTTTGAAAAAAAAACTGTTGTTTGTTTTTTTTTACCAAGAAAGCAGAATAGTTTTGAGAAAAACTGTTTTTTACACACTTGTTAGCTTCGCAGAAAAAAGTAAAAAATGAATTGCACCAATATTCGTAGAACGAATATTCGATGCACCTTATGGGTTGCAACTTTTAATTAATTCAATAGATTTAAAATAAGCAAAATTGAAGTACGGATGGGGTAAATCACTTAAAAATCAGTCTCTATTTTTTTTTAATCGGATAAAAATGACAATTTTTACCTACAGATGCGAAAACTAGAGTCTTGGAGCTTTAAAATGCTTTTTTTTTTTAATTCGCGATACCATTTTTCACTTTGTGAAAAAAATTTAGATTTTTTTGCTCCCTTAATTTTTGTGAGTAGTGTATATTTTGGCAGATTACAGGATAGGCAAATACCTGATAAAAGACTGTTTTCAAAATTAGAAACCAATAGTAAATTTAATGTTTGCATCTTTTGGTTTCATAAACGATCCATATTTTTTAAAACTGCAAGTTTATAACTTTGGAAACAGTCTTTTATCCGGTTGTCGCCTCTCCGGGTATCTGTCAAAATACACATTACTGGCTCGGTCACTGTTTCTTCACAAGCAAAATAACCAAGTAATGCTTTTTTTCACTGTTATACACATTATTTCAATTAAAAAACTCAGATGCACAGTTCAAACTTAAATTCAGGTCACTCTGACACATCAGACGTCACTTATGTTAATTTCACGTTAATTGTCATTTATTTTCTCGACCAACAAGTCAGTTAGACGTTTACAAAACAATAAAATAAACATTAATTTCATCGTAAAGAAAAAAGGTAGACAAACAAATGCTTATATCACTGAAGTCGGAAAAAAAAGTTTTTTTTATAAGCTCAGAACCAACAATGGTTTCCATCATAAAAAAGTAAGGTTATGTTGTTTATACGAAACTGTATCAGAAATTAGGTACACTGGCAATAAGTTTACTGCGGATATCAATTCTTGTATATTTCGTATGCCTACCTCTTTCGAAGTGGTTTACCATTAAATATTTATATAAAGAACAACTATTTTCCGTTTTTTCCGGATAACTCAGTAACCTGAAAACATAACACGATTTTCACTACGGCACTGAATTCTCAAAATTCTGCCCAACTTTGCCCATTTAACTGTGTAGCTCTTCTAATAAAAAAAGTAACTCATGCAAGTAATTAGAAAATAGCCATCCTGCATATTTTTAATTATCACTTAGTCATCGGTGTTATTATTTCGTCAATAATTATTACATATTTAGGAACATGACATGTTTGTCACGCCCAGGAAATACAATGTTTCAAATATCATTGGGGGCCTTTTGGTTACCTCACTTGGAACTTTATGCGGGTTTTATCAATGTTTAAGGCTTCACTGTGATAAGTAGCGAAGAATAGTTGGGTATTTTTATTTATCCAGCGTGTATACAGGATCCTCTAGCGCTGTGTGATACTCTATTAATTTCAGGCTCCTTTGCCAGTTGAACCTTGGGATGGCATATGGGATGCCACCTACGAAAGAAACATCTGCTATCAAGTAACACTTGATACTGATTCTGAGAGCGAGGACTGCTTGATAATAAATGTGTACACTCCAGTAGTAAGTAATATTAATGTATTTTAAAAAAATACGTCGCAATAATTCAATATAACGGCAAGTACATATATATGTATATATATGTAAGTGCATTATTTATTTCAAGTTGATAACAGTACAAGTTAATATAGACGATAAGGATTTAACTTTGATTTGACATTTTTTATATACAATCAAGGTCCGCTCAATGTCAGCATTAGTTTTAGATCTACTCTCTTTTATTAAAATATCTGAGAATGAAGCTAATATCGAAACTAAGCGGGACACCTGACGTGGTGGTGGAACACCTGATACTGAAGTCAAGTATGGTTGTTCATATTTTCAAAATACTGAAACTACAAAATATTTTTTTTGCAACAATAATGTCTTTTATAGTTTAAACAGGCGCTGTGTTAACAAACCTTGATTATTAATTTGATTCATTCTATGCTGGTCTTCCATAAATCGTATTTTATGTTCGTGGCAACAAAACTATGTTTCCAAGTCCAAAGTAGAAAAAAATCTATTGAATATCATCCTTAGATATTTTTTACAGTCTGTTACTCAGGAACTGCTGAAGATTTTTATAATATTATACAGCAGAAATGTCAATGGGACCTTCAGCATTATCTGTTGAGGTATACTTGAGGTTCGTGACACCATCACTGATAGTTTGACGGAACTGTATTAGAAAAAGCTAAATGGACAGAATAACTGAAAGATAGCTCAAATCAAAGGGTTTTTTTTAGTCCAAATTCAACGGGACGGCACACAGTGACACAAACCTAAAATAAATGGTAAAAGGTATTTAACTTTTCTGCATAATGAGTTACCTGAATTGCTGGAAGATAATTCTTTAAATAGAAGAAAAGGAAATGATATGGCAACAAGATGGCGCATCATCACATAGTAGCCCCATCAGATTTTCTCAATACCAGGTTTTCAGACAAGTAGATTGGAACTGAGGGGCCATTTCAATGGCCTCCACGATCGCCGCCCCTGACACCCTTATATTTCGTATGGGGGCTAAAGATCTTATTCATGCAGAACGACCTGCAGATGTTGACAGTTGAAAAAAATGCAATTAGATAAAGCCTGTAATACAATTACTCCAAATATGATAAAAGCAACATGTAAACGTTCCTGAAAACCTTCTGAAACGTTTGAAAATGTTCCTTCTCCGTTTATTCCATAACAATTAGTTTACTACTGTTTTATTTAGGTATATATATATATATGCATTTTTTTAGGACCCTTCATCCAATGCATCCTTACCAGTTATGTTCTTCATATACGGGGGAGGCTACAATTCCGGGTCTTCAGAAAGAATACTTTACGGTCCTGATTATTTCATGTTCTACGATGTCATTCTTGTGACATTTAATTACCGACTAGGACCTTTTGGTACGTGACTGTCCCCTTTCATGACCACTGTCTTTCAAAAATTCATTAGTTTTTTATCACAGGATTTCTGTCAACTGGTGACGATCTAATTCCTGGAAACGCCGGACTTAAAGATCAGAACATGGCTTTGCAGTGGGTCCAAAAAAATATTGAATACTTTGGAGGCGATCCGGAAAAAGTCACCATATTTGGAGAAAGCGCAGGGGCGTCCTCAGTGGGCTACCAAATTTTAAGCCCAAAATCAGAAGGTATTTTTGTGAAAAGTATCAAATAATTAAGGGCATATACTCGTAGGTTTAAAAAATATATTTTTTTGTTGCATATTAGTTTTTATAAAGCATATTTTCCTTCAGAAATAACTAAGTATTTCAAAAAGCATTAAAGGGCATATTGAGTTTTTGTATTTTATTACATATTTTTATTTTAATATAATACAATATACAACAATAAGAAAATATACATCATACATCATAACATAATCATCATTACAAATAAAATATAGGTGCCTTAATTAATATTAAAAAAAAATACTTAGCTACATATATTGTGGATATTGGATAAATCTGCGACTTAAAAAGTTCTGAAATCCCAAAAACTGAGTATTTACTCAAAAATAAGATTGTACCATCAGCAGGACAACTGGTCAGTTGTCATGCTCGTTCTCGCGATCTTTCATAAGTCTGTTGTACTAGGTGTATCCATAACTAGCTTCACTAGACTTAAACATACTTTAGTGAATCTTTTTTGTGACATATCTTTGTACAACAATGAAACTGATAGTGTGTATATAGAGTGGGGATATACAGAGTGTTCAAGTCATCAGCCATCACCTGATAGTTATGGTAGAAACCACATTTAGGTGGAAAACACCTTAACCATAATTTAAGATTTTTTTGATATATCGAGCTAGTTTCAGTTATGTATTTTTTAGGCCTATTTAGAGCAGCAATCGCCGAAAGTGGTTCAGCTTTGTGTCCATGGGCGTACCAGAGAAACCAAGTGGGGTATACATTCAAAACCGCTGGTTACATTAACTCGACTTTTACCAGTGGTAATGCGACCTCTAGTGACCTACTCCAGTTCCTAACAAACGTAACAGCACGTGAAATTGACGAGGCTTCTGCAACATTAGTGGCGACGGTACGGTGATAAAACATTTCGGTGATTGTATCAGAATGATCAGTTGATTTTAATCAGTGGCGGTTGGTGCTAAGCTTACAGTGTCGCGCAACCTCTACAAATACATGAGGGGGTCAGTGGAAAAGTAGTACAAGTGATGAAGTTATGCTTTGGAATAAATTAACGTCAAAGTATATTATTTGTAGTAAAATCACTACATTAGTAGGAGGAAAATTAATTGACTGTAGTTACCAAAATGAAGCTGATAATATTGGACAATGTATTATTAAAATATTTTGTATGTTATATGATATAAAAAAAGTTTTTCGCACTTGTACCTTTTCCCCCAAAAGAATAATTAGATTAAAACTGGTACAAGCGTTCTTAAACTTTTATTTAAAAATAACGACAGGTACATTATTCATGTATAATCATACTTCTTATAATTTCTCATCAGTCAGCATCATCGGACTCTATAAAAATCTACCACTACTTTAAGAATATCTTCGATATCATCTACATCCTCGTTATTATTTTCCACTTACATGACAACTGACGACAGGTGTGTTTTTTTACAGCACTTTTTGTTTTTTCTGTTTCGCACTGGTTTTTAAAAAACAAGGGAAGACCACCCACTCAAAAGCTCAAACCATTGTATACTGAGGCCTTGTATATAACTTGTACCACTTTTCCACTGACCCCCTCACATAATATAAACGATATAAAATCCATTATGATTTTTAAATTTCTATCGTATTAAAACTAGTTTATTTGTGACCACATATACGAGGTGTGTAAATTAAGTAATGAGACTGATTTTCTAACATTTTATTAATCGAATAGAATTACAATTCAGTATTGTCTCCTTCAAAATAACTTCCTTGGGAAGCCACACAGCGCTGGAGACGGTTTTTTCATTTTGTTTTTGCGAAAGGTTTTTTGGAACCATTTTTGTACAGATTTTTCTCATCCCCAATTCTTAGTCAAAATCTGATGAACAGTGCTGTGATTCAAATTTAACTCTTCCCTCTTTGGCGCTTGGTTTCCGGATCGTACTCAGACACCCAAGTCTCATCACCAGTAATGACACTTTCCATAAAATGGGGATCATTTTCAATCGATTCCAAAAAATCAAGGCATCTTTCTTTCCTGGTGTCCTTTTGTTCCTGCGAAAGGTTTTTTGGAACCATTTTTGTGCATATTTTTCTCATTCCCAATTCGTTAGTCAAAATCTGATGAACAGTGGTGTGATTCAAATTTAACTCTTATTATAATAATCTCGCGATTATTCTTGTTGTCAACCGACGATCTGAACGCACGAGATCCCGTATTCTATCGACATTTTCATCGGTTCTTGAAGATGATGGCCTTCCGCTGCATTGTTCATCATCAATCTGCTCTCTTCCTTCTGAGAATGCCTTAAACCACCGAAAAACCCGAGCCCAGCTCTTGAAAAAACACTGTCTCCGTAGGCGTGTTGAAGTATTGCAAAAGTATCCGTTGCGCTGTGTCCAAGTCTGAAGCAAAACCTGATAGCACACCGTTGCTCAAAATTGTCGCTCATTTTTAAAACGCACTAGTAAAAACCGGTTTACGAAAACAATCACAAAGAACAAACAAATGAGTCTAACAAATTCAAACTTGTACTGAAGATGCATTACATGTTAACTTACCGCCCTTCCAAGTCTTGTCTGCGCAGTGTTGCTAGTTCTGGCGCTACGTTGCCAGTCCCATTACTTAATTTACACATCCCGTAAAAAATTATGTTTTAACAGAAAATTAAATCTAGACATTAATGAAAAAAAAAAAAACATGGATTTGCGCTTTTAATACAGAAAATTCACTTTTTTTGTTTCCTCTGCTTGTTATTTTGGTGGTGAGTAATTTATGGACAAAACTGGGATTGGGTGGTTTCAATGATATAGTCAATCGAATTAAAAAAACATGTAGTGTCTGCACAACGTACAAAAAAATGTGCAATTTACTCTTTAGTGTAGTAAAGTAAACAGCTCAGCTAGATCATGCTAGATCTGCTATATCAAGTTTTAATAATAATTT
The DNA here is from genome assembly GCA_029963805.1 of Aromia moschata. Classification (NCBI taxonomy): domain Eukaryota; kingdom Metazoa; phylum Arthropoda; class Insecta; order Coleoptera; family Cerambycidae; genus Aromia; species Aromia moschata. The sequence continues at coordinate 1,513,939 of JAPWTK010000041.1, forward strand.
TGACACGAGCCACCACTGAGATTAATATTAAAATTAATTGCTATAGTTTAATAAGTTTGGTCAGACGCCAGTTAGTGTTATGTAGACTTCTATTAATTATACCAACAGTTATATTTTAATAACTCAAATTATGTTCTAGGAGACACCGGAATATCTTCAAATCCAGCAAGGTTTCTTCTACGCGCCTGTGATTGAACACGATCACGACGGGGCTTTCATAACAGAAAAGATGTACGAATCTCTGAAAAATGGTGAATTTAATGCCGTCCCTCTCATAACTGGCATCAATAGTGAAGAATCTTTATGGTGGTTTGGTAATTATACGAGTATATTAACAAATACTTATAAGTAGAATTCGTACGAGCGCGGAGTGTAACAGGACCGTAGTCAGTTAACGAATGAAAATATTAATATGCGTATCAACGCGATATAATACCGGCGACTGCCTGTTACAGCGTGCCACAAATAACTAAAATTGCTAGCGCAGTTTTCGTAATGCAAGTCAGCTGTGAGCTGTGAAGGCCACCGAGTCAAGGGCAGGACATGCACAATGTCGGCCCTGTGACATTCGCGCTTGGTAATAAATAATAATGTCGCACTCGCACGAACTCTACTTATAAGTAGTTCTGAGATTTTAATAACGAGCCATCAAAAAAAAAAAAAACGTAATCAAAGTTGGCCGAGCAAAAAAAGATGTATTTATATTCTTATAAAGTCTATAATCCAATGTAATTGTCAAGCCTGTCACTTTATGTGAGAGCCATTAGCCATTATTTATTTTACAATTGTGACAGTCTCTTGTCGGAAGTTTGACAACAACAAAGTTTCGCCTCGAGTTTCGACATCAATAGTTTTACAATAAAATTTAGAATTTTTTCTAGTAGAATGTTTATGCTAATTTATTTATTTTATTGTTTACATAGATGAAAAAGACTCGAAAAACATTGCGGAAACATTTGACAACAATATTTCTCTGTTGGTGCCATTGGATATGAACATTGAAGATATTGAAATCAAAGAAAAAGCTGGAACAGAAGTTAAGGAAATATATTCTCCACATGCAAATTTTACAGAAAATATTTTAGTGATGTTCAAGGTAATAATGTTTTGTACTTATAAGTTTAAGTGCTTTGATTCAAGGGCGTAGCCGGGCGGGGGGGGGCGATGGGGGGGGGGGCGATGGGGGCGATCGCCCCCCATCCCAAATGGTCAAGTAAAAACCAAAATAGTCGGGGGATTGCGCTTGCCGTTGCTTCCAATGACCTTTTTTTTTGTTTTTTTGTTTAATCTGCATTGGACCGCTCCCCCCAAAGAAAAATACTGGCTACGCCCTTGCTTTGACTGAAATATCTAAGCGCTTTAAACATATCGAGTAGGTCCTAAACCTACTTAATAAATGTTGACTGATGAAACGTGTAAAATGGCAAATATCCAACAAATATATTATTGTAAATAATAACTGGTAAAAGAAAATTTTAGAATAATGTTTTTACTCTTTCAGTACTTCAGCGATCAGTCGTTCATGCGTCCTATTATCAAACTTGCTGAACTTCTATCAAACTTCACAGACGTCTTTTTCTATGAATTCTCGTTTACTGGGCCATTGGGATGCGTCTCTGACGAATCAGGTAAAGTTAAGACACTATGAAATGTAATACTTATAACTAGAGTTCGTGCGAGCGCGGAGTGTAACAGGATCGTAGTCAGTTTATGAATGAAAATATTAATATATTCACAGAAACTATGTTGCATCATAGTACATTATTAAATATTATTACTTATTACCAAGCGCGAATGTCACAGGGCCGACACTGTGCATGTCCTGCCCTTGACTCGTTGGCATTCACCGCTCACAGCTGACTTGCATTACGAAAACTGCGCTAGCAATTTGAGTTATTTATGGCCCGCTGTAACATACAGTCGCCGGTATTGCATCGCGTTGATACTTTTCGTTTTTACGTATTTGCCGTGTGTTGTATTCGCCGTGTGTTTAAATAACTTTTATAAATATTAATAAATATTATGTTGAGGGGAGAAGTGAATAAAGTGATGCCAATGGTGAAAAGATATCGATCGGGTTTACAACAATGTAGTGACATCAATACGCGATGACATTGCGGACAATTTCGTGTATTTTATTATAGACGAAGCTACCGATGCTTGCGGGCGTTCAGTAGCTAATTTCAGTCCAGAACACTTAGAAAAGCACATAATAATATGTTTTTTAGTTTACACGTTTTTAGTCACACCTTTATTAGTTAGTCACTCACGACACATAAAATTATTTCAAACTTGGCGTTTTACCGTTCATTCGTCGCCCGTCAGGTTAGCACTAATTCGAACAGCGGAACGTTTGCTTCGCTATACGGTTAAATTGTATACAAGCTTGTGTGTTACCAAGCACTGTCAGTGGCGTACGTATGCACGGGCAAGAAATACCCTCGTATATATTTTATGGTAACCGTATATACTTATTTATTTTGAGAAGTAACCTTAATCAACATTTTAATTTTAACATTTTTCGAAATCCGATACAAATTCTTGGTTGTCTTTTCCTTCTTAAGATTAAAAAAAAATAGATTAACATTTCTTTCATTTAGTTATAATTTTCTAGTTGATGGATTCTCCGACGCTGTCAGACACGGGGAAGAACTGTATTACCTTTTCGCACGTTACTGTTATCGTACAGGTGTTTATTTTAATGACACTTCCAAGTTTCCTGAAACGGACGTCCTGGTTCACAAGAGATTCATCAAAATGTTTACGGACTTTGCTAAAACACTGTAAGTTTGATGTTGGGCTCACTGCTATCGTGCCCATTTGATTGCTTTGAGCAACAGAATATTAGAGTTTTTCATTATTGAAATACAAGGGGAGTTTTTTTTATGTAATATACCTAGTTATGAAAATTACAAATCGTAATGCTTTTGAAACGTCAAGGAGTCTTAACTTTTATAAGTATTCTGGCACGGTTCAAATCTAAAAATTTCAAGAAAATCACAAAATCATAATCAAAGTATAAAAATACTTTGTATTTACCTGCTGATTAAAAAAAAACATATTTCGCAAATATTTTGCAAGTCGTTTCCAAGATCTTCTGTGGAGGCAGCCATTTGGGAAAAAATCGTAGATTTCATTTGAAGATTTTTTGCTTTTATAGCCTTCTACTTAGGTCTAGTAATTTGGTGTGGCTCCCATGCCTCCTTAAATAAATTATGAGCATGTCGAATTCCACGAGTCGCCACTGAAAGGGACAATTAAAAAAGAGGCTTTCAAAGTTTCGAGAAATTATCGAGAAACTTGGTTTCTAGGAGTTGACATATTCACCTTATAGTTCCAGATCCTAGCACTGTGTTTTTCCTAATTTGAAAAAACAGTTACGATAACGGAGATTTTCTTCTGATGAAGATCTGAAAGCATTGACTATAATTGTGAGGAGTTACCTGAAGTAAGAAATTCCTTTCCAAAAAAAATTGATCTTAATTATCTTCCTTAATTAAGAACTTCTTATCGCGGAAACATTGGAATAAGTATACATTGTATGGAACAAGTATGGAAACACCTAGGAATTGCGCGAAATTGGTTACAAAATGAAAAATCAAGGTCGTACTCAATGGTAACTTTCAACGAGGAGTCCAATGGTGACCTTGGATTAGATTCCCACGAGGTTCCATATTACAGTAGTTTGACCTCTGTCCAATCCATAGAGGTCACCTTGAACTCAGATCTGAATACATATCTGAACGTAAAATTTCCCGCTATTTTTTACTGTGGCATCAAAAATGTGGGTTACCTTTGCAAAAAACAAAGTTGACCTACAAATGACCTTGATATTGAGGTTCAAGGTAAATCCAAGGTCACCATTGGACTCCTCGTTGAAAGTGAACATTGCGCACGACCTTGATTTTTCATTTTGTAACCAATTTCGTGGAATTTCAAGGTGTTTCCATACTTTTTCCCCATCCTGTTTTTTTTTACTCTCTTATTGTTTATAGCTAAGTATATTACATAAGAAACTCCCGTCATATGTGTATGTTTCCTTTTTATGTAGATGGTAAGTAAATATTTTTTATTTGTCATTTTAGAAATCCGACTCCAGAAAAATCAGAACTTCTAGAGAACATAATTTGGCCCAAAGTCAGTGATGGCGATTTTCCTTATTTGGACATTGGATCTACTTCAGTGGTGACTAATCATCCAAGAAACATCACTTATGGAAAGTGGGAAATGATTTACGAAAAGTATGGCGAAGGTCGATTCGACACATACTAAATTTTATTGAACAGTCTAAATAAAGATAATAAACCCAAATTTATTTTATTTAAATTGAAAGTAAACAAAAACAACCAGAAAATAAATGATGCATTCGTAGCATGTTGTATACAGTGTGGAAAAAGTATGAACACCTGAAATATCTCGCTCATCATGGGCACGGGTAGCCGAGTGGGTTAAAGCGCCGTCTTTCCAGTCGTGATACCTCTGTGCGCGTTGTTCAAGTCCCGGCCGGGGTAGCGATTTTTAATTGTCTCGCTTTCTCCGTCAGGGCTTGATATGCAACCACTAATACACTAGTGTATAGGTGTGGATGCATAGATGCCAATCCAACCGCACATGCCCTAGATTTGGTAATGTTCTGAGTTTTCTGGGTTTGCTCAGAACTGTAAAGCAAATGCGTTACCGAAATAATCTTAAGTCGCTCCCAGTGCGCCATGGCAAATAATAATAATAGCCACTCCTTCCCGCACAGGTCCCTGAGAGGACCTAAGGGGTTACTCTTCGGAGTAATTATAGGGTGAGTATTATTATTATTATTATCATGAGCATATTTCGTGTACCAAGTTTGGGGCATTCTAGTCAAATTGCTTTTGACTTGCTAATATGTTTTTTTTTCTTGAGGGTACAGCTCGGTATAGAGGTAAGTTGCGTCAAATCACAATATTTAGAGTTGATCTACACGCCCTGATCAGATTATTTCTGAATCACCCCGTATTATGTAGCGGCTATTATATTATTATTGTTGCTATGGTTTTATTAATTAACAATTAACAGAAACAACTTAATTACAGCAATAATATGTGATATGAAAAAATATTAAGGAGTTATTAAATGATTGCAAAATTATAATTAATATGTCATATACGATAGTGAAATTGAGGATGTTTGGTCCATTAAGCGGTCATCCATCCATGAATATTTCATTTATTAATCTCAGAAAAGTTCAAATCCCATTATGAAAATACTTATCGAATTTTTAAGAAGTGATATTGGGAATAACAGAGCTCCATAGGAAATGATATTTTTTTGGTGTACGTTATTAGAACGAATACGAAATTAAAATATGTTGTAGCTGCATATATCGAAGAGCATAATAATTTTTTGAACTTTGATATTTTAATTTGGTATTTAATTTCAGAGGTTTGTAATCTTAATCATTTTTTAAGGGAATGTTGGCCATACATGTAAAAAAAGACTATGTTTTCTCTACATGGATAATAATAAAAAAAAATATTCGATAATAAAAATTTAAAGGTCAAGTTGTCTCTTATTTTAGGAATCAATAAAAAAATATGTAGTACATTTACTGGTAAATATATAATAAATTAAAATAGTTAACAGTGTTTAATTATATGTACTGAGGTTTAAAATTCACTTTTAAACGATGTTTTGGTACCTACGTATGATATGTACGTATTCGTACATATTCCTACATAAAAATTCATGAGACTTCAATATGTAGCTATATATGTATAAGAAAAACCTTTTCAAAAAGGTAGCTATCAAAGCTTGATTAAAACATTATTTTTATAAACGAATATATTTTAAAACATATTTTGGAGTAAATAGCTGGAACTTACTATAGAACATATGGACTAAATAGATAGAAGATACCTACAATATATTATACGAGGTGTGTAAATTAAGTAATGCGACTGGCAACGTAGCGCCCGATCAAGAAACACTGTTGAGACTGGTCTTGGAAGGGCGGTAGGTTAACATGTAATGCACCTTCAGTACAAGTTTGAACTTGTTAGAGTCATTTGTTTGTTCTTTGTGACTGTTTTCGTAAACCGGGTTTTTTTTAGTCCGTTTTAAAAATGAGAGGCTTAAATTTTGAGCAACGGTGTGCTATCAGGTTTTGCTTCAGTCTTGGATACAGCGCAACGGATACTTTTGCAAAACTTCAACACGCCTACGGAGACAGTGTTTATTCAAGAGCCCAGGTTTTTCGGTGATTTAAGTCGTTCTTAAAAAGGAAGATAGTTGATTGAAGATGAACCACGCAGCGGAAGGCCTTCATCTTCAAGAACCGATGAAAATGCCAATAGAATACGGGATCTTGTGCGTTCAGATAGTCGGTTGATGACAAGAATGATCGAGAAGAGTTAAATTTGAATCACACCACTGTTCATCAGATTTTGACGAGAAAAGTCTGCGCAAAAATGGTAAGTGCCAACGCATGGAATGGCACACCCCTCCAAGACCCAAAAAAGGAAGAATGAGCAAGTCGAAGACCAAATGCATGTTGATTTGCTTTTGTGATAGCCAGGGAGTCAACACTTTTACAGAGAGGTTCTTGAAAAACTTCGAAAAAAAGGCTCATGCGTGTGAGACCAAACATCCAGAACAACTGGATGTTGCATGACGACAATGCGCCTTGTCACACAGCAATTTCAGTAAACGAGTTTTTAACCAGTAAAAACATTCCAGTGTCTCTTCAGCCTCCTTTTCGTCTGACTTGAGTCCTTGTGACTCTTTTCTCTTGCCGAGATTGTCATTTTGGGACCATAGAAAACAATCATACGGCTGTCACCGACCATTTTAAGGCTATTCCAGTATATGAGTTCCAGCACTGCTATGGAGAATGGAAGAACCGTCTCCGGCGCTGTGTGGCTTCCCAAGGAAGTTATTTTGAAGGAGACAATACTGAATTGTAATTCTATTATATAAAATATTAAAAAAAATCAGTCTCATTACTTAATTTACACACTTCGTATGTTAGGGTTAATCGTTTTTGGGCCTTTATTCTCAAATATTCTGGCAAATAAAATAATTTCAATCTTTATGAACTACGTAGGTGGTATGATAAATTACGATTTACGGTATGGTAAAAAATAAATAACATAAATTAGTGGAAATTTTGTCAGTGTTTTGCTTTCACATTAAACTATAAATTATTTTGTGATATCCAATAAGTAGGTACTCATGTAATTGCCTGTTGTTTGTGTACCTACACAATTTATATTATTTTAGATTAAATAAATAGTTCAAGTGTCATCAAAATACTTTTTAGATAAGACACGTTATCTCATAAATTGCTCACAAAATAATAATCCCAACAAGTGAATGTCAGTGGCTCTACGGGCCACTTGCTCTTCACTTGCTGGGAAACATTACTATTATTATTATTATTATTATTACCGATTGTATATGCGATGTACTTTATTATTGTTGCCTAACCTTTTTTGCAATATAACCGAATTTATTTAGGTGCTAATTAATTGACATTGCAAGTTTCTATAGTCTATATTATAGAAGTGTTTTTGAAAACTGTAAAAGTATGCTGTATTATGTTCCAGTTGGTCAATTACGGGACATAAACCTGCGTTTCTGATCTCACCATTTCTTTTAAAATAACAAACAAATGGATGCAATGTACATTGATTCTTAGACCAATGAGCATCTTGAATCTCATCCTGCACAATGACAATATAATTTTTAGCAAAATCTGCAATAGTTAAATAGTCTCTTCCAGTTTATTTTTGGATTCCGTCAATGCACGTGATGGAACTTTAGACAAATAATGATGTTTTCTCAGGGTTAACAGTTTTTCTTTCAGTGCTTCAATGAATTCGTCCACCATCCATAAACCATTCTCTCTGAGAAGAGATGTGTTAGCTAACAAATTTGCTTAGCTTTGTATTAGACACCCAACAGCGGTTCACAACAAAAATTGTAGATTGTCCACTTTAAAATTATCTTACAAGTTGGAATTGCTGTATTGATACCATCATTATAAGAGTACTGCTCTTATTAAATTTTGTTATTATATCTAGAACTGATAAAACACTTGTTTGTTCAAAAAATATATAAGTAGATACCTCAATTCTAAATTGAAATTGATTCTGGTGGTGCAATATAAGGACGTTTGATTACTCTGCAATATGTTCTCAATAGGTGATAAAATTTTAGTGCTTCTTATGTTCTGTATGGGATGTTTGGTAAGTTTAACATATCAAAGAGACAAGAACAAACTTGTCATAGCATAAGATCTTAAAAACACATGTTTTTTGACAATATACAGTGCGCGCCTAAAGTATGGAATAAATTCAGTAAATGTGAAACAAAAAAATTTTTGGAAAAAATCCTCGAACAGGTCGATTTTGTTAATAAAAACACATTTTTGAGGGAACGTCTATTTTCAGATATCATTTGTTTTTGAGTAATGACGTTATCAACTTATTTTTCAAATGGCAACCCCCCATTTTTTTTTAATTCAATTTGAGAGACCCTTTCATTGTCAATTTAACGGTATACAAATGTTGCCACCTTACATAACAACATTTTTTGGAGTAAGTAAATGACAATTGAATGTTACAAAATGAAAAATATATTTTTCACAATAAATAAACGAAAATTTCTTTAATATGCGAATGCAATTTTAAATAAAGTGTTTGAAATGCCGTCCATTAACTTTTTGGCAATATGCAAGCCTGTGTACAAATTCTTCTTGTACATTCTGAATGAACTTCCGGGGTAATGCATTCCATTTCATCTCTAATGCGATCTCGTAGTTCGGCTAAATTGTGTGGTCTTCTGCAGTACACTTTTGATTTTAAATAACCCCATAAAAAATAATCAAGTGGTGTAAGATCTGGGGATCTCGCGAGCCATTCTATCGGTCCTCGTCTGCCAATCCATCTCTGAGGAAAGATGACGTCTAAATATTCACGAACTGAGCGCGCATAATGCGAGTGTATCTGGAATGTCAGGATCATTCTCGTTTGGAAAAATTACTGCAAGCGCTGGAACTAGATCATTTTGCAAGAACCACATATATCTTTCTCCTGTGAGAGTTGTGCTTCGATGATCCAATGAGGATTCGTCCGACTCCAATTCCTGCAATTTTGAGGGTTCACTGTGCCGTTTAGACAAAACGTGGCTTCATGGGAAAAAAGTATTTCCTGGTGTAAATTTGGATTTGTTTGACAAAGATTCATCATAGTTTCACAGAATTGCAGTCGCCGGTCGGGGTCGTCTTCGTTGAGTTCTTGCACAAGCTGAAATTTGTAGGGATGGTAGTTTTCTTTCCTCAGGATACGTAGAACTGTCGTCTCACTAACTTCATTTTCTGAGGCAACTGGTGTACAGGTACTCTGAGGGTTCTCTTCCATACTTAACAGGTTTTGGACGTCGTGATTTTGGTAGATCTTTAACATCACCAGTTTCTCTAAATTTGGACTCAATCTTACTAACTGTGGATTGGGTGATAGGGTTATCTGGATATTTTGTTTGCTGAGTTCTAGTCTTATTTCCACATCCGATGAAAATCAAAATTTCAATTCTTTGTGTCACAGTTAAATGTGCCAAATTAAAATTGGAATTTTTATAAATATTAACACGTTACATTAACTTTTCGCACAATTTAATGACAAATCTTCTGATTAACTGACAGTAAAAGCCATGGATACGTCAATAGACTTAATCTGATATTTTTTTTTGCTTAGCAACGTACTTTTTTGCTATTTTTTATTTTTCAGTTTTAGTGTTCAGTTTTTTCAGAAATTTTCGTTTATTTATTGTGAAAAATATATTTTTCATTTTGTAACATTCAATAGTCATTTACTCAACAATTTTGTTATGTAAGATGGCAACATTTTTTATACCGTTAAATCGACAATGAAAGGGTCTCTCAAATTAAATTAAAAAAAATGGGGGTTGCCATTTGAAAAATAAGTTGATGACGTCATTACTCATAAACAAATGACATCTGAAAATAGACGTTCCTTCAAAAATGTGGTTCCTTTTTTCCAAAAATTTTTTGTTTCACATTTACTAAATGTATTCCATACTTTAGGCGCGCACTGTATAAAAAAACTGATAACATATTTTTTTCAGAAACATAAAATTCCATCTGTAATAGTTATTGCAATTTAAATTTTTATTTCATTCTAGCATTTCGTATTTTAAATTTTAAAATAGCCTTTTTTAAAGCAAAATGAAAATTTTGCAAAAGATCTTGTGATGAAGTAGATGTTTTTTGAAAGTTTATTAATATCAAGTTTTTTTGCTAATAAAGCCTTACTACTTCTACTTAGGTTTAGTAATTATTCCATGAAATATGGTGTGGGTCCCACTTCCCACTGGTAACAATTTATATTCCTTCTTAGTGTATCGAGTATCAAATAAAAATAAGAAATAGGTGAAGGTGAAGGTGAAAAAAGAAGTTTATGAAGGACCATTTATAATACCAAGGTTTTCATTTGGCGGCAATGAGACACATTTTAAAATATCATCTTTTATACTACTTACTGTGTTGCAACTAAGTTATGACCGCTAGGTTCGTTTTAATAACCACATTCTCTCTGGTTGTAGTGCACACAATATGTAATACTGGAACTCCCAGATGGATTAGTTAAAGGTCGTGTTGAGACCACCATAACCAATACGAGTTTTTACTCGTTCCAAGGCATTCCATTTGCAGCACCTCCTATAAACGAACTGAGATTCAAGGTAACTGACAAATAAATCTGAAGCTATAACTTTTATTGCTATACATGTTAAAAACAGTTAAAAAGCAATTTCTTTTGATATAGGCCCCGCAACCAGTAGAACCGTGGGTTGATGTTTTAGATGCAACTGAGGAAAAAAACATTGTTTGTTTTCAAGTGACCAGCGACAGAGATGAAGAAAGCGAAGATTGCCTTTTTCTAAACGTGTTCGTTACAGAGGTAATTAGGAACATTAAAAAAGTGTATACATATTTTGCTTATACATAAACAAATCAATGTGAATATTTCCAAAATTCTCCAGTTGTCTATCAAAATAATTTATTTACTTTATAGCTCCATACGTTTTAAAGAGATAAAAATTAGAGAGTACAACATTCCTTTAAAGAAAAAGGTATTGTAATAAAAAAATTTACAGAAAATATTTATATCTCTTATAAGCCTTTATTTGGGCATATATAATATCCAATGAAGACGTCATGAGACATTTTATCTCAAATTACTTTTGCTATTGGTAATATTTTTATTGTTAGGTCTAATATTTAGGTAGTTTATAAAATGTGCTTTGTTTCAAATAGGTTTTATAGAGACCTAAGATTTATTAGTCTTTAATGGTTCTTTTGGAGGCAGTTAAGAAAGTTTAAAACAACTTTTTCAAACTAATAAGAACATAAGAACGACAAGGTTCGTTACAAGCATTGCTTCTTTATCTTGTGTATTTTCCAGTATGCGGATTCTCTCCCTCTCCCAGTTATGGTCTTCATTTATGGAGGAGGCTTCGTAGAGGGTTCATCCGAAAGCGTGAATTACGGTCCTCAGCACTTCATGGAATACGGCGTCATCATCGTAACGTTTAACTACAGAGTGGGACCGTTTGGTAAGAATTCAACAGTTTCTTATTACCGAAATACGTATAATAAGTAGTTCTCACACCAGCCAAAGCCGGGAAGATGCAAATAATGTTGAGAGGAGTTTCTTCTTCATCTCCATACATCTGATGATGATCTTTAGATGTATTTTCATGAAGTACTGTCCGGTGAACAGTCCCACGGGGATTCTAAGATACTTACGATCAAGTCCTAGCAGTTCGGTGCTGCGTTTCGAATCAGGGCCAATAATGGAGAGTCCCCACTAACTCCCAATAATGGAGCGTCCTCTACTGACCCCTCTTTGCATTCTCTACCCTTGGTGGTGGCACAATGTTGTATACTCTTTAAGCGTGGTTTTCTAGCGGCTATTGGGAATAGAATGATCCAAAAAGGGAACATTTTTAAGCTTTCTTTTGTGAGTTCCTCAGCCCAGCAAAGTACTATCTTTTGGTTGAATCTGGTTAAATCCTACATTGCACTGTGTCATTCCCAGACAAGCTTCAAATCTTTCCATGACTGCAGAGTCAATATTGAAGTTATTTTGAAATATGAAATTTTCTTTAGGTTTCTTCTCGACCGGCGACGATGCCATTCCCGGAAACGCTGGGTTGAAGGACCAAAATATGGCCTTGCAATGGATACACACTAACATTTGGAGGTTTGGAGGCGATCCGGAGAAGGTTACCGTCTTTGGACAGAGCGCCGGCGGCGCTTCGGTGACTTACCAAATACTGAGTCCAACATCAAACGGTAAGGAATCCGCAATGAACGCTAACAAAAAAAGTTACATCATTTAACCCGCTTCTGCTTTGAATCATGTTACAAACAAAAACTATAACTACTCTTTTTTAGGTCTCTTTTAGAGCGGGGATTGCTGAGAGCGGTTCGTTCTTGAGCCCTTGGGCATATCAACGAGACCAAGTGGCAATTACTTACAAAACTGCTGGCCTCATTGATCCCACCTATGGTAACCAGAGTGTGTCATCTAGTGACCTTCTAGAATACCTTTTGACTGTTCCGGCAAGGGATTTGGACAATGCTTCGCACATCGTGGCTTCAGCGGTAATTGAGATGAAAAACTGATAACAGAAAGGCATCAGATCTGAAATATTCTTTCTGGTATCAGGTATGAAAAAAATATTTTTGATAAAGTACTTTTTTTAGGAATCCTTTGATTACAATCAACTGGCACAAGGTTTCTTCTACGCTCCTGTTGTAGAGCACGAGCACGACGGTGCTTTCTTCACAAAGACTATGTTTGACCGTTTAAAAGAAGGAGACATCAACCGAGTATCATTAATGACTGGCATAGATAGCGAAGAATGCATGTTTTACGCTGACTGTAAATGAGTTTTAACTATTATTAACCATTAGCGATTAGTAGTAAATGAATCCAATGGGTATTCAATCATTGATAAAATAATTGAAGGAGATAATGACCTGACCATAAATGCTATCATATGTTTTTGAAGTTTACAAGTACGCTGTGGTAAAAAACTTTTAGTTTTTCCTGTCCTATCGCGTTCCATAAAAAGGTTTTCTATATTTGGCTGTTCTAATGCTATTTCATAAAGTTCCCTTCATTGTCATTTTACTTAGTTTGCCTACTTCGTGCCTTAAGATTCCGAAAATATTTCATAGATTATATTGGTGTATAAAAAAATCGCCTTAACTAATTTGTGACAAGCAGAAGTAAATAATGGCAGTTAAATATTACTAATATCCACCACAACGTATTTGTTTTCTTTAGTTCAGTTATGAGTTTCTTGTATTTTTTTCTAGAATTTCAGGTCATACTGAAGTTCAAATACACAGTAGATACTAAATATTGTATAGGGAAGAACTGATGTGACAGGGTGTGGCAATTTTAGTGTGTCAGTTTGTTGATTATATAGAGAAATCCAAAAAAAACGTCATCAACTCTGGCTATGAACGAGAGAGGTGGAAATTGCGGTCATGTCTAAGCTTTTTGGTTATGTCAAACTTTTGACAAGTGACTGTCACTATTTGTAAAATAAACAATGGCTGTCATATGATGTGGCAGTCTTGACAAGTAAATAAGGTTATAAATTCGATTAATAATAGAAATACGTTTTTTTTTCTCGGCCAACTTTGATGACGTTTTTTTTTTGATGTCTCTATATTTGATGATCATATATCATATCAAATACTAAATATTTGGTTCTAGCGGGATCAGTATTAAAATTCGCAAGCTGCAAAATATTTGATAAAAGGCTATTTGTTAACTGTAACATCAAATGCTATACCTAGCATATAATTAACTTTTTTGAAACCTCCGTTCTTTAAATAATGTTAATGTTTATATGAGTTAATTTTTTCAGCTGAAGAATACAATAATCAACTAGCAGCTGCTAATGATGACGTACCGTCAAGGTTGATTCCTTTGGACTTGCATATTGAAGATGAAGATGCCAAGAGTGAAGTAGCAAAAGCTATTACAGAACTCTATGTTGCGAACGGTACTTTTGCAGATACTCCGAGAAAAAATCATTACGGTAAGTAAAATATTTCAATACAAAACTATTAACGAAATAGTTTTTAAAGAAAATATTATTGTTATGAAATTTGACTACGTGGATATGGAAGTAATTATACAAAAATATACAGTGTCCCATTTCAAATTCAAAACTCTTATATGTCAATTTCTAATACTAAAATGACATCTTGCGACGTAAAAATGTCATCCCTAAATTCAACCTCCTTCAGGTGACAGCTACAACCCCTAAATTTTTAAATTGGAAGTAGGGGCTTGTGATACCTCATTTGAAAGGTCTTTTCATTCTCTATTCAAAACTGCCATGGTTTTAAATTTTATTGCAGAAATTAACAAGAAAAAAAGATAAGTTTCTCCAGCGTAGGAAATTCGTTACAATAAAATAAAACCCGACGATTTAGTTGACTTAAGAAGAAGAATAACACTTGCAATCATGTCGATTACCCCGCAAATGTTAATTAACGTTAGAACACATTTCTATTCACGTCTAGGATGCTGCCAAGATACTGGAGGCATGCATTTTGACCATCTGCTGCATTAATAATGATTTGTTTTTTATTTTAATATAACGAATTTCCTACGTCGGAGAAACTTTTTTTCTTGTTAATTTCTGCAATAAAACTTAAAACCATAGCAGTTTTGAATAGAGAATGAAAAGACCTTTCAAATGAAGTATCACAAGCCCCTACTTCCAATTTGAAAATTTAGGGGTTGTAGCTGTCACCTGAAGGGGGTTGAATTTAGGGATGACATTTTTACGTTGCAAGAAGTCATTTTATGCATAATAATGGAGCTACTGAATTTATTCCATTTGGCTGTTCCACACTGTATAAAATATGCACTGTATAAAATATGCAATATGTTAAAAAACATTTTTATTTTTTAGTACCTTAGTGATCAATGTTTCACTCGATCTGTGATAAAACATGCAGAACTACAATCTCAATATACGGATGTTTATTTCTATCAATTTTCGTACCGAGGCGTATTGGGTGGACAGACCACAGAGTCAGGTGAGTTTTTAAGTACAGAAACTATTGCAGTGTCTTAACATAAAACTAAAAGTAACTGAAAGTAATTTCACCTAATATGTTTTAATTAGTTTTTCCCCAGTCCCCAGAAAATATTCAATATTCCCAGATCTGGCGAAAAAATACCCATACCTTGATCACTGACCATTCCAGAAATCTTCCAACAACTTTCAATCCGAAAGTTGTGGGACGTAGAAAGACAACTTTCAACTTGGATTGAAATTCGGATATAAGACTTTTTATATATCCGGATTTTCGCTTCATATGAGCCTGGCTTGGAAGGACATTTAGTTGCCGACTTTGTTGGATAGTCAAAATATGTCTGGTCCCATTAATTTAGATACTATGGTATCGCCACAGAATCTTATATTTTTTGTAAATTGGCTTGTTGGTTGGTTTGGACTGGACTAAACTTAAAAAATTGGACTAGAGTCTAGTCCAATTTTTAAGTTCAAAACATATTTTTAACACTTAAAGCCTGTGTTATGTTTAAGCTACCCATTATTGTAAAATTGGTATTTTGCAGTTGAGGGATTCTCTGACATTGTGAGACACGGAGAAGAACTCGGTTACCTCTTCAGACGCAACTATGGTGGATATAACACAACCGATCTCTCAAAGTATCCCGAGGCTGATGTCTTGGTACTTAGGAGAATGCTTACGTTGTTCACCAATTTTGCGAAATATTTGTAAGTGTATACTAAGTGACCAGGTTATGTTATAGATTCTAGATTCACGGTTCTTTCATTTTAGGAATCCCACTCCTGAGGCAACGGAACTTTTGGAAAATATTATTTGGCCCACTGTGAGTGCCAATAGTTTCTCCTATTTGGACATTGGTTCGTCTCTCCTGATAAGGCAGAATCCTAAAGAGGAAGCATACAGCGGGTGGAACGATATTTATGAGAAGTATGGCATACCACCATTTGATACTTATTAAGTTGGCAATTTTCGTAGAATAAAAATTTTTTTAGAGTTATTTATTTGTGTGAATTATTGTCTTTAGACTATCTTTGGATAATCATTTAAAATTAACATAGGTTAACCAAGGTATGTTAACTAAAGCACTAATCATAAATATTTTTGTAGAAGAGAATTATTAATTTCCAGAAATTAATTGGGTATCGGTAGCTTATAAGGGTGAGTGAAGTGTGGTTAAGGGTTTGCTGTCAACATCCCAAAAACCACCCCATGTCGAAATTTGAATTCACAATATTCTGAAGGCAATTCGGACCTATAATAGATTGACTAGGAAAAAAAACTCGTAAAAACTTAATCCTGTCGGGTAAAAACCTAACTAAACCTAATTATGTCTGGTAAAAACTCCATCCTGATAGACATTAATACCTGCCCAACAAGTCCTGAGAGTTTGGTCGCTGTGCCACTTCTTCAGCAATGTTCCAGATACCGTGAGCCTCCTCTCTGCATTTACAGGTATGCAAGATTTTGCATGGCTTGACCACTATTGTTGCGCATACGGAGCATCTCTCACGAATTTCTCAAGTGTTGATTCACACAAGTGCAAATACAGCTTGAGCTTACCCAACGAGCTCTCTTTCAGGAATTTTAACCCACCCAAAAATGGAAGTGGTCAAAGAAAAGGAGACTGAGGACTCGGGGTGGGTCGAAAAGGGGTCGAGCATTCTCAGGAAGGCTTTCTGAGTCAGCCACGTGTCACGATCTGCTTATAATCAGGTGGAATATCACTTTTGGTGCCTAATCGGCCATCCACTGTGGGTCCTGTCAACTTCGAGAGCCTTCAAGTAATGCCATGACATGATTTCGAAACAAAACGAGACCTCACGCAATTTACAACAGGGGCGGAACCAAAGGGGTTGGGTCAAAACCATGTTTTTTGACCTGGTTGGCAATTTTTTGAAAAAACTATTGATCCGAACGGGCTGAAATTCAATCATGAAATTCCGTTGATATTTAACCACTTTTTAACCCTTATTTCACTAAAAGAAAGGGGTTAAAAATTTAAAAAAGTCCGCCATTTTGTTTTTTTTTTTACTAAAAAATACTTGTTTATAGTTCAGACGATAGCGGCTGGCTTATATTTTAATATCCATTTTGATTTTTTTTGTCTCAGACGTTCTAGAGCTGAGATTTTTTGCCAACCGTTTTTTTTTTTAGATAGTTAACTTCAGACAGCCATATCACGGCCACACGTGGCTTAAAAATTACAATTTTTTTTATATTGTTTGACATAATTTTTTATAAAATTAGAATAATAAGTTAAATATTACTATACAAAAAAAAAATCTTGAAAAAAAGTGTAATAAATGTTTACTGCCTCTAAGGAAAAATGAGAAAGACTATGTTCTTTGAATTCCGATAAGATTTCCTACTGCTCATCAGCATCTACTACACGGACATATTTCTTATGTCCGGATGTTAACTGGCAATGTCCAATAAAAAAGTCTTCAATAGGATATTTTTAAAGTTTTTTTTTTTCAATTTGGTCATTGTATAATTCTACAGATTTCCGGGCTGAAGAAAAAAATAAAAAAAGTGATCCTTTAGCACCCATTGTAAACCTAATGATGGATAAAAGAGCGTTTCTTAAAATACCTATATATGTGTTATTTTTGAGAATCATCAAATTTCATTTGAGAGACATTTTTACAGGACGTTATTTATTAATGTGTTTTGAGCACTATAAACCTCACACCAGCGTTATGAAGTCCGCTTTTTTACAGTCAGGCATTATTTTTGTGATACACAATTTATAACTGATATTTCCAACTTACTGGAATGGCTATATTAGGAAAACGTAACAACATTCTTAACAATTTATTACACCCTAAGACTTATTTTGCTGTGCATGACCATAAAAGTTAATAAAATGAATGGTTAATAATAAATTAAGTTTGAACTTTATTGCTGTCATGTTATAGTTATAAATAATAGGTTTTTAATCCTATATACATCTTGCGTCCACATGACACACGAAAATGGAACATAACGAATATGAAATTAAACAAATAACACTATCTCATCTAAATACAGTTTCAATCATCTGAATTTCTTTTATCTGTTTAGGTATAAAAAATTAGCATGCATTTTTGCACATCATTTTTCTTGGATAAGTTTCACAAATGTATGAAAGCGAAGGAAAATCTTAGATACAATAGAATAAGCATTAAATTGTAAATAAATACGTGACCATCAACGCCAGGCCTTCATCCAAAGAAGAATTTGATATGTTTTTTGCTAAGCTGTCTAACCCATGATTAGATAGAGGGATCGTGCTTTTTTTTCCATAACCCAATGTGTTGGGTTGTAAAAAAAAACGTAAATATTCCAGTTGTAAATATTTCAAAGTTTCTCTCGCCATCAAGTTTCTGCAGGTCTTTCGTCAAAGGATCATCATGTAGTCAATCACTCGTACGGATTTTTGGCTACGAAAGTTTTCCAAAAAAGATCGACTTGTAAGAAATTCGTTCTAAGAGTTAACTGACTCGACTACCGTTGGTATAATTGTATTATAAGTACAATCTTTAGTGGCCATGAAATTTTAAAGAAAACTAATAAAATCAAGAACCAGCTTCAAAATACGTATACATATATAAAAAAATATATGTTTTTAATATTTTGTTGGGGTGACTTGTTTTCCATCTCAACAAGTATTTTCGTTGGCCGTTTACTTTTCAGCGTCATCGCTGGAAGAGTTTAAAAAATCAGACAAATATTTTTGTTTTAAAACGGGAAGAAAATGTAATTTGTGACATTGGAGGAGATAGTGTTCAAATTTGACATTACTTCACATATTGACATTTCCCTCTGCAGTCTTTTGCATCCGAATTTAAGTAGGACTTCTTACGGTTGTCCAAATTGCAGGAAATGTTGTCCACTTTGAACATCGGATGACTTGGCGCCTTACCCATTCCTAATTTGACCCAAAAAAAAGACATGGAGTATTTTCAGATTTGATTTTAAGAAATATTCAACACAACCACGTAAGAACTGGTCTCCAAACATGGTCAATTTGAAATGTAGACCTCAGGATATGTTACCTCAGGGCATCTGTCGTAGGCAGAATATTTTCCTTGGTCTTGTTTTTAACTGTGAGAAGTACATCCACATTCCACATATTTTTAAAATGGTTGGAAAACGTCGTCTGGTAAGTCGGTGGGTAAGTGGGGAAGATATGTTTGGGAATAAGCGCTTAGAGATGAACCTGTTTTACCATCACCACAAGCGAGTTTCATAGTAAATAGGCTGTGCTGAATATTTCTAAAAATCAAATATAAAATTTTTAGATCAAAGTTTATAGGGTTTCAGGAACATGCCCAATGGCCATGTTGTAACTCCCATTTACAGTAAAGTATTATATACCTACTAATTTGACGTTTTGGTTTTCTGATATTGTAACTTTCTAAATGGAAATACTATGCAATATTATGATATACACTAGTAACAAAAATTAAAGAATAGTAAAAAAATTCCAAATTTTTGGGTGATTTTCAACAAGGGATAACTCGGAGAAAAATGGTCGTAAGGAAAATAAAAAAAAAGGAAATTGTAGCCTCAAATGTCTAGTTTTCAGATCTGGACTTTAAATTTTTTAGCCGGAGCGGTTCTCACGTAATCATCCGTAAACCAACAAAAACATTTTTTTTCCAAATTTTTGCTCGTTTTTAAAATGGTGTGTGGACTTCAAATTTTTTTTTTTCATCATGCGACCATAAAACTCTTTTAGACAATTTAATCAGCTTTAATTTGACCTTTTAACGAGCTCCGTACAATGATTTGCCGCTGAGTTATTGTCGATCAAAGCAAAAAAGTCCTTTTCAAATTTGACAATCAATTACTCGGGAACTAATGATTCTACAGAAAATGGAAAATTTTCCAAAAAAAAATTTTTTTTTCGATTTTTCCCAACGAATAATGTTTTTGAGCAAAAATATATGGATTGTCGCCAAAAAAAATCACATTGAAGTTGAAAAAATGCATAAAAATCGAAAAATTACTAGTTACGGTGATTTTTGGCCGAAACGATAAATTTAAACCTTCGGGGCACTAAGAAAAAAAAATCGCAGCGCTTTGCAACCTTGAGGGTTTTTTTGGGGACACTTTGAGGTTAAAAAATTACCGACGATATCTTTCGTTCATCCATTATATCCAAACTTATACCAAATTTTCCGTTTTCAAAACCCTACCTCCATTTTCTGTACGATCATTAGTTTCCGAGTTGAAAAGGACTTTTTTTGCTTTGATCGACGATAACTCCGCGGCAAATCATCGTACGGAGCTCGTTAAGAGGTCAAATTAAAGCTGATTAAATTGTCTAATAGAGCTTTATGGTCGCATGATGAAAAAACATTTTTTTGAAGTCCACAGACCATTTTAAAGACGAGCAAAAATTTGGAAACATTTTTTTTTTGTTGGTTTTCGGATGATTACGTGAGAACCGCTCCCGAAACTAGACTCTTGAGGCTACAATTTCCTTTTTTTTTTATTTTCTGTACGACCATTTTCCTCCGAGTTATACCTTGTTGAAAATCACCCAAAAATTTGGAATTTTTTTAATATCCTTTAATTTTTGTTACTAGTGTATTATAATAAACATGTTAAACTTCCGTTCACTATTTGTAATAACTAGCAATGGTAATTGTTTATTATTTTATTTCGAATTATATATACGGTACCAATAAAACGGTAAAAAGAAATACGGTACCAATAAAACAATTGGACCCCTACAGACACGTAACTAAAATTGAGATATATAATAAGTATTTGCATTGAATTATGGCAATTCGCATGTGATTTGTTTCTATGGCTGTGTCTTATAGTCAAACATACAGTAATACTCCTAATATAAATTGGTTATTTAATTTAGAGTTTTATGGAACTTGTGCGTATTACGTCCATAAATCAATGATCGATAAAATAATAATCTTATAAAAGTATCAGGTAGCTAGATGCTAATAAAACCTGTAATCTTCGTAATTATTTAGATATTTAATTTTTAGTCATCATTTGTAAATGAAGCATCTACGTTTATTGGTGAATAAAGTGCTAATGATTTAATCTTTTCTTTTATTTGTTTCGAAATTTATGTTCGAGCAATATTCGAAATATTGCCTAATCAGTACATAATACTTTGTAGGTATTTATGATAGGTTAATCTTAGCTACCTATATTTTATGAAATAATGTTTGTCATTCTCTTTTTTGTTTAGATCCACTGAAAGGCACGAGTTTATTACACATATTTTTTTTTGTAAAATGGCGCATGCGCTAGGCTTAAAGACAAACAGGTCCCAAATTTTGATTATAGAGAGTGGTCAAATGAATATGGATCTTTATGGACTTATTTTCAAGCAGACGTATTAGTAGAAAAAATAATTTATCTTGTTTTTGTTGACAGTTTTAATTTTTTAAGCGTCTAAATATGCCAAAGAATAGTTTTCATGTGTTCTTCATTTTTTCAAATATGGACAGCTCATGGGTTTATTTAATTAGTGCTTTTTGTTATCAACACTTTGTTTTGTTATAAACAATAACACAATATTTTTTTAAATATTCTCAAGAAGAAAATGACATTAAAATCTCAAAAACCTGGGAAGATTAAAACTAAATAGGGTTTGGTTTTAATGCACATACATTAGGTGGCTTTGAAAACAAAAACATTGTTGACTTCCAAACAGCGTAAATAAACTTGCAATTTTAATACAACCAAATTTTTTTCCTCATTTTTTCCATGTACGTATTGAATTAAAAAAAAATCAGTTCTAGCATAAATTAGCAAACTGGCATGTACTTAATTTATGAAGGATTAAAAAAGAGTTTTTCCGAAACGAAGATCGGTTACATCCTAATATTCCTAACTGACATTTTTTGACAGACTAGAGTAAATGGAGATAGGTAAAGCAATTTTAGTATTAATCTGACAGGTGTATTCAATCAGCGAGGTTTTGTTTTCAAAACCACTTAATATCGGTGAATTAAAATTAAGTCCTACATATTTTGTGTTAATATATCCAAGCATTTGATGTTTGATTGCATTTTTTTTTTGAGAATCTTTAAGGGAGTATTGCAGTGTGTAGGTATCATCAAAGTGTTGATAATAAAAAGCACAATTTGAATAATCTTATCTTATGATTCATACTGTTCCATTTGAAAAAAATTAAAAAACATGAAGATTTCATATACATATACCTACATTATACATTGTATATTGAACATTGTACATTGTTTCAACAAGATTCCTCTTCGTTGTAATTAAACGCTTAAAAAATACTCAAAACACTCAATAAAATAGTCAATAAAAACAAGATAAAATAAAATTAAAACGTACATTATTAAGCATTATTCTAAGAATATTCTGTTAAATTTTCATAAAAAAAAATATTGAAAAATAAGCCAGTGAGTGGTGAGATCCGAGTCACCTCAAAAAAAAGTTTCCCTGCGGTAGTCAGGATAACTCATGATTGCTTCATCCGAAATTAAAAAACCAAAAAGATTTCTTTAGTACATAAGTTTATCTTGGATTTGAACGAAGGAATTAACAAAATATTCATTTTTGAATTTTTGGTAAAGGTGCAATAAAAAAACCCTGATTTTTGTCTAAAATTGCTCTTTTTGTTTAATTAAGAACTAAGTTGCAATAGACAAAAAAAAAGAAATCCTTAGTTTAGAACCGAGTATTTAGTATGTAAAAGAAGTGTGCAAAGTTTAGGCGAAATCGGTCCAAAGGTTTTACAGAAATTTTGATTACCGACTTAAAACAAAAGTTTTGAGAAAAAACGCGATTAAAGTTTGATACATGAATAATGATGCCAACGATGCCAAACTAACTAATAAGTAGTATCAAAGAAAAAAAATCGATTTTCCGACCCTCCCCCTTAAACTCAAGTGCATAAAAATTACCGGCTATATCAATAAATACAGATTTGTGTCTAATAATTAATTATACAATTTCATGGTTGCTTCAAAAAAGCTTATTAGCAAAGTTACTATTAATAAAAGCTTATTAATTGTTACAGTATTGGGTAATCCGTTTTCCAAATCTGTTTGCTTCATTTAGAAATTCACGTGTAAATAGGCACTTATAATTAATGCCAACCAGTTTTTGAATAATCTCTTTGATGATATGATTCAAATTTATCTTGTCTATCTGTCTAGAGACAATTATTATTGATTAAGCCCATGGATGTAAACCTCTTAGTTTGTGGTTTAAATAATCCCTCTTGTCGTCATACTGAATGAGATTATATTCGTTGCTAAAATCTTTGCGAAAATCTCTGATCCCATTCTGAGAAATATAGAAATAAACGTAATAGTGCATATCAAGTAGACTCAGCCCTAGTAGATAAATATACATACGTATATATTAGTGAATGAATGGATACGTTTTGTTTCGATTAGGTATTTCCAACGAGATATTAAAATTGTATTACGGAAGATTTAGGTACGGTAAACCTTCTTGACATTCTGCTATCGCACGATACATTTTGATTTTCAAAAAGTCGGACATTTGAGCTTAGTGAGCCCAACTAAATTATAAACGCCTTTTATAAGTCTAAAAAATTAAATCTGTAATTTATAAGCTATTACGACGCAATCGATTTTGGTAATTGAACTATCATTAACTCGAACTCAGTTAACTCGAAGAAAGCCAACTCGATATTTTGATGTATATTTTTTTTATAGAGTTGTATAATGTGCTAAAAAATTTGAGACGTACATTAAGTTAAACGGTAGTGAAACAAGAGTAAGTTAAAACAATATAGTAGGTACCAACAGATAAACCGATAAGCTGCGACAAAGCACGCCCAGTGGTTTTAGGAGCATCTTCCGGTCTTGACCCACATTTTCTTTCAGCTCCTCTGTTGGTACTGTAGGATAGCTTCTACCTTATGTTTCACACTTTCTATTTGATCAGAAAACTGTTCTTGACACTCCAAGTAACCTTGAAACTCCATTATCCTTTAACTTTCCGCCAGTTTCTGAAGTAGGACTCCATCACAAACGTTTTTTAGTGTCGGGTAAACCATTTTAGGGAGTTTTTCGTAGAATCTACCCAAACTGTTTTAGTTTTGAACATTAACTTTGACAGTTTGAAACCTGTCAAACGTGATACAACAATTTTAGGCCTGCAACTATCAAAGGCATACGTTTGAAATGGCAAAGCCTATTTGGAGGTCAAATTTTGCTGAACACTCGTTATACATCAGGTAGCTAATAAGATCGATATCACCTGTTTGTTATCTGCATTTAGCTTACGTATGAACCAAATCGTAATCGAACCGTACAAATAAATAGAAGCGATCCTGAAAACGGCCGACAAGTTCAACGGTTCAACGGGAGGTTCAAAATGCGTTCGACCAGTGGACTAGTTCTAGGCGTCATTCTTCTGAGTATTAGTGGCGCATTAGCTGAGAGCGCTGGCGAAGAAGAAGACGGCACGGGCCGAGGTACTGTCGATTTGTTAGTGAAGACTACCGCCGGATGGGTTAGGGGCGAATACGGCGGGGTGACGAGGGGGGCGGGAAAGACCGTGTACCGCTTCAGGAGTATACCATTTGCCGAGCCGCCCGTGGGGAATTTAAGATTTGAGGTGAGTGGGATTCTGGAAAACCTGAGGAGCGTTGAAGAGTCAGTGAATTTAAATACTTTACGTAAATAAATGATTAGTAAATTTATCAGAAACTAACAGTCAAGAAATTTTAATCAATATCAGGATTTTTTTTCACTATTAGAAAATTTAAAATACTCGTATATGTCAGGGTTTATGACAGTGTAAAGCCAAATGTTGTTATACAGTAAGAATTACCCTACTGCGTACATATATGGATATTAACCCTTGACTGATCCGGTGTCGTCTGACAGACTACGCTATAAAAATATTTTTTTCTTATTGGTTAATGAAACCACCTACGTACCACCCCTTCAACCTAATCCTTCTCCTACTGTAACATAACAGAATGGCAAAATATCTACGCCTACTATGTAAAAAGCCTGTATGTAAAAAAAACACTAAACCAATTTAAAATGGATGTGCAGAAAAACGATAAAGTTTAGTTCTTGCTGGATTTTCTGTTTTCTTTAATATTCAGTTAATTTGATTGTTTTACAGCCTAATCATAGTCAAACTATCGATTTATATTGTTTATTTATTTTTTTTAGAGTAAAATTTATAACCATGTTATTTTCTCAATATTTCAGCATACTATTTCTTTAGTTCAGTATTTTATTTTTATTTTTGTTTTAATCACACTCTTTTTTACATATGTTTTTTATATCAGTAATGTTCATAATATAGAGACATCCAAAAAAAAAACGTCATCAACTCTGGCTATGAACGAGAGAGATGGAAATAGCGGTCATGTCTAAGCTTTTTGGTTATGTCTAACTTTTGACAAGCGACTGTCACAATTTGTAAAATAAACAATGGCTGTCATATGATGTGACAGTCTTGACAAGTAAATAAGGTTATAAATTCTATTAAGAATAGAAATACTTTTTTTTTCTCGGCCAACTTTGATGACGTTTTTTTTTGGATGTCTCTATATCTATGTTTAATAAAATGTTCAATTTATTTTAGTTTTTGTATTTTTATTTTGTCGATAAAAATAGTAGACTCTGAGACCACGCCGGAGCGTTTATGTGACAAAGATGGGACACGACCAGTTAAGGGTTAAATGCATATTAAGTGGTATATTAAATGGTACATTTTTATGTTAACGTTAGGCGAATTTAGTTACGTACAACCCAGCCCCTCTTCGTAGCGGAAATCTAGACTTTGTCAGATCTAACTGTAACTCCGCATAATAGGTCTTTATAAAAACCCTACATTTATAAAAATGCATTGAGGTACGATCAATCAATATAAGCCAATTTCATTTTCAGACTGTGTTGCGTGTAATAAAATTTACTCTTATCTTTTTTCAACTTAACTATTGTGTAACAATTTTAAACAGTAAATATTACTTTAAATATCTGAGCTGTGAAACTATTTTAAAATGTCTAATATGGAATATTATGTTGATGTGACAACAGCGAAACAAGACAGAAACTACGAACATTGAAACTTCCGGCGAGTCGAAGCAGAGTCGCACTCAGGACAATTATTCGACTCGAACAGTCGGATTATTATTGCAAAGCGATAGTTCACAGCAAATTTTCATAGACATGGGACCCACACCATATTTTAGGGGGTGGTTACTAGACCTATGTATAAGGCTATAATGGCAAAAAATGTTCAGGGGAAACTTGCGAAATATTGGTAAGTGTCTGGTACCTATCTGGTTTCCAGATCTTGGAAACGGTTTATTAAATATTTGCGAAATATTTTTTTTCATAATCACCGAGTGAATACAATTTTTTTTATACTTGTGATTTTTGCTAAATTCTTATTTTGCGTAAATATACGTATAACTATTTTAAAATCTCACAGGGAAATGTTGGGAGAAAAAAAATCAAATAATAATTCTAATCTCAAAAAAAGAAAAAAAATGTATTTATGGAAAAAATATATTTGAAATATTTTTAGTATTTTCCAATCTGCCCGGAGGTGTCATTTTTGGAAAAAAAATTTCAAGTTTTCCCTGAAGATTTTGCATATAGCTTAAAGGTGTCTATATATTTCGAGGTTCTATGAAATGATATGTATTTAGATTGTATGAAACGATTCAGAGCCGGACCTGTTTCTAAAACCGAGGTGTTCCGTATGGTAAAAATGCTATTTCAAATTTCAATCCAAACAGCTCCATTGATAAATCTGACGCTCGCGCTAGCTATCGGATCGCAATTGGTCACGATGTCACGATTAGGTCGCGATGTCTACTCAACAAAGAAGTTAACTCAGTTCTCCTTCATTCTGCTATGTACGCATTAGGGTGACGCGTACTGTATGTAGTCCAAGATGTCACCGCGTGATAACTGTCCATAAATATAATAGGATATGTTGGGAATTAAAGGTTTTATATTTAATCAAACAGCTAATGGTAGGTACCTTATTTATTCCGGTGGCAAGGGACCCGTAATAAATGAAATATGGCCGAACAGTAGTACATAAAAGTTAAAGAGGAATGACAAAATTCTTTCCCAGCCGTGCAAATATCGACAGCATTCGTTTTATAGTGAGTAGCGGCTTTTTTTCCGGGGATTTGGATGAAAAAAAAAAAAAACGAAAATGTTTGCATTGTAAATACTGGCTTCTATTGGTTCCGGTCTAATTTATGATTTTGTTCCCTACATTGTCGACAATTCCAAAAATATGGCGACGGAATTTCGAGTTGGGCGTCCCTGTTTCAGAAATTGTTTAAACGAGTGACGAGAATCAAATATGAAACCTGTATAAATGGGGTGGCTACCAAGAGTTGTGGTAGACTGAAGTGTGTTGTGCCGCACTATTTTCTAATAATTTCCGAAACAGTCTTTCGCAATGGCGCCTGATTTCATGAATAATAAGAATGTTATAGAATACTAGCTGACCCAGCAAACGCTGTTCTGCCATATAAATTATTTCTCTAAAAAATGGGAGGGTGGGGGTAGGAGTGTGAAAATTTGGAGTTATAGGTATTTTTTGATGCCAAATCAAAAAAGAAATACAAAAAAAAATTTTGTCAAAAAAATAGAAACATTTTTTCTGGATAAGGACACCCTAATCACCTAGCGGTATGAAATATACTTTACGACCTATTCTCATACCTACCAAATACATAAAAATAGAAATAGAAAATGAACTAGAACCGGCTTCTTGTTCAACACTTTGTGCTACTATTGTTGAACTACGTGCGTCACAACCTTGGCAAAATTTGTTGTACCATGCGTAGATAAACCTGGTGTTGGTCAATTATGACGTGAAATTATAACATCCTCGTCAAGATCGCTGTTATCATCATCTGAGGTAAGCTCCTCAACTTCTAAATTATCTTCTTCCCAGTCACTTCCGCTATCACTATATGTTTCTAGAATATTATCTTCCTCATTCATTATTTGCTCGATTTCCTTTTGCATACCAAGTTCGGTCAAAGGTCTCTTTGACGTCATTTTCCAATAAAAATCGATTAGTACCAACGTTAAAAACGGCATCGCAACAGAGACTTCAGGATTAATTGGCGAACAACACGAACAGAAGTTCTACGAGTATTTTTCACATTTTTTTCGAGTGTTTTCTACTAACTCGGGAGGTATTCTTTTTTCTTCCTACACAGTAGTAATTATATTTTCTTATTTTTTTTAAATAAATTAGGAAATAACTTGTAAATCTACAAATGAAACCCCACGTCTAATCGAAAATTTAATCAATTTCGTGAACTGGGTTTCCAATCGATTACAAAAATATACAGAGGATTATTTTCAAACAACTATAGTTTAGATATAATAATTATTTTATGAAAATATTACATTTATATAGATTGGAGATTAAATCTATTTATCTGTTGAGGATGACTATAATTTTTATACTACAATCATTAATTTAACAAAACCTTTGTTTTATTAGATATTAGATATCTCATAAAGCCGTTCATTCTCATTCATATTGTCAGATTTTTAAAATGTTATTATTAGTTTTGTAAACGCTTATAAAAGGTGATAAACTACAAAGGTGTTAAAATGCATTGTACGAGGTGTGTAAATTAAGTAATGAGACTGGCAATGTAGCGCCCGATCTAGCATCACTGCGGAGACGGGATTTGGAAGGACGGTAGGTTAACATGTAATGCACCTTCAGTACAAGTTTGAACTTGTTAGAGTCATTTTTTTGTACTTTGTGACTGTTTTCATAAACCGTTCTTTTCTGGCGCGTTTTAAAAATGAGTGACATTAATTTTGAGCAACGGCACGAGCCATTCAGCTTGTATCCTGACCAAGAGAGCTACAGTCTTGTTACCTATGAGATATCACCCTCTGTATGATTATATGGGTCATATAATACATATATTCCGGTAAGTCTCACAAAGTCAGCAACTACTAGATACTCTTCCCGAAAGCACACTCTAACGGTGAAACAGTTAAGGTACCCGTTAAACATACATTTAATACAAAATAATTTTTAAATTAACTTTGAGCACTAACATGAGTACAATGGTATTAAATCTGAGTATTTTCTAGGCCCCTGTTCCGAAGACCAAATGGAGTGGCGTATTAGATGTTAGCAGTAAGGGAGCAGAATGCACTCAAGGAAGTGATCCAATCATAGGCAGTGAAGACTGTCTCTTTGTGAAAGTGTATACTACTGAGGTCAGTATAGTTAAATAAAATAACACAGGCCGACAAAAATGTATCAAACATCAGAGTATGCTTTTTCCGAAGATTT
This sequence comes from Aromia moschata, assembly GCA_029963805.1. Classification (NCBI taxonomy): domain Eukaryota; kingdom Metazoa; phylum Arthropoda; class Insecta; order Coleoptera; family Cerambycidae; genus Aromia; species Aromia moschata. The sequence goes on from JAPWTK010000041.1 coordinate 1,543,355, forward strand.
TTCCGAAGTGTTGAATCCGACTCTGACCTCAGGATTGCTCTGGTGGCTCAGAGGAGGAACTCGGCGTACACTGTAGCAGTCTTCGTACACCACCTAGAAACAAAACAATTTTTGTCTTAATCTACATTAGTTTTTCTTTGGAAGTACCCAAGATTTTGATTTTTTTTTTCAATTTTTCTTATAAAATCGACCTTAAATTGTTAATTGCGTTAATCTATATAAGAAGCTACAATTAAAATTTCAAGTCTATCGGATAAAAACTGAGCTAGCTACGTTGTACGTCAATTTGAAAAGCACAGTTTCGAGAAAAACACGTTTACAGTTTGAAAACTTATTTAATTATATAAATAATACGGCTATTGTAGCGTCCTTCCCTAAGATTGAATAACGCCATCTATATATATTTCGAGAAAGTAGACGAAAACTACCAACAGAACTGTAATAATACAGCAGACAGAGACGGCTGAGATTTGTTCGGAAGATAAGCTAACCCCCCCCCCCCCCAAATTCTTTTTGAATTTCATTCTTAGAAAGTTTATACATAAGAAAAATATGAAAAAAAAAAGAAATTTGCTGGGTGGTATAACCCTTTAAAAAATTATTGAACAATAAGCGAATAAATCAGGCAGAATTGTAAGTGAGTAAACATATGTAAATGTGTTTCCTTATAGATTTTCCTATTAGTTAGTCACACCGGTTAATTCACCTCTAGATTAGATAAAATCATTAAAAATATCAATAGTACTTTAGTTATCTGTACATCAAAAAGGTAAGTTGTGTGAATTTTTCACAATTTTGATATCCATTTATCTGGAAAAAGGACCGGACCGGTTGTTATTATACAGGCCTAAAAAACCCCCCGCCCGGCCCCCCCCCTCCAAAAAAATTCTTCCCCACAAAAATTTTCAACCACGCTTTAAAAACCTAAAATATATAAAATTACATGCATTTGCAAGATAATATTATGCTGAAAATTATTATCAGCTTGGATTTGTTATGATTTTATGGCCAAAGATATAAAAATCTGCTAAAAAGCCGACAACTAAATGTTCGAAAAATCGAGAAACCTGCCCTAAAAAAGTAAATAAAAATTTGTTGTTGCCGCGGTAACCATTAATTTCAGAATTAGATGTATCAGTCACAGGTGATTTCTGGTAGTTTTTGCGAATATTCGTTATTTTTAAATAAAAATTGGCCGTGGACGTGCGACTGATCAAAAATTGCGGAAGAATTGTGCTTTGCAAAGTCTACTGTTGGGGACATATTAAAGCATTACCGCGAGACTGGAAATTTGAATGTAAAAGTTAAAAGTCCTCCACCTTTTATAAGGTATTACTATTTTATTTTTCAAATTTCTAATTTTTCAATTTTCGTAAATGATCGTAGGCTAAAGAAAAGCCTTATATATGTATATTTTTTATAAACAAAAAAAAATCGACTGAATTGGGCCAAATCGAAGGTATCGTGGACTATAGAAGACTGGTCAAAAGTAATTTTCAGTAGAAAAAGAGTTGCATAAGGACTTTCATAAGAAGATCCTTTAATAAGGACTGCCTTAAATGAAGCGTAAAATTCCTGAAGGGTGTCATGATTTGGGAATGTATGTCCCCTAAAGGTTTGGGACAGTATGAGGTCATAGAGGGTACCGTCAACGCTGACAAATACTTACGAATAGCTTATTACCGTCTGTTCAGAATACCCAGACAATAATTTCATATTCCAATAAGACAACGCAGCTTCCCATATTGCAAAAAAAGACGAAAAAGTGGTTCGGGAACAGCATATTAAAGTCCTATAATGTTTTGTTAAGTTTTGACATTGTTAATTTGGTTTTTTGAAAACATTAATGAAAATATACTTTTAATTTTTTTTAAGTTCTTATGTACTGTCAGCTGCATTAGTCAAATATTACTTCAATACACAAAAACAGTCTAATACGCGTAAACTGCGTTTGTCCGAACATATAGTTGTTAGGTCTCGTAAATCTACATCATGAAACCCATAAAATGCTGCTTATCACCCATTTTCCGACTTTTCGACCATTTTTTAGGCACCGCGAAAACAAAAAAATCTCCCAGTTATGGTCTGGATCTACGGGGGCGCCTTCTTCGGAGGTGCTCCTGATTTCGACGACCACAGCCCCGACTACCTGCTGGACGAGGGTGTCATCGTCGTGTCTTTCCACTACAGAGTCGGAATCCTGGGATTCCTTAGTACTGGGGATTTGGCGGCTCCAGGAAACGCCGGACTCAAAGATCAGGTGTTGGCCTTGAAGTGGATCAAGGAGAACATAGCCAGCTTCGGGGGCAATCCGGACAGGATCACCGTATTCGGACAGAGCGCTGGCGCTGCTTCCGTATCATACCTTCTGCAGACTCCGCAGACGGCAGGTAACGTCTCTTCTAATGAACACTTAGTTAACGTTAGTTCAAAAACTCAGTTAGACAAAGTGACATTTTCAATTAATTTTTCCATCTACTAAAAACTATTTGACAATAGATGGAACCATAAAACTAAGAAGTCTAGAACTAAGGAGACCGAACTCGTTCGGTATCTAGGGATCAAATCTGTCCGCCTCCAGGAGGCGCTGTAAACAGTAATGTACTCGATGTCACGTGATGAGCGGCGGACCACATTTGAATGTTTTTCAAATTATCATAGAAAACCATGTTATGGTTTTATATGACATTTATCATTAAGCGGTCAAAGCTTACATGCCGTTTGGTTTTTAGCAAAAATACATACAAAATAAATATGATTCGAAAGTACTGTGTTGTATTGTGTGATATAAGAAGAATAAACGAAATAATTTTCTTTGTTGTATTGTTAACGTTGAAGCACGTAACATGAAATATTTTGAGGGCCATTGTTCAGACAAGCCACTTTTGCAATTTTAGCGTTTTTTTTCCGTCAGATACCCAGAAACACTACCCAGATACACACAACAGTAATATACACTATGTTTGACCACCAAAATCGTGCGAAAAGTAGTATTAGTCCCACAAGTTAACTGGAAAAGGGAGCGAATAGGTGCTGGGTGGGTAAAATAACGCGTAAATAGTGATTTTTTCGTTTCGCATGTATCTGTGAAATTTCCCTTGCTCTTTTAGACACGTAACTCTATAAAAGTTTCACAATAACATTGCATTTCCAGATTTACGTACCTACAATTTGCCTTACCCTTTTATACGAGTTCAGACTATTGCGCAGTACTGACCGTGAAAATTTAATAAAACATTACGCAATGACTTTGAAAAGCTTAATTTTTGGACGATGTTGACCTTTGACATGAAAAATATCGAGCGTCTGTCAAATGTATTCGCACCACGGGCACTCACACGGACTCTAACCTCTAACGCACTCAGATTAGTACAGAACCACAGTATACGTATAGATATTTGTTTATATACCGTAGCAACCAGGGTACACAACTGTTTACAGCGCCTCTGGAGGCGGACATATTCGAGCCCGTCGCGTTATACAGCGAAAAGCCGGAGTTCGGTCTCCTCAGTTCTAGACTTCTTGCATAAAACATTTGCGCTCGAGTAATATTACTTCAGCAACTGTAGATGGAGGGATTTGACAAAAATTCGCTGTGTTTACTATTTTTTCCTCTTCAATCCAGGGAAAACCAGCTCTATTCTTGAATGAGCTTCATTTTAGCTTTATGTTTTTGTTTAGGCCTGTACAATGGGGTCATACTGCAGTCAGGATCCTCGCTCAATTTGTGGGCTTTGTCAAGAGTTGCTCGCGATACTGCGTTTCAAGTTGCTGAAAATCTGGATTTGGATACTGGGAGTTCTCAAGCTGTAGTTGACGGACTCAAGTCTGTAGACGCCGAGACGTTGCAGAACGTCTCTATGTCAACTATGACGTCGGTAAGAAGTAAATAATAACATTCGTATTAGTATGATACAACATAATGAAACACTACTTCGTTCTTTTACTACTGTAGTAATGCTCGTATTATTTTTTTATAAATACGTGCCGTATATCTACACAAGACGAAATACGAGGTGTGGCTATTATATAACCTAGCTGATGTTGCTATCAGAGCGTGTCGTGACAAGTTTGAACAGAACTGTGTCTGGTGATACTTTCCCCACCCTGAACTCGCTGGACAAGCCAGTGGGTCGCTCAGTTTAACTGTAACAGTCGTTTGAATTAGTCTACGCACCAGTGACGCGTCGAAAAAATGTTAAGTGTCCAGATGGAGCAACGGGTTAATCTCAAGTTTCTTGTTAAACTGTGGAAAACTTTTACAGAAGCTTATGCAAGCGTACGGGAATGAATGTTTATCCCGGATATGAGTTTTTGAAAGGTTTAAACGGTTTAAAAAGGGGCGTGAAACGACCTAAGACGATCCGCGCCCCGGACGGCCCTCAACATCAAAAACGGACGAAAACATTGAAAAAATTGGTAAATTTCGAAGATCGTCGTCTAAGCATCCAAAGGCTTGCTGAAATAACAGGAATCGTCAAAGAATGTGTTCACCAGATTTTGCATGAATGGTACCAACATGAAACATGAAAATGGTACCAAAACTCCTCACTCCCGAGCAAAAGGAATCAAGAATGAACATTTGCGCTGACGTTCTAAACAACATTGACACTGATTCAGGCTTGTTAGACACGGTGATTACTTGTGATGAATCGTGGTTTTTTACTTACAACCCCGAAACAAATTGTGGAAGCGGTGAAAGCAAAAGTGACGGAGGTTCTGAACCAGCTGACAGAAGTTTACTTCCAGCACTGCTTTCAACAATGGAAAAGTTGCTACTGTAATTTGTAACAAATAAAAAGTGTTACGACATCAGTTCGGTTATTTAATAGCCACACCTCGTATGTTCTTGTTCGCAAGGGATCCTAATTTAGAACTAGCATTTGCGACTATCTTATAAATGCAAGAACCGACCAACATTTTCCGTTCACATTGAAACAAGCAAGAATAGTATTTTTGCTTGCCAGATGTGGAGATGCTTTGGAAATAAATTAGTACTGAAAAATAGTACCCTATGTAAATCACGAAATGCGCCTCTTTTAGAAAACTTGCCGGATAGTCTTTTTTTCATCTAAGCTGTTCGCTTTATATTGCCCGAAATTAGTTATAACCAAAGTAACGACTTATGAAAAAGTTTGGCATTGACGTATCAGTTTATTTGCATTTTATTCTTGCAGGTACTATTATCAAACAATCCTAGAGATGGTTTGGTGTTTACTCCAGTTATAGAGCCGGACCACGACGGAGCAATAGTAACGAAAAAAAGTCATCAGCTGTTATCAGATGGAGAATTCAATGCCGTTCCTGTTATTATAGGATATACTTCTCTAGAAGCTTTGTTGCAGGAAATTCCAGGTAGAGAATAAACCGTTACAAAGTCGATTTTCTAGTTACAGTGTTTGTCCGGAAAGTAATGTCAGTGAGTTTTGAAAAATGGTTTTTATTCTGGACATCCTGGCCTTCTTAGGGCGAGGAAGTTCGACGTGTGCCATTCCTTTGCTTCTTCGTCTCCGGATCGTATTCAAAGACCCAATTTTCGTCCCCGGTAATGAAGTCATCAAGGAAAGCGGGGTTGTCTTCGCAGGTGTCCAAAAGTTCTCGGCAGGTTTCGACGCGCCTCGCTTTTTGATCGCCCGTTAGCACTTTTGGCACGAGCTTCGCGCACACCTTCCTCATTCCTAAAGACTCCGACACAATTTCGTGAACAATGGTTTTCAAAGAAAACAAAACCCCCCCCCAACGCCCAAGGCCGGGCCCCCCAAACCCCCACACAACCCCGTTTGTATCGGGGCTGGGGGCGTCAGCGCGGTTCTCGTCGTTGACATCTTCCCGACCTTCTGCGAAGGCCTTGTGCCACCGGAAAATTTGCCTGTCCGAAAGACAATCGACACCGAAAACCTTCTTCAACATTGGAATGGTTTCCGCAGCACTCTTCTCCAGTTTCACACAAAACTTGATCGACATCCATTGCTCAAGCGAACGTTACATTTTTTCTTGTACCGGGTCACTGTAACGACTCTCAAAGAACGAGTGATGCGACCGCTACAACGACCGGTAGCCAACTGACTCTTGTTGGATCTTGTTGCCAGATCCCCCCACCACAATGCCAGCACGTAAAGCGCGGGCTGGCGCGTACAGTCTCGGAAAAAAATTCACTGACATTAGTTTCCGGACCAACCCTGTATGTTCAAGGCTAGCTTGCCTCCTCGAATATGCGTATCCCTTAAAGAGCAAATCCCATTTTTTTCCATGGAAAATATTACTATTAGATGAAACATTAATCAGACATAGTTTGGGAGATGCACGAGGGTGAAAGTGATAAGTAACAATTCAAGTTCACGTAATATTGAGGGTATATTTTTTGTCAAATGGATCATTATGATCAATTACAAATTACCGAACATTCAAATTCTTAGTCACTCGGTGTAGAAATAGATTCCAGAAATAGAAATACATTCCAGAGATTGCGTAAATAAACAATTTTATCATTACATTTTTGACAAGTCTGGTCTGTGTCCTTCTTTAAAGTTTGTCTCGTTCAATAATATATTCTCAACGGGTGTTCCGTATATTTTGATGATACTTGTCTTCGTTCTCCATCTTGTTTCTTAAATGTTGAAGTGGGTTTATCGTTACTTCTATTTTGATTCAACCCAATCATTCGTACATTGGCTTATCCTTTAGGTAGAGGGCTCATACTTAGAAAACCCAAGCTCTGAGAGGCAGTCAAATGTCACTTTAATTATCTTAAATGTCTGGGAACATTGTCATGTTAGACTAAAACTAAAGGCGTCCTAACCATCCACAAAAAAAGATATGTTGCACTTCTTTTTTTCTAGATTAGGGAATCTATTTTTAATTTCTTGTAATTCTTCGTCCAAAATACCAGTATCTTTTACTAATCAAGTCATGAGTGTTGTTTACTGATCAACGTATTTTATCAACTTTCTGGACAAGCCGGTAATGCCGCAAAGAAGTCAATCGCGCGTTACCTTCTTATCAGTTATTGATATGTCTTATCAGTATAAACAATATATACAAATACAATCGCATTTAGGTGAAGAGACTAGTATCCACCAGTTCTTTTCAATGAAGATGCACCAAAATGTCTCTATAGTAAGCTAGAAGCTGTTTACAAGATTTAAACTTCGTCTGTAAGTGTTTTCACTTTGGAACTTCTCAAAACACTTACAGACGATCTCTCGAAGGCTTCGGTATGCGCTATGAGATGAGTTAATATTCCATCATACAGAACTATTACAAAACGTTTAAAATGCCAGGCCCCAAACAAGGCATGATAACAAGTCTTTTCGTCATCACTTGTATTTTTTTTTGTTTCAGCTCTACTTAGAGTATGGCTTCTCACCTACGATGTCCAACCTTCCAGACTCGTGCCGATCAACCTGAACATTGCCAGTTCCTTTACCCGTGCCTCGGTTGGATTACAAGTAAAAACCCAGTATTTTGGACTTGTTCTTGTCTCCACGTCTAGCGAACGGGTTATGAAGGTAATGGATGTGTCTTAAACTGACACAATAATCTTCAATCACATATATAATACCAAGAAAGAAAATCTATTAAAGGGGACGTTTTCATGGCCGTTGTCTGATGACTCGGTGGTGTCCAGGAATTGCCGTGCATGATGCATTTCCATTATTGACGTTTCGCCCATCATATTGTCGGCTTCTTCAGAAGTTTGTGCTGAGAGTTTTGAGGAAGTCGACAGTATGATTGATATCTAAACAACCCATTTTCAATCAATTGTTTTGCCTTTCTACAATAAATTCGAGAAAATGAGCCTTGATTTTGATCGTACAAGATAGTGTTACCTCTTAACAAGTTCAGAATTTAACTTAATTTGTACATATATCCATGCTAGCATGCTCCATGATTTAATCCCTTCTATTACATTCCCATAGTACCAGATTAATTACTTTTTCAGTTTATCAGTGACGACCAGTTCGTGAGACCGATTCAAGAAACGGCACGCCGGCTTGCAACCAAGACACCAGTCTATTTCTATAGATTCGCTCATGAGGGAACTCTGTGGGGTGTAGATAATAGGTCAACATCAGGTACATACATAGTATATATATATAGAACTAACAATTTTTGTTTGTTCTAATGCTCTTTACGCCAAGATCTTGTAGCCAGTATAAATTATCTACGTTAAGGCATTAGAACAACGTAATTTAAATATGTAAATATTTTAATATTTTCCATTTAATTGATGATTTTCAGTTGGTAACTTTCCTTACTAAAAAAATGTGGAATTTAGCCATGTTTTGTTGTTTGTTATTAATATGACGGTGGTTTCAGAATATGTTTTAAATCATCGTCAACAATGTATTACTAATTGAACTTTTTATTTACTCGGAAAGTGAATCAGGCTAATAGTAATTTTAAATTTTTATCAAAGTATTTATGATCAATACGACCTTTATGACCAATTAGACTCATAACCAATATGTTTTCATGAACAATACGACCTTTATGATCAATTTGACCTTTATGACCATATCACGTTTATGACCTGAAATGACATAGACTAGTAGTAGAAATGATAGTAGAGGCTTATTAATGTGGTATTTGGATTTCCTTACCACAAGAACCTATGAAACGACATGTCACATGAATCTCTTTTAAAATTCACAATAAAATACAACCCTTGCCCCCACCTCTACCGTTGGACAACAGCAAACCAAAATAAATTTATGATTCAGCCACAAAGTTTTAATAATCACGTTTTCAGTAAGTTTTAATAATCTAACAATTTTTTCAAAAACAAAATGATGTAGGCAATGGATTAAGAAGAATTATGACAGTGATGACAAATATTGCTTATGGCCAATAAATAAGAAAAGACTTGCTTCATATCAACTTTAAGGTTATGTTTTTTCGTAATTCTAACTTCATGGAGAAAAACAAGTAACGGCATCGTGTTTAGCAAGTCAAAAACCTGGATTAGCCTATTTAATTTTGAAATCTTTGCACGTTTCCGGAACATAGATTCTGGAAATTCCTGTGAAATCACTTAAATAAATTAATAATTGCGCTATCTATAGTATTTTTTTTTACTTTTTACTACTGATTTTTGTAGGTTTCGATTTACTGAATACTATAGTCGAATCCGTTTTACCCAATCTCGTTTCGTTGCCGAGCTATGATAGTCCGTTTTGCAGTTTTAGGTTAGGTTTTCTGAAAATTGTGACGTGCTAGGGTAAATCGGACAACGGTATTATGTTCAACATGTCAAAAACCTTCAGAATCACCTATTAGGGTTCAAAAAAACTCCTTGCAGGTCTGTGTAATCATTGCTCTTTGTGGTGAATTTGAACGATGCTGTCATATGACATCATCCTGATAAAAACAACAGCGCTTATATCAACAGCGCTTATATCAACTTGTATATATCTTGCCAATAATTTTTTTTTATGAATATACTTATAGTATGTAACACTATGTATGTGTACAAATAAGTTTCCACCGTTTTTAATAAAAAAATTGGGAATTTATTGTGAAAGGACGGTACTTAATGTTTTATTTGAAGTATTGTCCATCGCTTGCCAGTACTTTTTCCCATCTTTCTGGTAGTATACGGATACCGCGTCGAAGGAATGCTTCATCTTTTGAGGCTATTTACGAATCGACCCAACTTTTCGATAGAAACAAGTGGAAATCAGAAGGAGCAATGTCTGGTGAATACGGAGGGGTGGGGTAAAACAATTGAGTGTTTCCAAATACATAGGTTTTGACCGGCGCCGCAACATGTGGACGAACATTATCATGCAGGAGATTAACTTTGTCGTGTCTGGAGTAGTAATGGGTGCGCTTTTCCTTGAGTGCTCGACTCACTCTCATCAATTGTGTTCGGTAGACAGCTCCAGTAATGGTTTCATTCGGTTTGAGCAACTTTCGGTCTTCCGCTACGTTCTATGTCTTCGATGTCAAATTTACCGTTCTTAAACTTTTGAAACCACTCACGACAACTTCTCTCTCTCAAGGCAGCCTCACCATATGCTTCTACAAGCAGTCGATACGCCTCAGCTGCAGATTTCTTCAAATTGAAGAAGTAAATCAAAAGTTCCCGCAAATGACGCTTATTCGGTTCAGAACTCGACATTTTCGTACGCAAAAGAATATATTATACTGATCACTAATATTTTAAGGTTATGTTGTTACCTGATGTCCAACCTTGCGATAATGACGTTTACATCTGCAATTTTAACCATACCTTACTGGTGGCGCCAACGTTTGTCAAACGGCGGAAACTTATTTGTACACCTTACTATTTTTTATGTAGGTGTGGGGCATACAGAGGATCTGGGTTATTTGTTCGATTTTGGTACCGAGGGATCAGAAGCTGATTACCTAACTAGAAGACAGATGGTACGATTGTGGACGAACTTCGCAAAAACTGGAAATCCCACTCCGACAACGGACTCCCTCTTGGACAATGTCATCTGGGAGCCCAACACAGGCGATATCGACGATCTGAATGTTTTAGAAATAGATCACGGCTTAGCAATGACGAATAACCCCAATCAAAACGATATCAGCTTCTGGCAAAGGATATATTCAAATTATGGAAATCCTCCGCATGACACATATTAGCAACGGTTTATAACCGCAAGTGCTTCAGGGTTCCGGAAGCATGCAAAAAAAAATGTAATATCATATAATTGTTAGTTTTTATGTAAGAAACGTCTGTAAAAATAATCTTTCTAATGCAAATAAAACTCAAACATTTTATGTAACACAAATAAAACTATGTAAATTATGTAAATAAAACAAAAAAAAAAATGCAGTGCTAACCTCCGTTATTTGCAATGGCTTTATACAGGGTGAATTTTTAGTGCGTATTTGATCTATAGAATCGTTATATTTCGGATTGTAGAATGTGTTCACACTACTTAACATTTTTTAAAATAATTAGTTGCGGTACTTTCTCAACGTGATAATTAAGAGAAAAATCGTACGAATCGAATGAAAATATTTTGGACAAAATTCGATTGTAGGATCATTGCGAAAAAATTGCAAAAAGGAGTGAAAAACAGGTTTTTTTCGACTTTTAGGCACGAAAAAAAATGTTGAGTAAAAAACGTAAAAAACAAACAATATCACGTTATAGCGCTTGAAAAGAATAAAATGGTTTGGACATATGTGTTTATAAAAACCGCGAAAATGCAGTGGATGTTCAATTACTCGGTAATATTCCTAAAATGTCTTCCTCAATATCCTCAAATTGTAGGGTTTTTCAACACCTATCTACGTTAAATTTTGTCAAAAAAATTATTTCAGCAAGTTAGTAAAACGGCCTCTATTTCCCAAAAATTTTGCAAAAAGCTATTTTGAAGATTCCTTACAACTATTTGAAGTGTCAAATAAGTACCTTAAAAGACGAGAAGAAGTGGCGCGGTGGTGGGGGAATTTCTCTTCCGCGGAGCGGGCCAAAACGTACGCGTGTTCTCCCCCAGGTCTTCCGCTCTCTAAATTTTCAGAGCTTTTGAGGAGTATTATTATCGAAAATGATAGAGAGGAAGTCTTCAAGAAGAACTGAAAATTGTTAGTTTGTGGAAATAGGGGCCGGTTTACTAAAACACCTGTTTACTCGAATTTCACAATGAATATTAGATAGGTGTTGGACATTTAGGAAAATAGAGACTGGTAGTTGAAATCAAACTTTTTCGGGTATTTTTGTGAATCTCAATGCTATAACGTGATTTTTTGTTTTTTTACTCAAAATTTGTTTTCGTGCCTAAAATCTATTGCAATCGGATTTTGTCCAAAATATTTTCATTCGTTCGTACGACTTTTCTCCTAATTCTCACTTGAGAAAGTGCCGCTGAAACTGATTGATTAAAAAAATACTTGTTTTTGCTATCTAATTGCCTAGACTAAACAGTTTCGGAGGTATTTGACGTTAAAAATAATGACAGATGTTAGGGTCTGTCAAATCCGTCAAAACGTTTTTTGTCAAGTAGTATCCCGTTTCATTTTTGATGAAAATCGAGTTCGAAAATGCTGTACCAAACGTTCACTATTATGTTACATTTTGCCAATTTCAAATTGAACAGTTCCGAATATATTTTAAATTTTCTTTGGTTTTTCTTAAATTTTTCTTAAAAAGTTGTTGATTAACTAGCACAAAGTAAATAAAAACTTTAAAAATGTAGTTAACTACTGTTCATTGCTTTTTACTGAAATAATGCTTATTATTAATAAGTTCGGTGCTGCAAAAAGAGCTTGGACATATACGAGGGTGTAAATTAAAGTAATGAGATGATTTTTTTAATCGAATATAATTACAATTGTATTGTCTACTTCAAAATAACTTCCTTGGGAAGTCACACAGCGCAGGAGACGATGCTTCCATTCCTCATAGCAGTGCAGGAACTCATCTTCAGCTGGTCGGTTACAGCCATTTGAATGTTTTCTATGGTTCCAAAATTACGTCCCTTCAGGTGATTTTTCAATATCGGGAAGAGAAAAAAGTCACAAGGACTCAAGTCAGGCGAATAAGGAGGCTGAAGAGCCACAGGAATGTTTTTACTGGCTAAAAACTCGTTTACTGAAATGGCTGTATGACAAGGTGCATTGTCGTGATGCAACAACCAGTTGTTCTTGATGTTTGGTCTCACACGCCCTTTTTAGAAGTTTTTCAAGAACTTCTCTGTAAAAGTGTTGATTTGCTGTTTGGCGTACAAACTCTTTGTGGACAATACCTTGGCTACCAAAAAAGCAAATCACCATGCATTTGATCTTCGACTTGCTCATTCTTGCTTTTTTGGGTCTTGGAGAGCCTGAAGTGTACCATTCTATGATTTGACGCTTGGTTTCCGGGTCGTACTCAAACACGCAAGTCTCGTCACCAGTAAAGACACGCTTCATGAAATGAAGGTCACTTTCAATCGATTCCAAAAAGTCAAGACACCTTTCTCTCCTGATGTCCTTTTGTTCATGCGAAAGGTTTTTTTGGAAAATCCTGAAAAGCGAATAAAATCGAAAATATTTCGATATTTGTTACTTTTACCCTAATGATGTGCAAAAAGGGAACTGAGAGTTAAATAACTTGAGTTCAAAAAAATATAGGATGTTCCATTTGAACTCAACAAGTTACATAAAATTGAAATTTGCAAAATGCAACATTATAAACTGAAAACTTGTTATAGCATTATCGAATTTTTATATTTCAAAAATTTTTATGACGGTTTTTGCAAAACCTAATATCTGTTATTTTTTTTAAAACATGACACCCTGTAGATTCGGCAACATTTTAAAAAGGTGGCAAGACAGGGTGCAAGTAGTCTCATTTATTCCAATTTAGCATTATTTATGAAACAACAATTCCATAGGCCAAATAGGTACACATGAAAAACTCACCCTGTATATCGGGCAACTGATGAGTGTCTTCAGTGAAATCGAAAAACTTTTGATCGTTTCTGTTGCACCTCGTCAAGTGTTTTCATATACTAAATGGCCACGTGATGTTGGAGTGACCGCAGTAATGTAAATTTTTGGGACTTTGGGATAGGGACTTTTTTATTTTCGAAAAATTGGATGTTTGCATTAATAAAATTACCAGGAGAAGTTGTAAAAATTGTTTTAATCATGAAAGATCCCGTTAACATTGAAAATGACACAAACACTTAACAAAAATTACTAACAATCACTACATTTTAAAGTTGTATTTTAAAAATGAGATGCTAACCTCCTATATAACGTCCTATCTGTAATATCTTAACAACATAAAATACATGTCCTCAAAATAAAATTAAATGATCACTACCAAGCAACCAACTAGCATCAGTTCTATAAAATACAAGGAATATTTCTTTCTGGTTTTAGTAAGTATCCAACTTAGAAGTGTCAACCTTTTCGTACAAGCCTCCCCAAAATCTCATCCTTCCAGAATCTACTTGCTCTAACACGTCCAATTTCTCGGTAATGTTGAGGCATTTCAGATCAATAGAGCCAACATTTGGCGGCCAGATAACATTATCAAGAAGGGGATCCGCTTCTGGTGTAGGATTCCCCGTTTTTATGAAGTTGGTCCATAGTTTGACCATCCTCTTCCTGACAAGATAGTCCATTTCTGATCCTTCATATTCTTCAACAAATATATACCCTAAATCCTCTGTATGTCCCACACCTACAACAGAAATGTTCCACTATAGTTGAAAATATTGAAATACCTGTAAAACAGATAAAAACCGTTTTAAGAAAATGAATATCTTCTCTGAATATGGCAATGGTGTACCATAAAGCAGTCAGTCATATATTTTGAAATTTTATCATTACTTGTTTTGCCTTATTATTTCTCCTCTGATTTGGGAAAATATTCATAAATATATAACTTATATTTCGTTTAGTCCTACCTGGCCATGTTCTGTTAACAACTCCGTGCAAAGCTCCTTCGTGCGAAAATTTATAATAGTACACTGGAGTTTTGTCTGAGTAGGGAGTTTAACACTTTGTTGAACTGGTCTTTCAAATTGGTCATCGCTTATGTACTGAAAATAGAGAAAACGTTAGTTGAACAAAGTTGTGTTCAAAATGAAAATAAATATTGGGCACATTTTGTTTCAAACTTGGTAAGAAATTATTTGGTAAGAATCCTTACCTTCATAAGTTTAAAGTCTGACAACGCTATCATGTCGTTTCCAAAATATTCTTTTTTGATAGTACTTCCAACCATATGACTTTGAATCAGGTTTTCTATGTACATGTCTATGGGTACTAGTTTGGAGACAAAAATGTCGAATTGTCCCAGATAAAATCTAAGAATACCTGGAAGCAAATAAATTTTATTGATGATGAATCGACCGGTGCGAGCTGGAAGTGACCAAGATGTCGGATGACCTCTTTTATATATTTATATATTTTTTTGATACTGTTAGAAAGAGAGCTGAGAGAAGGTGGTGAGTTTAAGTTGATGCTATTTGTATATATGTACATATATGTATACATTTTATAATTTTATTGAATTATTAAAAAAAATACCTGGAATATCGTTCAGATAAGCTTCCAGCGAGGTGTGACCAACAATCAGTGGAACCCGGTGAAAATTACCCTTCAATAACTCTTGATAACTCCTTCCAGAAAAAACAGCTCCTTCGTGTTCCGGTTCAATGACTGGACCGACTATTACGCCATCTCTTGGATTTGAATCTTTCAAAAACTAACAAAAAAAAAGACACTCACCAATTCGAATGAAACTTATTATTCCCGAAACGTACTTTCTTGAAAAAATTATCAGGACTAAAGTTGTTGGCTTTAAAGTGTTACACTTGATGGTGACCTTGAGTTGACCTTGAAGTCGATTTGAAAGGTCAGTTGAAGATTATCTCAGAGCGGTTGATCCATTAGTATTGAGCCATGACCTCGAAGTGCTTGGAATTTCTTAGACAAGTCTGAAGAGTGGTGGAGTACAGCAGATCAATTCGGAAGACAGATTTAGAGTTAACACACGAAATCACTGATTATAGAAACAAGATGTGGCAAAAGGCCTATAATGGCTAATTATTTTCAAATTTAATTGGTCATGCAAATCAACTCCAAGGTCAATTCAAGGTTACCATCACTTTAAACCTTACAACTTTGGTCTTGAACACATTTTCTTCAGAAACTGTATCATTTCAGAAATAAGATATAGATTCTACTAATGTCAAAAATGTAAAAAACGTAAGTATTATACATATGGTATACTAATCTGTGGATTAGATTCTTTCAGGTGCTCATTTGGTGAAAGTGAATGATTTCACAAAATCTGAGTTAAATTATTATGCTGGGTGATTATTTTTCGTGATCAGGTTGACCTTTTAACACGAAAAATTTGTTGAGCTGAATTTGTTGAAAGTAATATCAATAGAAAGACTGAAAAGTTCCTAAAGTTCCTAGTTGAAGCCATTGAAATAGAAAACAATGTTATTTTCAATTCTGTCACTACGTCTTGTTAATTCAACTTGTGTTATGGATAGAACTGTCAAATTGGTAGATGACGAAAAAGTTCTGATTAAGACAAGTGACATTAAGCTTAGCACCCATTTTTTTTAGTCCAAATATGAACGCCCACGTATTACGTTACTACGTCGTATGAAGGTCATATATTACATATATACATAACACTTACTTCTAGTAACACTTCTTCTTGTGCCTTTAACAATTCTGTAGCATCCATAAGTTTCAATTGGTCAAATAAACCCTGCGTGCCATTTACATCCAATTTTAAATATTCTGCTACGTCTGCTGCGAACTCTACGCTTTTTCTAAAGTAAGCCCACAGACACAGAGAAGTGCCCGAATGCATGATGGCTCTATTGAACAAACCTAAAAATACATATACTCCTATACACATTTAAAAAAATTAGGAAACATAGAACCTCAGAATTCATATTTTTATACTCATATATGTCATCTCTCTAGTTACTCTTGTGGAAAAGTATTCTTCCAACAAAATTTATACAAATATTATTTTATTCTGAATTTTACCTTTAGTATGGTTAGTCTGTAGAAGATAGGATACAAGTGCTGAGCCAGCGCTCTGGCCAGCGACGGTGATGTTATCCGGATCACCACCAAAAGCTTCGATATTCTCTTTCACCCACTTCAAAGCCAGTACCAGGTCTTTGATGCCATTATTGCCAGGTGCTACCATATCGCCGGTGCTGAGAAATCCAAATAGTCCTAGCCTGTATTGGGGAGCCACCACTACGACATCTTCGTCCAAGAGAAGATCTGGTTTGTAGACGGTGAAGTTAGGGCTACCGAAAATAAAAGCACCCCCGTGGATGAACACGAAGACTGGCAGCTTTTTTTGTTCCTTTGGAAGCTGAAAGTGAAAGTCTGTGTGAGTAATTTAAATGTGTAAATAAATTTAAAAGATGGGAATGTTTGTGGATGAAGTTTGTGTTGGACATACGAATAATAATAATAATAAATAATAATAAAATATTTTTATTCACCAAACATTTTACAAATACTTTTATAAGTCCTGCATATATGTTAATGGCAAATAAAGGCAGATAATTCAATTTGCATACGCATACAAATTGTTCTTCCATCACTGCCTAAGTTGAGTACATTAAATATTTTCTGGGTTTGAGTGAGAAAAATAAAGAAATGAGAGAGAAAGAGAAAGAAACAAAAAAAATAGCGAATAAGAAATAGGTGAAGATAGAACAAAAGAAAGTAGATAGAAAGATAGTTATCTGTTACAGTTCTAATAAATATTTTTTATATTGTTTTTTAAAGTTTTGACAGGATCGAGACAAACTATGACGCGGTAAGTTATACATACAGCCATATTGTAAGAAAAGGATCTCTTAAAAATTTCTTTGCGATGTTGCGGTATAGTAAGCAGATCTTTACGCCTAATATTAATATTATGAATATCACTTCTATACGATAGTTTATCAAGGAGGTATGACGGTGATTTCAATTTTAGAATTTTGTGGTAGGAACATGCATGATGAAGATTGCGACGATTTATCATATTTAACCATCCAATAGTTTTCAGTTTATGCGAAATTCTTTGAAGTCGTTTGATACCATAGATAAGTCGCAAACATGAATTTTGTACTTTCTGTATACGTCGGATGTCAATACTATCAATACATGGACCATACACTGTATCACAATGATCGAATTGCGATAATACTAGTGATTCGCATAATGTTTTTTTTTTGTTTCCAAACTTAGGAAGTTCCTCTGTGAATATATTAATTTTAATGCTGCATACGCTTTACTTAGTTTTGTGGTAACATGTTGTTTGAATCTTAATTTGGAGTCAATAATAAGACCAAGACTCTTTGCATTATCACAAAAGGTTATCTTTTCCCGTCCAATTTCTAAATTTAACTGACAAAGTATATTTTCACGAACATTCTCTTTACAGAACAGTATAACTGTTGATTTACTGGGATTAATTTTTAACAAATGGTGGGTTGATATTAGCAGTTAATTATTAAAATCATTGTTTATTAAATTGCAATACAATTCAAATTGGGAAGAACAATAAAGCTGTGTGTCATCAGCATACAAGTGGTAATTACAGGTTTGTAAACAATAATGAAATGTGGAAGTGAATATAGTGAAAAGTAATGGTCCAAGGACACTACCCTGTGGAACACCTGCAACTACATTTAGGGGTTCAGATATTAGATTATTAAGCACTGTCTTTTGAAATCTGTCCGACAGAAAGGATGAAATTAAATTACAAGAAATTTTGATTCATTCCACAGTAATGTAAAATTGAAATAAGTAGCTTGTGATTTATCATATCAAATGCTTTAGTGTAGTCTAAAAGAATTAAAACACTAATTTTGTCTGTATCAGATGCTTTTATTACATCGTCGATTACATCTCTTTCATTTATCTAAATGTAAACCGATCATAATTAAAAAATATCTGTATTTTCACTATTAGTCCAGTAAAGAAGCCGGAAAGTACTGTAAAATCTGGAAAAGTTGATAAGATAAGTGTTTACTTGTAATTGTTTTTGTTCGTAACGATAACAAAATGTTAATAACAATGAAAAAACAAGTTACATATTTGATTTATCTTTCCGTGAATAGATTACAGATCTCTAAAGTAAGGTAAATGCTCTATATTCATAGTGAAAATATGGTATTGGTGAATAAATTTTGTATTTTAGTAATGTATCTGCTGTAAAATCATTGTACGTCAATTATCTTCTAAAAAAACATATATATTTTTCAAATGTTAATCTAAATAGTATCATACACAATATACACAAATTACATACAAAAAAAAAAAACAGTAATCTGATTTTATAGATCTGCTTAATAAAATGTAATAACAAATTTTAATCCAAATCTTAACAAACCTCGATCCATAATAAAATTTTTTAGAGCTTATTTTGCAAAATGTTCAATTTGGATATCAGCAATTCAGAAATATATCAGCAATTTCTTTAGATGCTGCAGTTTTATAAACTTGTTTATACAGTTTTATACAATAGAAGTAAAAACTGGATGAACATTATTTATATACACGGTGGCTAATTAGTGTGACAAAGTAGCATATTATACGAAATTTATTATACGAAATATAAAAAAATCTTTTGTTCAAAAGTTGTAAGATATTAAAAGCTACGCAACATGAAAATATTTTCAGATATACAGGATGTTCTGTGTGAAGCTACCATTACATCACTTTGATTTTTTAAATAGAACACCTTATATATTGTTACATTTAAAATAAATGAGAAAATGTAAAAAAATGGTCAAATTGATATTTTTGTAAGAAACACCCTGTACAAAAATCTGATAGTTCTTGCATGCGACACGTAGGACTAAGTTTGGACAATCCACGAATAAAATTTTGTTTTCCTAAAATCAGTATCAAGGCTTCCGCGATTGATTTAGATATGATATGTTTTCTTAGAAAATAGCACATTTTCAGTAATAACTTGGCAACGTCGCATACAAAACAAAAAATGTTATATACAAGTATTCAGATAGAGATTTTTAAGCACTATCGCTTGACGTAACACTATACAGGGTCACCTATTTAAAATATAAAAGCCATGATAAATATCAAAGTTTGAAACGTCTGCAAGAGATAATTAAACATGTGTCATTTGAATATATTTTTAATGTATCTTATTTAACAAAATAGTATCCATACAATTAATTATGTGCCGTTGACTGGATGTAAGTTGTTTTCATTTAATGCCCTGGATCAGTGGGGATTTATACTATAAACTCAGAATTGTTACTTTTATTATACTTACTGTGGTCGTGTATATTTTTAAATTTAAACAGTCCTCACTACCCTCGGTTTTGTTAGAGCCATGTATACATTGTACACTGTCCTCACTGACATCGAGTATCCCGGTCCATTTCTTTTTTTGGCACAGGAGGCTAAAAAAATATTTATGTAATTTTGTGGTGCTTGCTCCTATTGGAACAGTTATAATGACTTTGTAGTCGAAAACAAAGTATGCATGTCTTAAAAATATATTTTGACAAAATTGATGTAGTCAATGGTAAGGAGAGAAAATCAAAAATACGTATGATATATATGAAGCAATACAATTAAAGGTTAGTTGTTGAGCTATTAAAAAAACATATATTGAATTGTTGATAAAATTTAAATCATTTCAGGTGAGTATGTCAAATTCGAAGTAAAACTATCAGTACCGAAAATACCATAAAGAAAAGTTATGTAACTCAATAATAATACAAAAATAAATACGTACTACTGCTACTACTACTACTAATAATTATGTAAGAGCTTTTAATTATCCTGACTATAATATCACAGAAAATGTATTGGGGTGGCTAGTACACAAAATAAGTTTATTCAGAGCAAGAAGGTAGAGGCAAGAAGCTCCGTTCCTTGTAAAAACTAGAAGTCACCTTCGAGTCAGTTTGGAGCAATAATCCGTTCCAATTAATTAAAAACCTTTATGAATCTCTTATTTTCTCGTATGTATGCTTATAGAGCATCAGATTCTTATTTCACTTCCAGTGGCGTTGACCAAATCGCCTGTCATCTGTCGTGAATAAACTCTCGGCCTTGAGTCGGTTTATAGGCGAAGGTTTGCCTGTTGTGCCCGCAGGTAGTTTTAGCTAGTCCGCACGAATATATTTATACAGGGTGTCCCGTTACTAAGAGGCTACAGTGAAACTACAGATTATTTGGGTAGAAATATTATGATTTAAACAAACTTACCTTGGTCCCAAAGCTGTTGGTAACCAAGATACAGGGTGAATACCTATTTATTTCAATTAAATATAGGCAACGCCTGTGGAAATGGCTTATCAATTGGTATTAGACAAAAAGTTCAAGTAATGCGAGCCCGTAAAATGAAAATAGATTTATTTATCTAATAGTGTGTCAACACCTGATCAAACTCTGTAGACACAATTTCTTTTTGTAACATGATAAAAACGCCTTGTTAGAAACTGTTAATACAAACGTGCAGGTGAAATACTGTCATTTACCAGCATTAAGAGACTTAGGGAAGCAGCGACAAAGGTGACTAAAAGGATTAGGCCTACCCTGTGTCTGATCAGTCAAAACTTAAAATGCAATTACTTATCGTTAACAAATTTGTCAGTCTAAATCAGAAGTCTCTACCCATAATAATAATACCGAATGACACAGGGAACATATATGTACATACCAACCTCTAGCTCTTTTATTTAATTTGATATAAAGAGGATCTCTACTTTAGTATAGATGGCCCTATTTCCAGCCCTAAGGCTAAAATGGAACTTATTTTTAGTTTTACTCTTTAAATTATGTACTTACTTCGAATCTTAAATCGTCTACAGGTGGTTCCGCGTACGGTATGCTCCGAAACCAGTACACCGGTCTGTTCTTTCCAACAGTTGGTTTCCCGATGCCCCCTGTACCACTCCACTTGAGGTTTCGACTAACAGTGAGTCATCCTCAAGGCACTCCGATCTTGCAACATAGATAAACGTGATGTAGAGCACTGCGATGTGGAAGGTTACTATCCGCATTTTACCACTTGTACTAGAAGTGATTAGAACATTAACTAACTAAAATATTTTACGCCTGGGTATATTTATACATGTTTTTGATGGCTATCGGGATTCTGTTTTTTATAGAGCCCGTGTAGTGTAAAAGGAAGGAAGCAAAAAATACATGTTTTTGAGGACGAACCGGTCTTGTTTACCGCAAATAATGTGTACAAAACGTTTATTGTGGATAAATAAATTGTTTCCTCGGTTTCATCATTTGGAAAATATGGGTTTTTCCAATGAAAATCAGTGTGAAGGTCTCCAATATATAAACATTTTTGACTTTTTTAATTTTAAAATTTCATTTTACAAATAGCCAAATGATTTGTCAAATGGTATTATCCGATTTCTTTTTTTATTGTTGACAGCTGTCAGATTAACTGTCAGATATAATAAAATAAACGTATTTCATGTTATACAAAAAAAAAAATGTATAATTTTAACGATTACATTTTATATCACTTTGTTTAAGTTTTACTTTTTAAAAAAATTATTTTATTTACTTTTAAATTACAAAAAGGGTCCAAGTCGACTTGGCCCGAAATATAGTAATATAAGTTGAGTTTGAGATTGAGTTTACAACTGTCGCTCTTCGGTTTCTTGGTGGTATAAGAAACATCGGTTTGCTAACGTAAGCACAAGTATTCTAAGAAATGGATGCTGTGGTTGCGTTTCACATGAGAATGACGATGTTTTTCCAAAGGAGCTGTGATCGATGTTGATAAGTGGTATTTGGTTACTTCTAGAATATCAGGTTACTTGATATTTAATACTTATGCGTCTGGTGACTTTGCGATATCCTTATATTTTAGCATATAACATATGTACATATAACATACTTTAAAATTTTCTATTTACCTAATTTATACTAAAATTTAAATATGACAGCTGTCAAAATAACTGTCTAATTACTTAAGATGCCATTTATTTATTAAGTTCTTAATAGTTCATTTTCTAAGGATTTAAGGAACACTGGGCAAGGAATGAATGAATTAATATTCATCAAAATATTATGTTAGATGATAGCTATCAAAATATTTGTCAAAATCAAAAATAAGCATATGTATCCTGCATTATTATAAAATATACTTATTATAAAGTATATATATATAAAGTTTCTACACAAAAAAGGATATAGCACTTGATTTAATATAAATTAGTCCCGTAATTGATGTTTATTAAATCTTTATACTATTGGCAGTTATCATTTCTCAGTAAACTCAATGAAAAAACTATTTATTAAGTATTTTTAAAATTTAAATAACTAGAATATTCATTTTCTATATAATATATACAGAGGACACTTGTTAAGGAATTAATAATAAATATAATATGTTAGATGGTAGGTGTTCAAATTTTTGTCAAATGTCTTGAGTAAGCATCTTAAATCATCATAAAATATTCCAATTTTTTTAAGAAGAAATATATTTAAAACATCCTATACACGTTAAGGAATTTGAAAACTGTTACATGGAAACTGCAAAACGTTACATTAAGTTGTATCCTTGGTACCCAATGCCTTCTTCATAGCATGCCCTCTTAATCCATGTCATCTAACATAATATATTAGATATTCATTCCTTGCCCAGTATTCCTTGCTGTCAACAATAAAAAAATAAATCGGATAATATAATTTGACAAATGCGTGTGATTGACATTACATCCTTATGTTGCAAAATATCATATAACAGCAGGCCATGTTATTTCAAAGAAGTGGTGATTGTTACCCAAAATTAAGACAGCAACAAGGTCATCTATGAGTTTTGGTTTTCTCAGATAAAATTTTTATCCACATAATGTAATATGTTTCCAACAATCTAATGTAAAGTCTGGTTACTGATGGTCTCCATCGAAACTCTCCAATGGCCATTCATACATTTTAGTAAGTACAATTTTTAAATATTTTGCGCATTTCTAACAAAATGTCTACATTATTAACACATTTTTACTCCTGTCTTTTGGGTCTCTCATATGTCCTTCTGTCAATGAATTACGAGTCCGACCTTGAGTAGAACTCCGTTATCATGATAATCTTTACATATAATATCAAGCGACTAGGTTTAATTAAAGTCCTTGTATCACATATAATTGTTTAGTAAACGATATTAAACAATTATAATAGCCAATTTGTAACACAATAAATATTAGCTCAAGAAAATTGTAAACTGAATCATGATAACAGTAAATGTATTAAGTCAGATATACTTAATCTTAATACGTTTACTTAAACTTGATTGGTTGAAAATAGCAACAATATTCCTTTTACTGACACTTTTGCAAATCTCTGTAAAACAGTTTTAAAATATTTTTCTCCAACACTATTTTGATAACACATACGTTACATATCTAAAAACTATACATATTAGAATGAATGTCATTTCGACATACCGAGTTTTTAAACAATCAAAAGTCAAAGTAACTTGGTTTGGTTGCTATCGTTACGTCTGACAAACAAAAAAAGTGTTTGACGTTTATGATTTCTGAATAGTTCTTTATATGATATCTAAAATCTTGTTTATAGGTACTATTCTATATGTAAATATTTTTGATAAAATGTTTTTACCCGGAAAACTGGGATTTACAAAAAAAAAATACGATTACAAACTCATAAAACGATTAGGTATTTCATTGTTAACTGTATTGTTTGTATAATGAATAAATAAACACATTATTAACTTATGGTGCGAATTAATATGCAGTATAATAACATTTTATATCGTGTCTCAATAAAAACAAAACAGTTTTATGTTTTATGTTGAAAAAATGTTACTTCATAGGACGTATTATTGTTTTCAGTCCAGGTGTGTGTTTTTCCTATAAATAAACATTTTTTAGGTAAACAGAAACATGGAAACTATTTACAAAACTGTGGAAATTGTTTGAACGGATCCATCAGGTGATTTATTTGAACCACTGAGTAAATACCAAACAACAGCTTGCTTAACAAATCAGTTTTATTCACACAGCCTAATGTGTAACAGCTAATTTTTTTCAGCCTAATGTGTAAAAAATGTAGATGTTAGATAACAAAAACTCAGATAATAATACAATGTAGAGCAATACAGTTTTTGCAACATGAACTAATATACAGAGTGATTCACAGTGAGTGGTTAGAGCATCCCCGAAAACTCCCACATATTCAGCTACATATTTGTTGTTCTCCCAAAACGTTTAATAATAACTCAAGTGTCATAATGCAAATTCTTACATTATTCTAATGAATAAAACTTTTTTTTTTGTATATTATAGTGAATATATGATATATTTTCGACTTTACACTCGACTCTCCTTAGATTTACTTAGACTCACAGCAAATATAAAAAAAAACCTACACAAAAAGAGCAATTCTATATACAGTAAAAGAAATTACTATACATAAAAAGTTGTTGTTTCCAAATCGCTATTAAAAAGTTGGGTTTGCCATTTGAAAAAATAGATGGTGTCATAATTATTTGAAAAATGGCCGAACGTATTTAGGTTCCACACCAGAAAATAGAAATTTGAATAAATCGTTTGACATCTTCGAGAGTTAACAAAAAGTCATGACGTTTTTGTCGAAATTATTTGCGATGCTATAAAAGTTAAAAATATTCGCTGAAATCACGGTATAAAGAACCTAAGGAAACAACTTTTGGCATTATTTATATATATTTTTATATAGCGTACAGCATCACTTAAACAACGCGCTTTGGCTGTTACCATTGCTAATAGGTATCATATGGAGGTACACCGTTCGCCAAATATATGCTTTTCCAGAACTCCATCTGATCGTTGTCTGGGTTCCTAGTCATATGTAAGCCGTGGTCTATTTCCAAAGATTTCAGGTCTTTGTTGACGCCTAAGTTGGGCTCCCATATAACGTTGTTCAAAAGGCGTTCCCTCCTCGGAGTGGGATTTCCGGTTTTTGGCGAAGTTCGTCCACAATCTCACCAACTGTCTTCTAGTCAGGTAGTCCGCTTCTGAACCGTCATATCCGAAGTCGAACAAATAACCGAGTTCTTCCGTATGTCCGACACCTACAACGAAACAAGTCAATAAATAATGCTCTAACTCCATACAAATATCGAGTTATAAAAAAAAAACGTCATTAAAGTTGGCCGAGTAAAAAAAATATGTATTTATTTCTATTTTATCTTAAATTTATTACCTTATTTAATTATCAAAGCCGTCATATTATGTGATAGCCATGATTTATTTTACAATTGTGACAGTCACTTGTCAAAAGTTTGACATAACATAAAAGTTCGACGTGACCGCTATTCACAGTGTGCTTGAAGTGTGGAACTTGATAAAAATGAACGGTTTGCGCGGGCTGATCAAGATTAAATATGATTCAAAATTTATAAAATTTAAAATCGTAGCTGATCCCTTTCGCGTTTTGTCCACATTTGTGGATTTTAACCCTTTGCAATACAGTAAGTCGTATACATCAACTTTTTCTTCGAGCACTTAGCACTTTTAGAAATAAAGTTTATTATATCTTGTAAAAACAGTTCTTTAATTAAAAAAACTTACTCGACAATATTCCATTACTAAAAATTAAATTTCATTTGTTATAAAACACTTGGAAATAAAATATACAACAATTGGAGCTTTTATACTCTCTTAAAAAAATAAGTTGAAAATTTATGTTTGTACGAGAAAATACAATTTTTGGATTTTGATAATTTCCAAGTGTTTTATAACAAATGAATTTTAATTTTTAGTAATGGAATATTGTCGAGTAAGTTTGTTTAATTAAAGAACTGTGCTAAGTTCTGTTCCAAAAGTGCTAAGTGCTCGAAGAAAAAGTTGATGTATACGACTTACTGTATTGCAAAGGGTTAAAATCCAAAAATGTGGATAAAACGCCTGCGCAAATCGATTTTGGACTAATTTTCATCATAATTTTTCCACCTTCAAGCACGCTGTATATTTACACTCGAACCCCTCTTATTTCACCTTCGCTTAATTCACATCCTCTGTTATTTCACCACGTTTCCCCCTATTAGGTCGCGAAACTGTCCCGGTTAAGTCGCCGCATGTAAAAGTTTTAGAACTACGTTTGGAAATTGGTATTCTCGCATGAATATGTACAATTTTTATTGAAAAAAACTGATCGTGTAATACATTTATTGATTTAAAATAGGTTAGGTGTCTTTTAAAGATATTTAATCTTTAAAATATTCATTCAAGTGGAAAATTGAACTTTGTCACGCACGACTGGGTATACTTACATTGATTTTTCGTTCAGTTGGCTCATTTTTCGTTATAACAAGTACTGTGGTATATCTCTAAATATTTCTTTTTGCAGTTAAAACACAAAAAAGTTGAGGTTGTGATCGCGACTTAAGAGAGGCAAAATTTCGCGACTTAAGCGAGGTAATGATGTACGGATTTGGCGACTTAAGAGGGGTTCGAGTGTATACTCTCTTGTTCGTAGCCAGATTTATGACATTTTTTTAATGTCCATATATAAATGAGTGCATTTGTGTTAAAGCGAATATACCGGCAGCCTACGAAGACAGGCTATACTCAATAAGTTTTGAACTGAAAGAATCGGGTTTTTACTGCTGCAAATGGTTCGAAATTTGGAGTTTATTTGCTTATTTCACGTTTATCGATAGCCAAATATAGCCAGATATCTGAGAGATAAATAGAAACTTTGTATTTTGCTACTAAATACCATGTATATTTTTGTATACTTAATATCTCTAATTCTAAGTAAGAATGCATCAAAATAATTAGTTTGTACTGGGAAATTATTTTAGAAGTTTAGTTTTTATTTTTATCAGAGCAGTGGGTAGATGAAAAAAAACAAAGAATTCTATGTTTGTCAGAAAAATATTATGCATAATAACATTCAGTAATTTAGACAGTACAGCATTAATTTGTATTATTATTTTTGTCTTTAATTTGAACAAATATTAAACCTTCATTCTGTAGTCGTTTTTTTATTAATAGTAAAATAAAAACTTTCGTTTATAGTTTCTGTCTATTTCCGTGTATTTACTCATTACTCGTATACAATATTAAAATTATTCTATTTTCTCTTTTCCCTCTATAAATCTGAAACGAAATTACCTCTGCTAGCTGTACTGTTACAAGCAAAACAATCTGTAAAATAAAAATAAACAGATGTTTTCTCTTGTTAGTTCAATCTGAAGATATACTGTGTATGTATACTGTATTTGTAAGGTGTTTGATAAAATGCCATTTTGATTATGTGGAGCTAATCAACAATTGGGTGAAAATTAGCGAAATTCACGAAAAATTCCATAAAAATACATACCTAAAATATTATAAAATATGTATGTAGGTGTGTTGATAGGACGTACATTATGTAGTGCATGTAAAACCGTAAATCCCCAAAAAAATACTAACTCTCGGCGTTCTAGAATCTTTTAAATTTGGAAATACATTTTAGTGATACAGCAGTGTAGGCAACGGATTATTCTTAACACATTATTAATTAGTTATATGTATTAATAAATAAATTAGTTTTATGTATATACCTGATACTGTTCTGTTCTCCACACCAAACAGTGTACCCTCATGGGCGAATCTGTAGAAATATACAGGCGTTCTTGCTGCCAGCAGATGAGCTATTTCCTGAATGGGTCTTTCGAACTGATCGTCACTGATAAACTGAAAAAGAGTTCGTCATGTAACAGCGGTATTTAATGTCAGGGTGCTCAATTCTGCTGAAACTCTTCATACAGGGTTGAAAATTCTACGTCTTTAAAGACGTAGACTAAAATTAAGACAAAACCTTCCTGCGCATATGTTCATCCCTTAAATGCTGTCACAGTCAGCTTAAGGTGTAGCCTATTCTATTCCACATCGAAAATCAGTCATTAATCTTATATTTCAATGTACATGCTTTCCCTACCTGTATATACAGGGAGTATACAAAGTAAGTGTTTTATTTAAATTTAAAACTAATTATTTAAACTAGATATCCTCTATATTTTGATACGTTTTGGTTTGTTACGTTTCCGTACGTAAAAGCTTTTGTATCTATTATCTTTCTTTCGATCTAATCTGCTTGACAAACCCCTGTAGCCAGGCTCAAACACTCGAGGCTTTTTCGAGGTACACCCTAATGGCAAGCTCATTAACCTTTGTTGGACATTCTGGAACATGTCTAGTCCTATTTATGTACTTTAGACGGTGATACCTCCTAGGTAACACCATCGTATAAACAAATCCTATCAAAAATGTAAGCAATTAAAAAAAAAATCTGATAGCTTTACAAACTTATGGACATTTCAAAATCATTTGGTTTCGAAGTTTGCTTTTGTATAATTTTTCAACAGTTACCCAGTAAGTACCTTTTCCAGATTCAGTTATCAAAATGATAAGGCAATAATTTCAAAGAAACTCTGTCTTATTCACTTGGTTTCTTTATGTGACAGTATAATTTGTGCAAGAGATTTCAATATTAATATTCTAGATGGTGATAGTTACAGTGTATGCAAATTAATGTCTGTTATTAACAATTTTGGAATGAAGCAGATTGTTAATAAAAACCCATATGTATTACTGCAAACTTTGTCACTCTCTTAGGCCCAGTTTTTTGCTTTGAGAATCTAACCTGTTCTAACTCTTTTGTAGAAAATATTCTCGGAATAATGTTTTTTCAACTGTAAATTTAAAATAGATAACTCTTATGTTAATCCATTTGATATAATATATATTTTGGTCGTGAACAATTTATAATGATCTTTGGCCTTGACTTTGATAATATTATTTCTGATCCATTGAATATACAGTGTGACGTCCCACAAGGATCTGTTTTAGACCCACTCCTTTTTTCCGCATGGAACATCATGTTTTTATTTTTTGACGATACCGATCAAACTCTGAAATAAAAAGAGGGAATGGTATTTATTGAAAACTAACGAATTACCTCCATGACTTCTTCGTTGGATATAGAGATCAGACCGAGTCCGAAATAGTGTGTTTTTATTTGTAATCCAACAGATACACGAGTTAGGAAATTTTCGATGTTTAAGCTGATCGGGACGAGTCTGGAAGGTTGCACATCGTAAGTGAGAAGCCATACTCTGAGCAATTCTGAAACAAAAGCAATAGACCAACTGAAGAATTTCAGTTATGGCATTCGAGTAGAATAGATTTTCCTCCTATATAATCAATAAACGGCTTTTTAACTCAATGTTTCTACCTGGTATTTCATTCAGCAAGGCTTCCAGAGAATTATATCCTATTATAACGGGAACAGGATTGAATTCCCCATTCAACAATGCCTGGTGACTTTTTCCGTTACTAGCGCACCAGCGTGGGTCGGTTCTATAACTGGAGTAAACACTAGACCATCCCTAGGATTACTTGTCAGAAGTAACTGCAAAAATTAAACTCAAATAGACTGGATGTATTAAACTTAAAATTAAATCAGACGGCAATTAAAATTAAACTAGAAACTAAAATTAATAATATGTCTCAACAACAACAAGTATTTTTACTTATTGTTGGTTAGTAGTTACCCTTATACTTATTTTATAACCACAGCTTTTAAAATTTCCGTTGAAAACACGAGAAAAAATAGTGGCCCTAACACGGAACCTTGTGGTTTTCCAGAAATGCATTTTAATAGATTATGTATTTCCATTTAATAAGAACAGTTAATTTCGTTTTCTAGCAGGTCTAGTAACCTAGTATTAATGGTATTGACAACTTTTGTTTCAGTATTTATATGACTTGCCTTTACTTTTCTTTTTCATGAAGTTTATAAGTATAGACATACATTATAGCAGCTTCTAATTAAAATAATATAAAAACAGATTATGGTCTCGTGTTTAGGAGAAAGTGGTTTTACTTGCAAAAGAATACAACATACCAATAAGAGTGTTGAAACTAATTATAAAATTTTCTGAATTCTAAGTAAAATATGCAGATTCAAGTATACATACATACTTATTTAAAAACAATTACCTTCAAAAGAGCTCTTTGTTAATTTTGAAACTTTTCCTAAGTACAAGTACTTCTATGAATTTGATACACATATTATTATGGATCAAAACAAGGACATATGTGTTGAAATTGTCAACATCACATATAAGCCATACTAATTATTATCTTCTTACCGATGTCATAGTTGACGTAGAAACGTTTTGCAATGTCTCCACGTTTACGGATTTTAGCCCATCTACCAATTGTTGAGAAGTCGTAGAGGTCAAATTCAGATTGCTGGCAACTGTGACAGCAGCATTTTGAGCAATTCTTGACAAACCCCACAAGCATATCGAGGCCCCTGACTGCATTATAGCCCCTCTATACAAACCTAAAAAGAAACTGATGTGTATTAGATTGTTTCTAAAGAAAACATGTTTTTTTTTGTGGTCGTCAATCATAACACACTGTTCAAAGCGACAACTGAAAGCTAATGACGATGTGGATGAAACTAAATGAAGATGTTATCATGCAGATAAAAGTTGTTCAAAACATATCAGTTTTATCATCAACGGAAGCAGCAGTGATGACAGTGAAATTTGAAATTCTCGTATATTCGTTAATATGACTCGCATTATATTTTGGAAGGTGATTACTAGACTTATATAGGATGGTATATTATCAAAAAAACTTAAAAAAAATTGGACGTTTTCCACGAAACGAGAGAGTATAGTAGTTCGGTGTTTCGTGCAAAACGTCCAGTTTTTTGTTCCTACGCCGAATGTTCCAGTACCCACTGCAGGAAAAAAACTTCAGCTGAAACTTGTGAAAATATTGTTGTGGAATTTTATAGATGTGGGATTTCATAGTCCTGTAATTTCAAAAATTGTCTATCTCACCAGAAGATATTGAACATGGCTTGCAAAATATTTGCGAAATATTTTTTTTTTCACAATCATCAAACGAATATAATTTATTATCCTTGTTATTTCTTGTAAAATTTTCATTTTCATAGAGTTACTATACGATTTCAGTAACGCAATGATGGTATGAAATAAAAATTCATATAACTTTAACAGAGCTCGAAATTTAAAAAACTTCCAAGACTACAAAACTTCCCAAAAAAATCTCAATTGACTTGACGATGAAGAAAAAAAATACAAGATCTCACGATGCAGATGTTGTTTATTATATTCTATTTAGATCTAATAAGCACCCCCAAAATTTGTTGTGGCTCTCATTGTTCATTATGACGAGAATTTTAATTTCCACCAAATGCCACTGGAGAGCAATTATCTGGGTATCCAAAAATCTGATACCGTTATTCATAATTTCTATGTCGCCTTGAATTATATTGTTGATTCTCTTTGAAGAGATATCATACATGTTTGTAGCATACATAGCCATGGTTGTTTAATTGAAGACTTAAAAAGTGGATTATTTTTTAGTATGAGCAGAGTGAGGTAAAAGAGTATGGTTAAGAAACGAGAAAAATAAACTGTATGTAGAAAATAATAAAGTAGGATCGACTTGGTATAGCAATTACGAAAATTGATCAGACGACTTGGTGAAGGAGATGCCAACTTTATATTTAGTGATGTTTGTGGTATGGTACACGAAACAGTTGTTTGTATTGTACATGAAAACAGTTATATGGTCTTGTGGTACGGTCTTGTGGTGTATGGTCTTGTGGTATGGTCTTATGATACACTCTTGTGTGGTACACGAAAACCGGTAGTCAGTTAATGTCTAATGAAAACACAAATCACAGAAATCTATATTAATATAAGACTAGTCTCACTTGTTGAGACTACTGATGATTACTGATGAGATTCTCGCTTCATCTACATTATAGTGGTTTTTTTATACTGTGGAAGTAAATTTTACCTCTGGTCTGTGGGGTTTGTAGAAGGTACGATACGGAGGCACCACCGGCGCTCTGTCCGAATATGGTGATTCTGTTTGGATCGCCGCCGAATCTAGCGATATTTTCCTTGATCCACTTCAAAGCCAACACCTGATCTTTGAGTCCGGCGTTTCCTGGAGCTGCCAAGTCTCCTGTGCTGAGAAAACCTAAGATTCCGACTCTGTAGTGGAAGGACACGACGATGACATCCTCGTCCAATAGGAAGTCGGGGCTATGGTCGTCGAAATCGGCAGAACCTGCAAAAAAAGGCGCCCCCGTATATCCAGACCATTACCGGCAGGTTGCTTTGTTTCCGCGGTGGCTGAAAAAATTAATTGAACGTGTTATACCCTCAACTAACGTAAGTGGTAAAATTAGAATATACAAAAAGCTTATACAAATCCAGAGATAAGCCATTTACATTATATTAACGTATTCAGAGTAAACACTAGAATTGAGTTGTAATTAGTTGTATAAACATAGAGGCGAAGCGTCGATTGAAGTGGAGGTTAGGCCGCCCTACATTAGACGAGAAAATGAGCTACTCATTTTTAATGCAATATATATTGAACTATGAATTGTCTATAAAATATGGAATACCACGCGAATGAAGGCCTGAGCAAAAATTTGTTATTAGAAAAACATGATATTATGAAATGCATGGAAAAAAAAGAACAAATACGAGTAATATATTCCCTAATGTTATCTATTCATTTCATGCACAAACGGAACGATTAACATTAAGCTAGTATAGTCTTCATTAATTTTCCATTATCTTGAACAATACACATTACTTCAAATAGTATTTGGAACCTCTATAAAAGTATCGCATTTTATCTTTTCGAAGTACATTACTTTCCTGCTATATATCCTAGTAAAACTGTTTATACAAAGTTCGACCTTGTTCATTTTTGTATTTCTGGTAAATTAGTGAAATTACGATGACAAACAATTATATTTGTGGAGTTACGTAGGTTTATTCGTTTCTGTGTGATAAAAATACCGCAATATTAAAAAAATAACATTGAGTATAACCCTTTCTAGAGTTAAGGACTTAACACTGGAAAATATTTTAACTAACTGATTCAAATGTTTTGAATCACTCTTTCAGTACAAGTAGGTCCGTACCGGGACAGTGGCTGAATAGTCCAGGCTAGATAGTTTATTTTTTGAAAAGAGCCCTGAATAAGGTTTCTCGGCGCGATAATTAGGTAGAAAATAGTAGACATTGATTGTGTATGTTTTGGATAAAATCGGTATGTAGGAACCTTAGTAAAAAAATCGATAAAAGTGCCGAAAACCGTTTTTTTTTTAACGAACTTCGAACACTCTTACTATTTTTGCATGAAATTTTTACTGCAGATAAGCACGACCAAAAGCTACAATTTAAGCAGAAGTTTCTGTGACCATTAGAACCCTTGTAATTCGATTTAAAAAAATGGGCATTTTTCATCGGTTTTTATTTTTTTGTGCAACAACTTCTGAACCGATTTTGATCACCAAAAACTCAGTTTTTTCGTTTTTTTTTTCAATCGCTACAATGTGCTATTTTTTGTTTTACGAAAACAATTATTTTTCGTCTCTTAATCCGCAAAAAACCGGTTTTCGGCACTTTTATAGATTTTTTTACTAAGGTTTTTACATACCGATTTTATCCAAAACATACACAATCCATTTCTACTATTTTTTACCTAATTATCGCATCGAGAAACCTTATTCAGGAATATTTTTAAAAACTGAGCACTTTTTATATTGCCTGGCGTAGAAAGAATACACTTGTGAATGCTACCTACAAGTTCAGCTGGTTTTGGGAAACATCTGCTTGATTCAGCAGTGACTGCCTCACCGAAAACAGACTGAACTGGATAGACTAATCGTTCATCCAGTTCATGGAGTTCATTCCAAGTCATCCGCATGGTTCAATACTTTTGAAGGTAACCAAATACTGTCGGGAATACATTTTGCTTACCTCGGTGGTATATATTTTCACAAAGAGGCAGTCTTCGCTACCTCGGATGGGATCACTTCCTTGAATGCACTGTGGGCTCTTCGGGCTCACGTCCAATATGCCGTTCCATCTTCGCTTTGGAACTGGGGCCTAAGAAACTTCAAATTTAGTGCGTATGGACAAACATTTTACTGCTCTGAAAACTACTTCCAAATCTAGTTTATTTTCATTATTTACAATGGATTAAGAAGTATTTGTTTAGTTAGAAATTGGGTATAAAAATGTACAATACAATTTTTGATATTTTCTGTTTATGTTGTATAGACAAACATGGCTAGTCAAAGCGGAAAATTCCTACATGTGGCGATTTATTTAAGCACTTACATTTCATTCATCGCGTTTTCTTCTCTTTTTTTCTATTTATTTTAATTTTATTTAACCTATATACCGCTTTCAATAGGATCTGGAATAATAGGTTTTAGTACAAAGCTGTGTTGAATATATAAAATAAATTTAGAGAAAAGATAGAGATATGATTAAGAAAATTAAGAGAAAATATGTGTCGACTATTAAAGATAAGTTGAAAGAAGTTGTTCTATTTAATAGGTTTGAGAAACAATCCCTAGAGGTTCCTAAATAAGACAAGTTAGTTGATATATATCAAAAAAAATACAGTACAGTACAGTTTTGATTCAAATGAAGTACAATTTTAGCAGCATTATTTTTCAGAAGGAGAGTTTGAGAAAATTGAGTTTTTTCGCTTCAGTAGTAAAATGTGAACATATAACTTAAATTTATTGAGTTGAGAACAAAATATTCTAAATTAGACTTACCTCGAATCTCAAATTACCCACTGGCGGTTCAGCAAATGGAATGCTTCTGAAGCGGTATATGATCTTTCCAGTTCCCTTGGTGACCCCACCATAGTCTCCCCTAACCCATCCGGAGGTCGTCTCCACTAGCAAATCATTAAATGCACGACTCGTGTTGTATTCTTCCTCACCAACGCTCCCAACTAAAGTGCCACTAACGCTCAGAAGGAAAATGGCGCTCAGAATTAGTGCATTGGCTGGACACATTTTGGCTTAGGTTTTAACCAGCTATTGAACTGGTGAACATCGTGTCGCGTGGCAGAACGCTTGTATTTATATATTCCAAGCACAAAGATAACTAAATTACGAATTAATATTGACGTCAACTCCATAGGGATGACAATATCGACATTATCAGGTCCTGCTAGGGATCTAATACGTATAAATTTTTTAAATGGATAATTTACGAAGAATTAGTCGAGGCAGCAGTAGACGCACTGTACTTTGACTCCAATATATTACAGTCAAATCAGAATTAGGCATAAGAAATAAATTTTTAAAAAGTGACAGATAAGTAGACAGTGTTAGAGACGAGGCTAGAGACTTGGGTAGGATTATTACATGTATTATTACGTTCCTTGATATATTTTAATATTGCATGAGGAAATAATTCGTAGGGATGTTAGTTTCCATGCAGTTATGCAAAGTAATCTCCACAGCACAATTACTGTTTTGTGGATTGACGTAACATACTTATAACAAATAACAAAGTTAAAGCCATTATTTGATACTTTTGTACCACAATGTATGTATATGTTTATATTTATTATCATCTGACAACTTTTGTATGTCAGATTACCGATTATCGAAATATATGTTTCATTCATTAATAAACGTACGGTGGTACATACCAGACGGAAGAATTTCGATAAAATAAATTACATCGCATCTAAATCTACACTTTATCAGACTAAATAGTACATCTAATCATCTTCATAAATAAATGTCGTATCTTCAGGTACTTTGCCCTTTCTCGTTTTTAATAAATCAAGTAACTAGACAGTTAATTTTGAGATGTCTGTCCGAAATTTCAATACGTAAATTATATATCTTATCGTCTTTTCTTAGACATCGCAATAAAATTTTGGCTAAAAAATAGTTCATACTTTTCTTCGACGTTACTAACGCTAATAATAAATTTGTTAGTGAGTAATAGAACTAACATTAGTATAGTATTCGATTACGTTGAACTGGAAGATACCTGCAACACCTTGAAGGCTTTATTAAATTTATTACTTTATGAAAATTATCATTAAAGAGTTAAATGTTTTTAATTTTTTTTAATTTCTAAGAATAGCAGATTTTAGAAGAATCACGTGGGATATATATGCCAGTTTTTCACTATTAACCTTGACATTCACAGGATACAGAAAATATAAACGTTTTCTTTATGTACGTCGTATTTTTCTCAGCTTCTTCTGTTTGTTGTAGTTTCAAAACCTTCTACGAATTTCATACATATATCTTATTTATATTTATTACCTAGCAGTTTATGACCAACTTGACAATGATTTTGTCTACCGGTTACAGTAATCCACAAGATTAACTAACCCAATCATATATCGTTCTGTCGAACCTATTTAATATAATAAAGACAGATGGCAAAGAGTATACAAAAATAAGCTGAATCATAAGTGAGCTTGATGATACGATGTTGCATAATTTTATGGTATTCATACCGACTCTAGTGGTGAAAATTCAATATTAGTTTTTATGAGGTAAAAATGGAATAACAAAATATTCTTTTAAATGTTTCTTGATACCAACTCTATTTTTTAAATAAAATATGTTCCAATAAACAAAAATTATTCAAAAACTCAATTTTAAACAAACACAATCTTTGACTTATTAGAATTATGTCATAAAAAGTATAGAAAATTTGGAAACTATAGGCTTTGAAATTAACAGAACTTTCAAAATCTAAAAATTTGAAAAAAATTGAAATTTTGATGATATATAGCACCCTATATATCAGTTTTTAGGATGCATTTGATCTATAGAATTGAAATTTTGAAGATATATAGGGTGTATTTGGTCGT
Source organism: Aromia moschata (assembly GCA_029963805.1). Classification (NCBI taxonomy): domain Eukaryota; kingdom Metazoa; phylum Arthropoda; class Insecta; order Coleoptera; family Cerambycidae; genus Aromia; species Aromia moschata. The sequence continues at coordinate 1,580,530 of JAPWTK010000041.1, forward strand.
TTTTTCATAAAAGTAATGTCAAAATGGAATATGTGATGTTGAAAATGACACATTTACAGTTTTAAATCGAAAACATGTATCATATATCATGTATCATTGGAGATATTTGATGTTTTTTTAAAAAGAAATTGGCATGTTAGGGCCTGGAATAACCGTCATCCTTTTTTTTGGGTAGTAGGCTCCCATTTCATTTTTGGCATGGCCTCAAACTATAAGGTGATTCATACTCTGAAATTGAAATATATTCGAAAATGCTATACCAAGTGTTCACTTTATTGTGTAACATTTTGCCAATTTAAAATCGAGAATCAATCTAAAACCCACCAAATTCGTCGTATCAACGTTTATTTTTGAATGAGACTTTTTCAGTCATCTAACAGTTGGCACACATTTCCTGAATAAAAACCAGGAAAACTGGGATTGGAATGGATCGATTCACAGCGTGCTCTATTTATCAAACTAGTAGTTCTGATAAATTCAGCTGTCTACTTTAGAATAATTTGACATGATATAAAGATCCATGGCGATACATATCCACCAATCTTAATAAGCAGTCCGTTGATTTATATGCAAGGCAACCGCGTTTATTCCATTACCTTTATGGGCTGCCATCCTTTTCTTATAAGAGAGGTCCTGTATAGGGTGATAGAAATGATCCAGACGCTCCTGGTCTAGATCAACTAATGATTTAACGAGACTTACCTCGATACCAAGTTGCACCCCCAAGGGGATATAGATGCAACGGGCTCGATGCAAAAACGAGATATATGCAAAAGGAAAATTTACCAGCCATTTTGAATATATCAGAAAATTGAAATGCAGTTATTCACTTAATGGTCATCTTTGAAATGTGGATTCATAGCCTTCTATATGAGTTTCTATTGATTTTAAAATACTAGTTTCAGAATACAAGTTTTGAAGCGGAGTAAAAAAGAGACGTAATGGGCACGTAACATACAGGGTGTTCCGTTTGGGACAAGTTGATAATAAGAAATTTGATTTTACACCGTAAAAATAGAAAATTGCGTTAAAAACGATTACATACATATATACGATAATACAAGTATTCACTCTATCAAACCCTACCAAGCTTAGAAAATATTTCTAGACATTTCCAAATATATTGCATTCACGGTTGGATTGGCATTCAATCGTACACAGATGTATTTTGGTTTATTATCGAATCCTGACATGAACAGAGGATACAATTATTATGTAGCATCTGCAATACTTGCCTGTCCAGGATTCAAACAACTTGTATTGATAGCGTTTAGAAATACTTACTCAGTTATTTCTTGAATCCACATTTTGTATTCAGATCTTTTATTACATGTATGTTATAGGTTATAGAATGCATTTGAACCATATTATTTATTGATCAGTTCAGGGTTTTCTAGATCTAAATCATTGACTTACCTTTCAACTAGACCAATCAACCGCGTTTGCATCTTCTGTACAAGATAAGTGAAGCCAAATTCCAGAGTAGGGATATATGGACAGAAACACAATCATACCTGACTACTTAAAATAGAGCCGCGGGTAGGAAAATCAAAACATTAATTCATTAATCAAAACATTAATTAAATAAAACATCAAAATACAATTGATTATTTAATAAGGATTAAAATGTTTGCCGTTTTTTGTAGCAGAGCGATCGAAGGCACATTAACTGTAAACCTACGAAAGTGTATGTAGAAAACCCGTCCATATACATCATTTATTTAATTACATTTTTACTTATTTAAAGTAAAAAAAAATACTTCGTATTAAATCATGAAGTTTACACGTTCAGTTTTGCTTTTACCTGGCAAACTCTACAAATGGCTAAATGAGCCTCGCTGTGGGCCTCCATTTAGCTTCCTGGGTTTGTCTGTATGGCTTGGTCTAGTTGGTCTGCAATGTAGATGGACAGCCAGAATGGTTATTAAGTCGGATAACCTGATTGATAGATCATCATTTTAATAAGGCGAATACCAGATTTCGCAGAATATCGATTAGATCCCACACAGGACACGAATAGTAGCAATTAATTAGCAATATCAGCAGGTCTGTCATTGTAACAGAATAATGGAATCAGGTTCTCCCAACGTAGTGTCAGCAATATTGTCGAATAAATGTCTGGTGTTGAGCGCTTGTTGGGCGTTATAATATATGTATATACGTAAGCACGAGATAAAACAAAGGACTGATAATTTGCTTTATAGTTAATCCCTTATATTCGGATATCCCTTAATTCGGATTTCACAAACAAATCGTGGTATATCAACAGTTTTCTGTAGCTTCTTGTGAAAGACTCAAGGAGGTTCATTTTTTGTCAAAAACAACCCTGTTGTCAGTTATTATTACGAATGGTTATCTTATTCTTTTTTCACGTAGACATGTCAGCACAGATAGAAACTAGTAAAAAATGTTCTGATGTTACAAAATGACAATGAGTCTGATATCTCTCACTTGTTGCTCACGAAAAACGATCTGATAAATACCCATGGACCTTAATAAAAACACTTTGTTCACAAATTCAAACCAACTTTTTTTATATGATAAACCTGATCAGCTTTCCAAGCTCTCGCCTTGGTTCACCGTCTGATCAGCCGCATAATTCATTGTTGTATAATATAATGAAATTAGCGTCGTATTCGTCATTTCCAGAATAATTTTCCCACGGTCTAACCATTATTTTTGTAATACCTATGTTACAGACGCTATGAAGAAGTATATAATGCTAACGAAACTACAAAAGAGTATACACTGAGTTACAAATACAATTGTAAAATTAAAATAACAAACACTTAATACAATACAGAGTGTTCCATTAAATATATAATATCAATTAAACAGCTGCTACATTTTTGTTTCAATAGTTTTTTGACGGAATTTGAAATTTCAGAAAAAATAAGTTATCCCTGTAATTTTGTTTTCCTTAGTTCTAAAGATAACGGAGAAAATAGTGTTATTCGGTATTAACGGTGAGTGCTATTCTACGAGGTGTGTAAATTAAGTAATGAGACTGGCAACATAGCGCCCGATCTCTCAACACTGCGGAGACGGGACTTGGAAGGGCTGTGACTGTTTTCGTAAACCGATTTATCTACCCTTTTTTAAAACTAAGTGACATTAACTTTCAGCAACGGTGTGCTATCAGGTTTTGCTTCAGACTTGGACACAGCACAACGGATACTTTTGCAGAACTTCAACGCGCCTACGGAGACAGTGTTTTTCAAGAGAACAGGTTTTTCGATGGTTTAAAACATTCTCAGAAGGAAGAGAGTCGATTAAAGATGAACCACGCAGCGGAAGACATTCATCTTCAAGAACCGATGAAAATGTTGATAGAATATGGGATCTTGTGCGTTCAGATTGTCGGTTGACGATAAGAATGATCGAGGAAGAGTTAAATTTGAATCACACGTTCCTCAGATTTTGACTAACGAATTGGGGATGAGAAAAATCTGCGCAAAAATGGTTCCAAAAAACCTTTCGGAACAAAAGCAAACCAAGCGTCAAAGCATGGAATGGTACATTTGAAGTTCTCCACGACCCAAAAAAGCAAGAATGAGCAAGTCGAAGATCAAATGCATGCTGATTTGCTTTTTTGATAGCCAGGGAATCGTTCACGGCAATTTTCTGCCTCCAGGCCAAACAGTAACACTTTTACAAACAGTAACACTTTTACAGAGAGGGTTTTGAAACACTTCGAAATGGGTTATGTGTGTGAAACCAACCATCAAGGACAACTGGATATTGCATCACGACAATGCGCCTTGTCACACAGTTATTTCTGTAAACGAGTTTTTAGCCAGTAAAAACATGTCTGTGGCTCCTCTGCCTCCTTATTCGCCTGACTTGAGTCCCTGTGACTCTTTTCTCTTCCCGAGATTGAAAAATCATCTCATCACATTTTGGGATCATAGGAAACATTAAAACGGCTGCAACCGACCAGCTGAAAGATATTCCAGTATATGAGTTCCAGCACTGCTATGAGGAATGGAAGAACCGTCTCCAGCGCTGTGTGGCTTCCCAAGAAAGTTATTTTGAAAGAGACGATACTGAATTGTAATTTTATTCGAATAAAAACAATTAAAAAACCTCAAATAAAACGTATCATTACTTAATTTATACACCTCTTGTACATCTCTTGTATACACCTCTTGTACCTCACACCTGTATACTTTGTACATCTATTTGTTTCATTATTTAACTGTATTTTCACACACGTGATTAAGGTGATGTCTAGTCTCAATGTTGTGGGGTTGTGCTTCATTCATACGACGGTTGAATCTCTAATAGATTTGATCATCGTGTAATAACATCATACCCTGTCAATCTTTAAACAAATTCAGATCTCTTTCATTGACTGTAATATAAATATTTTATTTTTTAAAAATAGTGTTGAAAAAGGAAAATATGAGAATAGTAATATTTCGTATCATATCTCATATCTGTGTGTCTAGCTGTCTACATAAGTAAATATGTAATATATGTGTACACATAAAGAACAATAATTATTTTGTGTTAATCTTGGTTTTATAAACTTTCATATTCAATATGTATGTATGCGAATTGTTTATTGTTATAGCTAGGTATGGTATTGCGCTTAACATAAAAAAATACATTAAATATCCACTAAGTTCTATGTAAATAGCAGCTGTATGTACTTCCCTTCCGATTATTATCAGATAATGTTAAATATCAGTAATTGGCGGTTAAAGGTTGATTAAATAGGATTCACTTTATATATTGTTTCTCTATAAAAGATTAGTACATTCTTATCTATATAACAATATTTATAAGTTAAAGATAAAAACCACAAAAAAGTCTACAAAGGTGATATATATGGTATGGATATATGGATAAATATATGAGTAAGTATATGACTTTGAAATAGGTCAAAAGACACTAGGGTCACGAAGGAAATGAAACAGTTATCTTTTTCGCAAAAAAATGGGCTTCAGCTGAAGTTCAGCTGATAGCGCCGGATTTCACCTTAGCCCAATCAACGGGGAGAAAACCGGTCACTAATTGTTATCAGCTTTTAATGGCGAACATAAACAAAAAAATTCGCAAAAGTCAAATAAACGTTTTTTTTGCAATTTAACAAGAAAGTTAAATTAGAAAGTTGTAGGTCTTAAAAATGCGCGTGGAATGAGATGTGAACGAAAAAAAATCGGTTCATAAACATTTGAGAAAAATTTAATAAAAACTTCAAAATTCGCGTTTTCGTATTTTTGCTGTGTAAATTCCAATTTTGTTTGAACAGATATTCTTGTTCAATTATAATGTCAACTTAATTTATGCGAAATGATTTGAAATATTTTTTTTTTAAGAAAGTAAAAGTCTTTGAGATCTATTTCGTGTAAAAATGAAGTCAATCGGACGTTATATAGCGCTGTCAGGAATTAAAAAAAAACATCTCGGCTCCCTGAGGTCGTGGGACCTTCATTTTTTTTTAAATGCGTGTTTTGAATGCCAGTTTTCAAATATGCAACGGCCAAAAAATGTAAAACCAAAATTAAAAAAAGTTATTCGAAAAAAACCGGTTATTTGAAAAAAACACATTTTTTTTTTTGCAAAAATTAAATAAAAGCGATTTGTTTTTTTTTTAATAGCATGAAAGTACAAGTCTTTGTGAATAAAATGAGCCCATGATCGTTTCTGTACGATCATTTTTGCCTCTGTAAAGTTTTTTTTTTAAATCGTTATAACTCGAAAAAAAAAATCCTTTTTTAAATTTCTTAAGAAAGTATCATTTTCTGCTTGTCTTGGGCTATATTTGTGGTTAACAAGAAGTCTGTTCAAACAAAATTGAAATTTATACAGCAAAAATACGAAAACGCGATTTTTGACATTTTTTTTTAATTTTTCTCAAATGTTTATGAACCGATTTTTTTCGTTCAAATTTCACTCGATGCGCATTTTTAAGACCTACAACTTTCCAATTTAACTTTCTTGTGTAGGACTTGACGAACCATCCTGGAATAAAAAAAATCTAATTAAGCTGGATAGAAACCAGCCGAGATGAGCAGTGGTACTGTTCACAGGAAAAATTCTACTTATGGGGCATAATTATACAGTTGTGGTGAAAGATGATTTAGATTGTAGAAGGTGTGAAAAGGAGGAAGAAAGTCACTTCCACGTAGGTATTACGCGAATCTCAAACTTTTGAAGCTGTGTGGCATTCGATCTTTGGGAATGTAACAATAGAACCCCTACAGAAGCCCCATTGGAAACTGCCCTTAAATTCCACAAGAAAACAGGATTTTTGGAGTGAACAGCCTATGGGACCAATAAGCAAAAGCTTCAGTGTACTTGGTGTGTACATACTCCATTAGTAGTAATAATAAAAACAATCTCCAAAATGCCTGATTAGCTGTTCTTTATATTACTTAATGTTCAAAAATCATAATAAAATACAATTCAAGGCGTCATGTAGAACCCTTTCAAAGTGTGACAATCAATCAGACGTACTCTTTTATAACTGGTTTATGTACTATTTAATTTACGCGAAGAACTAAAAAAAATTCCTGGGTGAACGTTTCTAAACGATCACAAAAAAATATTCAACAAAAAAATTTCGTAGGACGGTCCTGGAGTTTTATAATTAATGCATACCATAAATGCATTATTTTTAAGGTTTTCCCGTTCCACCGTTACGGTTTGTGAAGTGAAAACGATTGGTTAAACATTTTAAAATAACGCAATAGTTACATAATTTATAATGCAGAAATTGTATGCAACTTCATATACAAGTATGTTTAGATGTGTAGCATATATACATGTATATAATCAAAAACCCTTGGTTTAGGGTGAAATGGTGTAGGGTAACCTATTACACTGTTTATAAAAGCTATGCATATGTTTACAAAAGCTATGTTTATAAAAGCTATGCATAAATTTCGCCCACTCTTTCTCGTTTCTTGCTAATGTCTTCGCACCTGTCCATGGTATTCTTTTATTTTCCAGTATTTTCTCGATCTCGCTGTTCCATCATAATCTTGGTCTTCCCCTCTTTTTCCTTTTTTTTTTTTTGTACTTTTGCCTCCCATACTTGCTTAACCGGCCTTGTATTTTCCATTCTTTGTAAGTGTCCCCATAATAGAAGTGTAGGATACGATTGCTAATTACACAGGACTACAAAAATTCCAATTTTCTTCCCAGTTCCAATTTTTCCAATTGTTCTTCCAGTCTTCCAATTTGTTTTCTTCCAATCCCAGTTTTCTTCGTTTACCGCTAGTTATTTTTCTAACCTAAGAAAACACATTTTACAAGGTAGTTTGATTACACAGGCATACAAAGACAGAGGAGACCATTACCCTTCTACGTTTTTGAACGTTGAATTAAATTCTGAGGTCAATATATATTTACTACTATCAGTTCTATTATGAGAACAAATATCCCCATGAGAAACACTAAATCAGAAACTCTCATTCCTTTTCATAACGTTGTTGTGTCCATGTTTTCACAGGACTTCCTTATAAGGTTTTTGAGATTAAGGGTTTGCAAGTTGTGAAGTTATGGGATTACGAAGTTTTGGAATTCCACGGCTATGAAGTTGAGAGTCATGATTTGATATTCATGCTTATTCATCATTTGCTGCGTTCTAGTAGTTGCAGAACATAAATAGAGGTTTTTTTGAGGTTAAGGTATTTGAGATTATGGGATTTTGAGTATGTATGTTGTAGTGCTGAAGGTTTCTGAGTCTTAGGGTTATTGTTAGGTCATCCCTGTAACATTACAGTCACCAGCTCGTCAAGTATATGACATGGTGTCTGATTTAGTGTTTTTCATAGGGATTTTGTTCCCAGGGGAAGAACTGATATTCGTAAATGCATCCTGACCTCAGATTTTGATTCAGTGTGTTGAAAAATGTAGAAAGGGAATGGTCTTCTCTGGCCTGTGTTTGTGTGCCAAAAATCAAGCTATCATGTAACATTTTTTTGAGGTTAGAAAAAATACTAGCAGTAAATGAGGAAAAAATAGGTCTGATTCTTGTTCAGCGACTCCAAAACCATAAAGTAGACCGGGTATGTACTTCCGCGCATTGGAAAAACTTTTGTTACCCTATGTTATCTTTAAACTTCTAGATACGCGAGCTACAGTCCTCTCCTTATACTTAACATCATGTACGATTGAAATCCGGCCTCTAGTGATATTCCTACATTAAAAGATAGAGAACAAAACAACTAAACTTGTCCACAATTAAACAATTAAATTTCCCCGTTTTCTTTTCATCATTCATAATCGTGTAGGCCATGGAAAACTTTAATTAAACCCAGTTGTAACGATTTTTGCCAGGCAATTAATCGTCGAATTCGGAAAGCCCCAGCCTGCGATTCTATTTATAGGGGGTCTTCGTTAAGAGATATTTTATGTAATTTGCGAAGATAGACAGCTGTGTTGACGCGCTAAATATTAAAATATGGTAATTAAGACTCCGGGATGAACAACCCTTAATTTCGCACTTTTAAATTATTGATACATTAATTAAGGGCTCATAAATTATCCATGACAATAACATGAGGAGTACATCCGAGAGAGTTGTAGTGAGAAAAAAAGGATGGGACGGCTGAAGCTTTCGAGATTTTGGATGGAAACAAGTGGCGGCCGGTGGAATTTGACATGCTCGTATTTTCGTAAATTTCACACCATAAATTGGGGGGTGATTACTAGACCTAAGTAGAAGGCTATAACGGCAAAAAATCTTCACGCAAAATTTTTTTTTCCAAAAATGTCTGCCTCCAGGCAGATCTTGGAAACGGCTTGCAAAATATTTGCGAAAATTTTTATTTTCATAATCACCGAGTAAATAAAAAGTTTTTTTTTTATACTTGTGATTTTCTTGACATTTTGAAATCTGTAAAAGTTATGGCATTTGAATTTTTATTTCATTCCAACATTACGTCTGTGAGATTTTACAATAGTTGTAACTTTAAGCAAAATAAAAATCTTGCAAAAATCACGATTATAAAAAATATGATTATGAAAAAAAAATTGGCACATATTTGCAAGCCGTTTAAAAGATCTACCCGGAGGCAGCCATTTTTGGAAGAAAAAATCGCAAGTTTTCCCTGAAGATTTTTTGCTATTATAGCCTTTTACTTAGGTCTAGTACCCACCCCTAAAATATGGTGGTATTCTATTTTTTTAATACATAACTGAAATGTTGGCCATTAAATGAGGCATAGTGGAAAATTAAGAAAAAGGTAATCAGGTGCGAAAAATTACGTCAGTTAGGTAGTGCCCGTTTTTGTCTAGGCACTCCTGAACGGCGCGAGAAACTGTCCATACTCCTTTGAAGTATTTCACGTGGAACCCTTCGAATTTCTCGGGTGATTGTTTCTGAAAGGGCTACAAGTGTATGTGGTTTGTTTATGTATACTCGAGATTTAACATAGCCCCATAAAATAGTCACAAGGTGACAGGTCTGGGGACCGAGGAGGCCACTCCACATCTCCACGCAACGAAATCAAACGTCCTGGGAAATGTTCCTTAAAAAAGCCATTGCTGATCTGGATGTATGGCACCACCGTGACGACGAACATTAAAATGAATTCGAAACCGTCGCTGTGTTGGAATCACAGATCGGCCCGTTTCAATGAAGGTGTCGTAAACATGTGATGAGCTGTAGTCCACGGCTCCATGGTAACTGGAATAGCATCTGCCAACGAGTAGATTTGCCAACTATCTATTCGGAAAACATTAGGTTCACCCCACGTCACGTAACACGCTCTTCAAAAATTCCATACCTCCCTGCCGGTCCCTGTATTTTGATGAATGGATTTCAGAATACCTGTGTCTCAAATTTTTTATACATTTCTCTTTAGTAAGTAGTTTTGATATTAGTTTACCTATGTAAATAAAAAAAAATCAATATAAGCATGTACACAAATAAAAACTAAAAACACTGTGAACAAAAAAAAAATAAAAGTAATTCAAATAGCAATTTGAGGTTATCAACTCCAAAAGTTATTTTTTCTGTGAAGGAAAAAATCCATACGCAGTAGTTCACTTTGACGCACTTTTAATAAAACTATTTCTAGATTTTTTAAATTCTGAGCTCTGAGTGTGGGGAGTAGTAAATAGAAGAAATATTGTTAGCTCAATATTATTTGATGACAGATATAGAGAGGGTTAGAATATTAACTAACACCTTTTATTTACATTAACATTAAAGTGAAATTTTTGAAAATTGTTTATTTACTACTAATTTTAAAGTAATTAGTAACAGACAGGCCAAATTTCTTCCTGCCCAGATATTGTGATTTAAAGTTGTGTAATTTTTTAGGGTCTAAATTGTAAAATTGACAAAATTGTGGAAGACTACAGCGACGTGTTCCGAACAAAATGGAAGAAATTTCCTTACACAACAACAGAAACAAGTAGAAAATTGAAGAACACTTCCTGATGTAATTAGGAATAGTGATAGCTAGGAATATGTTTAAATGTTCTCTTCGCCACATTATTCAACTGTTTAGGGGAATAGGGAACATAAAACGAAATAAAGGTAGTGACTGTTCTACAGTTCACATGGAGATACTGAAATAATATGTACGTCTAGTTTGGAATATCCTCCCAAAACTTCTGTGTGTTCTGTCACAGCTATGCGGTGTATCTGGTGGTAATTGCTACGCTGTTTTAAAAAACAAATACTTACAGTTCTTTCCCTACCGCTTATGTTATCAGAAAATTTCGCTTTAAGTCCATTACCTCTTTAGGAGTGTGGAGTTCCTAGTAACCAGACAATTTTCAGTCGAAAAGAAAATAATTTGTCTAATTTTCTTTAATGGAACTCTGATTGCAGAACGATATAGGGAACAAATTATTTACTACAAAATTATACACTATATTTTTCGTAAATCAGTTGGATACTTTACTCACAATAAGATGGTGCCAGAGCACACAAGGATGAAACAATAATAATGTTAGAGAATATTTTCCATAATCTTGTGACGGAACACCATGTGATTTATTTTTGTAGCCGTACTTAAGAGAAACTGTTTTACAAGTTCTTATTAATAATCTTGATATAAAAATAATGAGATTAACACTATTCTTCATATCTTTTTTTGAATCTTCTTCATATCGTCTGAAGTGTGTTTTCAATTAAAATGCTTCTTGTTGTATTATTTCATCATTCGATCAACTTATGTTAAAGGCAAAAAAAAAAAAAAAGAAATTGCTGAGATTTTAACACAGGCCATCATATTTAAAGGCAAAAACTTGACCATTACACCAAACTGGAGAAAGACACAATGGGATACAATCAAATACATACTGGCGAAAATTTGGGTAATATTTTTTTTTCCAAAGTCAACTTAAGGTCAAATTTATTTGAAGCGAACATTTCGACAGTGCCCTGAAAACAAAAGGTGTGTTTCCGTATCAGCATGAAATAATCATACAAAAAAGATTAGTGGGTGGTAGCACTAAACATGTCTTCTTAACAAGCCGTAAAATTGAATTGCTTAGGGAATTGTGAACTCGAGCCGGATGTAGGATAAACTCATGCATAATTTTAGCAAACTTTCTGGAAACTTTCAGCGGGTATATGCACAATACAATAGCTTGTCGTTTAGAGACTACCTATCGGATTCCATGCGGAGTCCTACTAGAACAATATCCAGGTATAAGAGGGTGTAAGTAAGGAAAACTTTATTATAATATTAATTTGATGATACCTTACAAGCTTACCGTATGAAATTAAATATAAAACCATAGAACTTGCTCAGACAACGTAATTTTAGAATTTTCTATTGAAGAAAATTTCATATAATAATATGCTGTGTGTATACCGTGTGGGTAAAGCCGACATCGGCCAGTTATGAAAAAGGACAAACAGAAGTGAGACGACAGATAAGAAGCAACGCATCGAAGGTAGTGAGGGAATAAGACCGGCCCTTTCACCACCTGTGTTGGTACGAGAAGGGTAGCTTGTCAAAGTATGGGTGGTGTGTATATAAGTATGGTATGGATCTTACTGCGCTTGTTCTTTTTTATTACACAATTATTTCTTTCATTAAAAGCTATTCTGCCTTGGTTATTGTGTTAGATTTTAAATGTTGTTATTTAAATTTTGCACATTGTATGTATAAAATATGATAAGATGATGAGAGTTTTTTTTTTTAAATAATAACAGTAATAATAAAATTATTAATTATTTTGTCGTTTATTTGACTTTTTTATTTATTTGCCTCATATAACGAGCATTTAACAAAATTTGGCCTCAAAGTAGATTGTGTCAATTGAAAAGTATGTATGTTTGATATGTCAGGCCTAAAATAGTTGCTTTTGGGAGTTTGACAGCTTTCATACTGTCAAGATTAAAGTTCTACACTAATTCAGTTTGTGTGAATTCTACTAAAAGCACCTTAAAATTGTATTTACATGACAACAAAAACAGTTAAAGTGGAGTGCTAAGTCAGAGATGAACGGAAAGTTGGACTTAAGTACAACGATCGTCTTGGTCGTCAATGGTCATGAACAGTTTCCTGATATGGTTGTAAATATAGACACTATTTTTAAGTTTTCTTTTCATTTCCATTTTAAGGAAACAGGAAGTGCGGAACGAAAGAAAGGTGTTCCTAAGAAGAGGAACTGAAAGGAATTAATATGTACGAGGTGTATAAATTAAGTAATAGAGTAATGATTTTTTTTATTTATTTTTTATTCGAATAGAATTACAATTCACTATCAAAATAACTCTTCAAAATAACTTCCTTGGGAATCCACACAGCGCTGGAGACGGTTCTTCCATTCCTCATAGCACTGCTGGAACTATACTGGAATAGCCTTCAGTTGGTCGGTTATAACCGTTTGATTGTTTTCTATGTGAAAAAGAGAAAACATTCACAAGATTCTAGTCTTAGATGGGAGGAAGTAGGAACATACCTCAGCAGCATCGCAGGTTACAATTTCTTTCAGCCAATTTACGAATATAACGGGGTACTCAAGATGAAATAATGGTAAAACTTTCCCATTGCCCAGCCCTCCGATCTTGATAAGATATATATCATTCAAAATGGTTTTCAAAATGCTGTCGAATGGTACTAGTCCCAAAGTGCGGAAACGCAAAGTTCCAAAAGTTCCAAAAGTCCCAAATAAAAATTAAAGAGAAATTAATCGTAACGTAACACTTAAACGTAACGTTACGTAACACCTAATCACGGAATTCATGATCAAAACAAAGAAATTGGGGGTTTTGATCAATTGCATAAAATTGTTTTTATTAAAAAAGTTCGCAGACTTATTTTGCACTGACTTCAATGCATTTTGGGGGTGAGAACTTTTCGAATATTTAGTGGGCCATAACTGTTTAACCCTTTACTTCCGCACTTTGGGACTAGTGCCAATCGACAGAAAATTAAAAACGCTTTCAAATGATATATCCCTTATCAAGATCGGAGGGTTGGGCAAAGCGAAAGTCTTTCCGAAACAATCACCATACATGTAGGAAATGTGAATAATGTTTTGCCTTGACGCTGTAATTTTTTCTATAAAATATCCCATATCGCTGCATTGTCTGTCGAACGGACGTTATTTACACGCCTCCTGTTTGCTCAAGTGAAATGCACGGGCCTGCAATATTATATGAACCCATCGTGTACCTACCACACTAATCCACCTCGATTCAATAATTCATGCGCTACGTGGCAACATGTTCTATTCCCTGAGAGCAATAAAAGCTCCATAAACGTGCGAATAAATCAAATATTATTATATCCGGTTAATTTGTTTAATTATCGTTTACCGGGCCATCAATAATAATATCTATTGTGTTTGCTATAATAATTTTCGGGATTAGTTAAATAATGTACGTAGCATATTTGCGTGGACTCGATGGATCGCTAAAGGTATCGATGCAGTTGTGAATTCGTATGAATAGGTGGCTAGTTTTGGATTAATTACGCTGAAAACATGTTTTTTCATTATGTCACTCTGGAAGAGATAACTCGCCTTTCTTATAAAATAAATTGAATAGTACTGTAATAATACTACATACAGTGGGACGGAAAATAAGTTGGCTATTTTATAAATACCTACATATAAACAATGTCACAGACGAGGTGTGGCTATTAAATAACCGAACTGAATACCAGCGCGCTGCGAGCGTGTCGCGACAAGTTTGAACAGAACTGTGTCTGGTGATACTTTCCCCACCCTGAGCTCGCTGGACAAGCCAGTGGGTCGCTCAGTTTGACTGTAGCAGTCGTTTGAATTAGTCTACGCACCAGTGATGCGTCGAAAAAATGTAATGTTCAGATGGAGCAACAGATTCATCTCAAGTTGCTTGTTAAACCGGGAAAAACTTTTACAGAAGCTTATACAATGTTAAAAGAAGTGTACGGGAACAAATGTTTATTCCGCACACAAGTTTTTGAATGGTTTAAACGGTCAAAAGAGGGACGTGAAACGACCGAAGACGATCCGCGCCTCGGATGGTCCTCAACGTCAAAAACGGACGAAAACATTGAAAAAATTGGTAAATTAATCCGCCAAAGATCGTCGTCTAAGCATCCGAGGGCTTGCTGAAATAACAGAAATCGACAAAGAATGTGTTCGCCAGATTTTGCATGAAAAGTTCAACATGCGCAAAGTTTGCGCAAAAAGGGTGTCAAAACTCCTCACTCCCGAGCAAAAGGAATCAAGAATGAACATTTGCACTGACATTTTAAACAACATTGACACTGGTCCAGGCTTGTTAGACACGGTGACACTGAAGGGGACAAGATTCGAAAGTCTGGAAGCGGTTAAAACAAAAGCGACGGAGGTTCTGAACAGCTGAGAGAAGCGGACTTTCAGCATTGCTTTCAACAATGGAAAAGTCGTATAGAGCGGTGTATATATCGCCAAGGGGAGTACATTGAAGGCGATAAAGTTTCTACCGAAGTTGGTAACGAATATAAAATGTTATGACAGCTGTTCGGTTATTTAATAGCCATACCTCGTATCAGATTTTTTTAAAACACCTCTTGAACTGATTACACAAATACAATTTATAAATCAAAATTTTTTTAGCGCCATTGTGTTATATTTAGGCTAGGGACGTTTTAAGTTTCTACGCTGTGGCTAACAGGGTTAGCCGTCCACACAGCAAAAACCAACCTCATGTCGAAATTTCTTTTTTTTTTTATTATATGGAATAACCTTTTGCTAAGGACTAACTTTTCTTTATTATGTTTTTCTCTACGGTTGAAAATAAAGGTAGTTTAGTCTTGGGTCGATTTCAAATTTTCGCTCCTCGTTTGATGTGCGCTTTTTTAGTTTAAATATATGCCCAAACAACTGACGGTCAAAAGAATTTCTTATATGCAAACACAATTATTTTTCCCAAATGGTGCCAACTTTATGGATGACACTGTATGTATTCAATCATTAATTTTTAGTTCTTGGTTTGTGGGAATTTAGGTCCGGGAATAAACAACAACTATTTGATTTTTGCCAACGTCTCGGATATTTATTTCTCCTTCTTCGAGGCTTTATTAATGTTGTTATTACTGTCATATAAAGTGTTAGGTTACGAACACTGGCGGTTCTATCTATATACATATGTAACAAGATAAAAAGAAAGAACTATTACAGGACCACACGTGTTAAAAATTACTATAGTCATAAAGGTTTTGAGGGAACCTGTGGGCTCAGGTTGAGATAAAACTGAGGGTTTTGACTAACCTGTCGTACGTATATGAACAGGTTGACATATATCACCAATTAACCAAAAACCAATAAAGAAACGGGTCGCCAAATTCATCACAGATATTAATTTTTAGATTTCTGTATTATCTATAGGACATTTGCCCTTAGTTTTTTACTTAATTATTGAATTTATACGTCCCCTAATTCCCACACTGCTTTGCTTACGCTCTTGAACTTGTTTACATTCCACTCATTCTTCGAGACCGGGACAGAAATATCGTCACACCTTTTTACAAAAACAAACCCCAGAGCGTCATTCCGCCTCCTCGACTTCGGGGTTGTTAAGATCGTAAATGAAACTTTCCTAAAATGAACCAATCTGATGCATGGCGTGCGGAAACCTTGAACTAATTTTACTAAAGTCATTACCAGCTACTACCACCATGCGTCGCGGGAGTGGAAGTAACACGAAACAGTTGCCACTTAATATTCTGAATCGAGTGTGCGGGCCCACAAAATAAATTACTAAATTTATAAGCCGCGACTCGGTGTCAGCGAAAGCGATTGGATTTACACGAAAGGTCACACGATACATTTTATTTAAGTCCGATGACTGCACCTCCGTGAAGTTGGCCTCCCTAATTTTGAAATTTCCGAATTTTTCGACATAGATCGAGTGCTCGTCATTTGCACGCCATTGTTCGGACCTTATTTTCCTTAGCTCGTAACAAATTAGTTAACAAAGTGCGATCCAAAGATATAGAGGGTCAAGGACGGAACACCAAACCCTTACAGGATTTTATAGCTACGTTTTCTTTGCTTGGATCATAGATTCACAATGTTAGAAACTGTTGACGGAGAACATGTTGTTTGGTAACTTTTCTTTTCCTGGTTTCATGGGGGAAAATCTTGATGTATAGTGAAGTTAATTCCTAGGAGCATGATAAAGATAATTTGTCTGCAAGTACAACACATCCATGTCCTTGGGCAACATCAATCAACTCGAAACTATTAGTCCTCAGGACGTTGAAAACAAAAAAATGCGAGATGTGTTGTTTTTTAATTAACTTTCCTACAAAATCACGAATACGAACATCCTTATAGATGGCACTCGAATTTTAACTAAATAAATTATTCGGGAAAGTGACTGAATGTACTAGTGAAAATTAGATAGGTTTAATCTACTAATAGGATATGGCTTAAGAAAAAAACATTAGACATTCCAATTTCACAGGGTGAAAGAGAGACAGCTTTGCTTTCCAATGTCTAATGCAGCGCCCCAATACATGGGACAAACGAAATGGCAATACGTGCCCAGAATAAAATAGCATCGCGCTCATACGTAGAATGATCTTGGAATAAATGAACGAAATTAAATAGCTCGTTGCACAGCGAATAGGGGAAACGGTCCGAGTTCCTAGTGCGTAAAATTACCGTTCATTGCGAGGGCTCTGCGAGCGGCTGCAGTATTGCAAGTTTTAATGGAGTTAGCGCGACCTTGGTAGACGGAAGTGGTGGTGCTGATAAAACGAACTCTCATAGATCCTTTAGTAAAACTTATATCGTTAACGCTCTGTTCTAAAGTTGGCAATTTATGCGGCGCACTAGCTTTTTTCGGCCCACTTTTAACCAGATTTAATTCAATTTTCCACTGGTATTTCCGGTTAAAATTATTATTAATGGTTATTCCGGGAGAGGCATTTATCGGAGACTGGAAGCTCTTTGTTTACTGCACTCAGAATACGTCTTATTTGCGGAAACGTTGCCACATTCGTTGACAAATGGATGGTTATATCACTTTGCACTATGTCAGCAATAAAATAACATTTTCTATTCTCAACATGATGACAAAGCACGGTATACAAATAGAAGGTATGATATCTAGGCGGTTGAAATACGCACCGCTTTGCGCATGACGTCACCTTCTGCACACGATCCCAATATTTGCCATAAATAGTCGTATTATTTTCCTTTATATTTTTGCTATGTTTCATTAAACTTTTTATTTATGTAGATATGTTACATATGTGGAGATAAGTTTTGATAAATATCGACCGTGGAATTGGAACGATGAAATAATTTATATACAATAATTTATTGAATAAGTAAATTAAATAAGGTGGGGCCCCCGGAAAGGAAAAGGGGGGGGTTTTTTTTTTTGGGGGGCGGAACCCCCCCGAGGAAGAAAAAGACGAAAAAAAAAAAAAAAAAAAAAATTTAAATGGCATTTTAAAAAGTCATGTCAACTTAAGCAGTGACGAAGCGTACGGGTAGACAATGTAGATATTGTCTACCCAAAATTATTTCCTTTTTTTGAATAAAAATATTTATGTATTTTCATTTTCCAATTATTGTATTCAAATTAATTTCCTGATGCCGACCGACCGAAATTACATAATATTATATTATATCATGTTATTTCAATGTCCTGTTATCCGTTCTCTTAATTCTCTAAATTCTCAGTAACTAATCTAGAGTCCGACGCGACAATAAGTAATAGCCGGGTAAACATTTCCGAATTTGTCTATCCTATTTGCCAGCGGCAGGCGATTGCACGTAGCACACCGCGGTGGCATATCCGCGGAAATTGGGCCGATATGCGGGCATCAAAGACAAAACATCATTTGTCTACTGTAGTCGACGAGCTAAGTATTGCGCTGCTGTCCCGTCTGTATACGGCGGGATTGGACGTATGCGAATGCGCGAATGCATGTGGTCAACTGCAATCTACAATTTTATTGCAATACTCCGCTCCTTCGCTCACCGCGCGCCCGTTTGAGTTTGTAGCTTATTCTTATTATATTATATTTTAATTTTCTATTTATTCTGGACTGTTTTTTAAATTGGTCATTGCTTTATTTGTTTCGTTGTGCGTTGTGTAATAAATAATAAATATTGAAAAATGGTAATAAAATGACAAATATAGAAGATCCTATCGTTTATGTTAAAGAACATGGTTTATCTTCGCCATCTATAGAAGAAAAGTTGAATTTAAAAAATTCCCAAAAGAGCGACTTGAATCTGTCGCAAAAAAAAAACGGAAAAACCGTTCGTAAATTCCAAATAGGTTGGAATTTTTTACCTGGTTGACTGGAAATGTAAGCACGAAAGCAGTCTATTGTTTTCCTTGTGTTCTTTTTGGTGGAGAGGAAGTCTGGGCAAAAGATGATGTGACTATTATAAAAAAAATTGTTCAAAAAGCTAACAAACATGCTGCCTCAAAAAGACATATTACCTGCAACGAATTTTTTTATATGCTGGGAAAGGTGCGCATAGAGCATGCTCTCATTGAAGCAACAAAAATAAACGGTTTGAAACATTTCGGAAAAGTTGCAAAAAATAGGCACATTGTTGGACGATTAATTGATGTGGTGTGAAAAACCGTATCCAGCGCTGTGTGGCTTCCCAAGGAAGTTATTTTGAAGGAGATAATAATGAATTGTAATTCTATTCGAATAAAAAAATTTAAAAAAAATCAGTATCATTACTTAATTTACACACCTCGTAAATTAGTTTTACCTTAACTTTTTAAAGCAACCTCTTGTATAATTATCGTTATATATTTCATTCAGAAGACGTTATGTCAGTGTTTTGAACCATTTAAGTTTTTCAAGTTTTTCGTTCAAAAATCTCTTTATCCTTTTACAACTTGCTTCATCCATCAAGCTAGACAGGTCAAAACTCGTCTTGTCCAGTTGCCTTATAAAATCATCTGATTTTACACCACATAATCAACACATGTTGGGAGATCGTTTAGTACAATTTGGTTACTAAAACCGTATTAAATCAGTGTTGCTTTCATATTGTTTCTTACTTTGTCAATATTAATTGTAAATAATGGAAAAAAAATCATTCAGGTAGGTCATTGAAGGCGAGAAATCGAACAAGTGCAAAACGTGATAAATGTTCCTTACATTTATGTTATTTTGTGTTATTTCAACCTGTGTTCATAATGGCAAAACTTATGTGTAAATGCAAAGTAAGGATAAGGCGCATTATCCAATCTAAAACTTTAATTTGAACGTTGTCCTTAACAGTGTGATTCCAGATAATATGTTAGATCAGTGGCGGTGCGTGATCCTAAGATTGGGGGTGCACCATACATAAAAATAACGATAATCATAAGAATAATAAGAATATCTCTAATATGAGATAAATATTTATCTCATATTAAGGTTATTCTTATTAACTCTATTAATTTGAAAACTTACCTAATTTTCTTTGTAAATGAGCTCAATTCTGCGATTTTTACATTGTGCAAATTTTTCAATTACTTTGTTGTTAAAATTTTCGATATTTGTAATAAAGTCTTTTTCAATGGAGAGCATAGCCAAAGCCGACAGTCTTTCCTGGCACATGGTGTTGCGCAAAAATGTCTTTATTCGTTTTAAATAGAAATTTTCCACAAAAACGAATATAGTTAATAATAATGTTTAAAACATACCTGTTTTTTGAAACCGCTTCATTGTGTGCTGCCACTGCTCGTCGATGAGCAGAATCGAGCATTGTCGCAATATTTGCAGTGCCTAGCATGGCTAAATTCAAAACATTATTCATGTGTCCAGCACAATTTGCATGTTTTTTTTTTATTTTCTCGTTTATGTGATTTAAATCCGTTACTCCAGTTTTGGTCCAAGGTGTTTCTCCGCCAAACAAAACACTGCGTTCAATAAATCGCATCCACTTTACCACAAATGTTTTTTTAAATAAGTCATTATTAAATGTTCTTACAAATCGTTTACTTTTTCCTTTCACGGCTAATTTTAAATTAATTTGTGGAGTGGGCCACCTAGAGTTTTAATTTGCACTTTTTCCTCCAAACTCAAGCTAGAGAATGGAGTTTTTAATAAGTTTTGAATATAATTCATTATTCCAAACTAGATTGTAACCGAGTTTATATTTATAAAACGTGAGCGATAAAACAGCAATCGCAATGTACGAAAACAATTCACAAACCAACCGATCGATAACTCTCGTGCGCTCTTAAACTCCGTACCTCATATCTATAGGATTCGCCCACTAAGCGTAATAATTGTGGAGGGGCAAGCAGTAACAATACGCGTTCGCTTTTTCGTATTGCACGGAAGCATGATCGTCGTGCCGCTTTTTCGTATTGCGCGTGTCGACTCCCGCGCCGCGATCGGAAACCAGTGGCGTTGGAGATAGACCTAGCGTCTAGTGGATTCGTAACGCTGCGGCCAAATAATATTCAGATGGTATTAACGCTAGGGATGCGGCAAGGCGATAAATTAAGAATGCATCCATTAATTACTAAATAAAATTATTAATGCTAAATTGTTGGTAGTGCGCGCGCACCAGCGCACCTTATAGCCCACCGCCACTGTGTTAGATGAATTTGTAAGTTTTTAAAGAATAAGTAGAAAAACAAGTACAAATGAATGGTAAACACAAACATCAGTTTTTTTTAGGTTTTGCAAGAATGTGTCAAAATGGATAAGACAAGTTTACGCCTCATATAGTGTTTTTCATTTGAAAAATTAAAGTTGCACAACGTGTTGCCCTTTTCTCTGCACCCTGCTCATAAAAAAAAACATGGAATGATTAAGCACACCTTTTTAAACGGAATAACTTTTATGATTAACATTTTTTTTTCACTATCAACTCACTATCAGACACTTGTAGAGATTCAATGTATATCGATTAATATGAAATGTTACTTTACAAACAGAACACGTCAAACACGCCATCTTCAGTTAGAAGCCTTGCAAATAGGAGATATGTGTGCGATGAATACTAACGCGGAATTATTTTATGTGGGGCACAAATTTAGTGTTTGTTTTAGACATTGACACCCTCGAGGAACTAAATGTAATTAAGACTATTCACCAACAAAACATTTTTCACCAAGCATTTCATTTATTTGATCGAGTCGCGCTGCTTTTAGTTTAGAAACGTGTTCGTCTCTTTTGAACCGTTTATGTTGCGAACTTAAGCCTGTGGTTATAAAATTGGTTCAAGGTGTAGTTTTATATTTAATAGTGTAGTTTTATCTTCATGTCGATTTTTTTTTCAGTCTATAAATACCCTGTCTAATTCTATGTTTTCCCCATGCCCAACACTGAATTCACTGATGGAGTATCAATTTAAATGTCTGATTTGACTTTCAAAGCTGCTACCTTCACGGTGATTGATTGGAGCCTTTTCCCTCGTTTTCTCGGTTTCTTTTAAATAAATACGTTATTCCATTGACGAATTTCCATTTTAGTATCATACGAGGTGTGTAAATTAAGTAATGAGACTGGCCACGTAGCGCCCAATATAGCTACACTGCGGAGACGGGACTTGGGAGGGTGGTAACATGTAATTCACCTTCAGTATAAGATTGAACTTGTTGGAGTCATTTGTTTGTTCTTTGTGATTGTTTTTATAAACCGTTTTTTATAGTACGTTTTAAAAATAAATTTTGAACAACGGTGCATGAATAATTTTTCAAGAGCCCAGGGTTTTCGGTGGTTTAAGGCATTCTCACAAGAAAGAGAGTCGACTGAAGATGAAACACGCAGGAAGGCCTTCATCTTCGAGAACCGATGAAAATGTCGATAGAATTCGGAATCTTCTGATGAAGAAAACTAATCGTATAAGAATTAAATTTGAATCACACCACTCTTCATCAGATTTATTTTGATTAACAAATTGAGAAAAATCTGCGCGAAAATGGTTCCAAAAAACCTTTCTGAGGAACAAAAGGACATCAGGAGAGAAAGGTGTCTTGACTTTTGGAACCGATTGAAAATTATCCCCATTTTATGGAACGTGTCATTCCTGGTTATGAGACTTGGGAGTTTGAGTACGACGCGGAAACCAAGCGCCAAAGAATGTAACGGCACACTTCAAGCTCTCCAAGACCCAAAAAAAGCAAGAATGAGCAAGTCGAAGATCTAATACATGCTGATTTGCTTTTTTGATAGCCATGGAATTATCCATAAAGAGTTTGTGCCTCCAGGTCAAACAGTAAATCAACACTTTTACAGAGAGGTTCTTGAAAAACTTCGAAAAAGGGTCATGCGTGCGAGTGCAATGAATAAACTGTCAAACATTAAAATTAAATGTCAAAAACATTATTAGCCACTCTAATTTTCTTAGTACCTACATTGTGTTATAATTTTTAATATAGCAAATAAACCGTCATACCACTTGAGGGATGTAAGAGAATATTTGAAGTTCCTCCTAGACGCTGCATTGGAAGAGGGGATGCAATTGAATAACCAGCCCGTTCCTCTAATCTCACACCCTCTCGATTTTTTCGTACGGGGCTCAAGGACAAAGTTGAAAAAGGCAGGCCTGCCCTGTACTTACTGATCTAAAAACTCGTGTAAGAACATTCGTTAAAACATTCCTTGCGAGAATTTAGCACCTAACTGGTGCTAAATGCTAATAAAATGACGAAATTTATTATGATTTCCAGTTTTCCTTTTCTCTGTTCAGTGTTCAATATGTGGTCCACTGTTCTCGTTAATAAACAAGGACACCACTTATGGTTAGGTACTTAGAACCGCACCGTCAATTTATACAAATAAATGTATTTACAATATAATATATACGAATAGTTAGATTTAACGTCAGCTTTAGGGTATATCCAGTTGATGCCAATATGATTGGCGAAAGGCGCACGGTTCGTGTACATCTAATTTTTCGTTTTAATGAAAGAATATCACAGTTAACCACAAACTCTCAAACTTGCCTCCTCTGAGTGCGGATCAATACACAATTTTCAGCGGAAATGCAAATACGTATTGTTTAACTGAAAACATTCTCATAAAATATGACAGGGAATAAATAATCAATGTTTTCAGACAAATAAAACATTTATGCTCTCATGAAATATTCAGTAGACTGTTGCGACTGCAAACATCAGATGGGAAGCCTAAATGGAAACGACCTTTTGCAAATAACAAATACGCGGATCAACATACATATGTACAGATATATATATATAAATAATAGTACTCATACGTACGTAAAGAAGTCGGTAAAGGTTTTCGTTTAATAATTTAGAAGGTTTTGACGTTATGTCTTTGAGCTCAGTCAATACCGGCTTAGGATAAACTAAGCAGCAACGGAATGATGGATAGGAATATGGATAGTGAAGGAATTAAGTTAACTCGTGATACTGGATGAGCGACACCATTGACGTTGTGTCAAAACGTTTGAAATATTGAAGCTACGCAAAATTGAATCAAAATTCTGCCAAACCCTTCCTTCAAGGACTGCATTTTGTCTAACACTAACAGAATATTTTTGTTTTGTTGATGTACAATAAAATTAATAGTTCCAGACTCATCCTGCTCACCACAAGCTATACCTGTGAAAAATCAAGCCGTTTACCAATGTTTTTTTACATACAAAAAATTAATACTTGTACCTACTTGAATATAAGTGGATTTTGATTAAATCAAAATCCACTTATATTCATATATGATAAGAAAAAATGATAAGAAAAATGATAAGAATGAAGAAATAAAATTGAATTAAGTTAAACAAAAATGTATTTGCCCTTATTTTTCTCTCATTTGGGAGTAACTCCTTAATAAGAATCAAAATATATACGAGATGTGGCTATTAAATAACCGAACTGCTGTCATAACACTTTGTATTCCTTACCAATACTTTCGATACTTATGTACTGGATCAAAATGAAATTTATGATTCTATGGGTATTAATGTATACAAAAGAAATTTTTATTTTCATTAAAGTTACAAAATAGCGTCGTAGCTCAATGTAACATGAAACAATTTTTTTCTGGAGGAGGAAATCGGTGTACACTGTAGCAGAGTCTTCGTACATCACTTAGAAACAAAAACAAATTTTTCTTAATATACATTAGTTTTTCTTTGGAATTACCCAAGATTATAATTTATTTTTGAAAATTCGCAAATTGACATCATTCTTATTTTTTTTCAATTCTTCTTAAGAAATCGATCTTAAATTGTTTATTGCAAATCAATTATTTATCAATGACAAAAATCGGTGTACTTCGATAGGTAATCTATATAAGAAGCTTCAATTAAAATTTCAAGTATATTGGATAAAAACTGAACTAGCTACGTTGTACGCCAATTTGAAAAACACAGTTCGAGAAAAACGCGTTTGAAGTTTGAAAACGTATTTAATCATATAAATAATACGGCTATTGTAACGTCCTATTAGCTTTTCTAAAATTTAATAACGCCATCTATATATATTTCGAGAAAGTATAACTCACGTTTACCGACGAAAACTACCAATAAACTGGAATAATATAGCAGAGTGGCTTTTTCGAACATTCTGGACCGCTGAGACGTGTTCGGAAAATAAGCTGTAAAATTTATTTAAAAAAGCTTGCCCCGCCCAAAATTCTTTTTGAATAGCATTCTTAGATTTTTTATACATTAGAAAAAAAATAAATTTGCTGCGTAGTATAACCCGTTAAGGTGTGGTTCTCATGTAGCGACCCAAAAATGACAATTTTACAATTTTGCATACTTATTTAATAGGTCTTAAAGTATGTTTAAAATTTTTTTAGTAAAACATAATAGTAAATGTTTATTTATGCTGAAACGTGGCCGCCTCAAAAAAGTATCCAAGTGGGCGCTTCTAAATATTATCTGAAATCAGAAATTCAAAAATTGTTTTGAAATATTTTACATTTGTTGGATCTTGAAGCTATAAAATCAATAGAACATCAAAAATTGAAAAAATGGCGGACACGCAAATTTTCGGTAGCGTTTTTCGAGTTTTTTTTTCGCTCTTCAAAGTGAAGCCATTTAAATGAAGTAGTCTTCTATTATCCATATTTAACCATTTGAATTCCTTAATTTTTTGTGACACGTGGTCATATTTACGTAAGCCAAAAATATATCGAACGCAAACATTTTGAATACGTTTTTTGTAAATTTGATTAAGACAAGGACCATCAATAAAATCACAATAATTAAATGAGGACAATACAAGGGACTCAGTAAGTAATTTCTTTAAACAATCATTTTAGAATATAGAATTTTCATGGAGTAATAAGACTTTTTCAGCAAATAATCTACATGAGATTTATTCATTTTTTATTCATTTATTTACATCATCAATAATTAGACCCAAATTTCTTGATGATGAAACTATATGTATATGGAGTTATTATTAATTTTAATCGAAATAGAATTCTTTACAATGTTGCTGCTAGCAGTGGAGCCAAAGACCATAATATAGGACTTTTTTTCATTCATTTTCAAATTGTGATTTAAACATGTATTATATAACGCGTCAAGGTCAAAGTGTTGAGGTTATCCTGTGCCTTGATCATATAATTAATAAAAAAACTATAGTATATATAAGTATATAGTTATTGTAAATCATCAGCATATGCTTGAACTTAGCAAACCGAAGACTTTTTAAAATATCAGCTGTATAAAGGATAAACAATAATGGTCCAATAACTGATCCTTGAGGTATTCCAGCTTCTATACTTGTGGCATTTGATACATTGTTATTAATTTTAATTTGCTGATTGTCTATTAGTTAAATACGATTTAAGAAGTGTTGTTGACTGATAATCAAAACCATAATATTTTAACTTAGAGCATATAAGAGACATATATTAGAGCATATAAGAGACATAGACATATATTTTGACATTTGGTAGCATTCGAGGTAGTTATACTTACCATGATCAACTATGGTATGGTCATAAAGGTGGGAAATTCAAAACTATTACGGAAAACACGCGCTACAGCGTGAATTCCATTTTCGCGTAAAAAGGCGGTTCCACTTCTTTCGCTGTAACTTTTTTAAAAAAAATAATTTCGTACGAACCGTTTTGGGAATATTTCTGCGGATAATTAGCTATCAATGAATACAAAAAAATCGATTTTTTGGTCGGTTTTGAACGACGGAACCTCCCCCTTAAAGATAGTCTCATATTCGGATAAAAACTCACGATTGGTGCGGTGAAAGCGGCGCGGAGTTCAGAGCACCACGACGCTTGCGTCAAGGATGCTGAAAATCTCGCGGAAAGTTTCGGATTGAGCGCGAGCTTTCGCTGAAGAGCGCTTTGGTCCGGCTTCAGTCCGAACCCAATTGTTGCGTGCGAGGGAGCTACGCTTCCCAAAGCGCGCCGCACTTTTTCGCGAGATTTCCCGCTTCGAATTTCGGAACTTCTCGTGAACCGTTTTTCCAATCCACCGAAATTAAATAAAAACATTTCTAGTACATAAATTAGATTCGCATGTTGAGAACTTTTAAAAACTTTTGAGTGTCTTTGCTTTTTTTTCTTTTCGCTATTTAGTGTTGGACTTTTTGGTGTTTCTAGTTTTTTTTTTTTAATAAGCTACACAGTTGTCCTAACGAAGAGGTAAGTTTATTTTTGGATAAAAGATTTTAGTTAGGACTTCAGAAAAATTAAAAGTTAGTGGTTCACAAAATTATATTAGATCCGAGTGATGCTGAAAGCGAGAACTTTTTGAAAACTTTCAAGATTCAAGAGTGTTTTGTTGTTTTTTTTGCCTCTTACTTAATCATCTTACCCTTACCCTTAATCTATCCTTAATCTATTATTAATCTTACCTTACCCTTAATCTATCAAGGAGGTAACTTTAATTTAGGTAAACAATTTATTCAATTATTCAAAAGTAAATTGACAGAATGTAAAATAAATATGTAAACAGACGAGGTAACATAAGTATGCTGAGTGCATAAAGAAATTTAAAAAACTCATCCTGTGCTATTCCTAAAAACTACTAAATTATATTAGTCTAATTACATACGCAGAAGTCATCCTTATGCACCGGTGTGGATTTTTTTTAAATGTCCAAACTAAAAAAGAAACATTTTCTGTGGATGCAAAAGAATATTTTGATATTTTTGACCATTTATTTTTTTGTTATTATGCTGTATTTAATCTTTTTGAAAACTTTCAAGAGTGTGTTTTGTTGTTTTTTTTTTTTTTTTTTTTGTATCTTCTGACATTCAGTGCGTTTCTTGGTTTAAGTAAGCAACACCCTTAATCTTGCAAGGAGGTAACTTTATTTTAGGTAAACAATTTATTCAATAATTATTAAAAAGTAAATTGATATAATATAAAATAAATAAACAGACGACGTAACAGAAGTATGCTGAGTGCATAAAGAAATTTAAGAAAAACTCATGCTGTGCTATTCCTAAAAACTACAAAATTATATCAGTCTAATTATATACGCGGAAGTACCCTTTTTTTTGTTATTATGCTGTATTTAACCTTTTTGAAAACTTTCAAGAGTGTGTTTTGTTGTTTTTTTTTTGTATCCTCTGACATTCAGTGCGTTTCTTGGTTTAAGTAAGCAACACCCTTAATCTAGCAAGGAGGTAACTTTAATGTAGGTAAACAATTTATTCAATTATTCAAAAGTAAATTGACCGAATAAAAAACTCATGCAAAAGTATATTTTGATGTTTTTGAATATTTACTTTTTTGTTATAATATGTTAGATTTCAGTACATATTTGGTAAGTGCATTTTACATATTTTATGCCTCTTTAATAGTAATACCGTACGATTAAAAAGTACACTTACAGGACGTTTTTGTTTTTGTTCTTTTTTTATTCACCAAAATTGATTTTCAGCAATACAACTGATTTAAATGTTTGTTATTGAGTAATACCCACACGATATAGACGACATGAAGTTGATAAGGAATCAGGTTATTCGTAAATCGATTTGATATTTGCCAACGTGTAAACAACGTACCCTTGAAAGTTTCCTAAAAAGTTTATATCAACTTAATAAAAAATTATCCACAATGGCCGAACTGAAAGAAGGTAAGGACATAAAATAAATTCTAACTATACCTACTGAATGTATTAAGGACTTTTTAGTAAAGTTTCTGTCGTTTTCTCTTCTTTTCGTTGTTCTGTGTTTAGAATTGTTTGTTCGAAGTTTAGTTATATCTAAACACTGATCTTAACAAAATTTAAAGTCCGCTTGAAATTATTTTCTGTCTGTAATATTTTTTCAAAAAAAATAAATAAATAATAATATACACATGGTTCAAATCAACAGTTTTAAAAGCCTGTATCAGGGTCGATGTACGCTTATATATTTTTATTATGATGCAAATTACATTGAGAACTAAATTTGAGGAAAATAAAACATTTACAATTTCAGTTTTCATAAACAGAAACAATTTGAAATAAACATGTAATTTAAATTTGCTATTTGGAGCATTTTTAAAACTATTTCCTATTTTCAAAAAATGATAGTGATATTAAGACAATATTGTGTCAAAATACTATTGCGATTTGCTAAAGTTTGAAGAAGTTAATCATGGAGGTTTTCTAATTTTTTATACCCTTTTTGTGGCTTCAGTTAAATGTAATGTTCAGTAGGCCATATTTTTCTGCTCATAAAATATTTTATTCATGACTAGTAACTGATAGGAAAGATAAATAAGGAAATAAAACGGGGTTGTAACAAAAAATAATAATAATAATAATAAATAGTCTTTATTTAATAATAATGCAAATTTACATACATTATATTTATAATACAAACATAGTTAGAGTGAATTAGACGAGTATTGAAGTGGGAAATTAGTAATTACATATATGAGAGTTACATTATTATTAAAAGGCGGAGTTCAACTACTCAAGAATGAGGTCGTTGTTCTTCCACTCAACCCAAATGAGATATATAATAACATAAGTTTTGTTTTCTAATACACCAATATACATTCCGCAAAAGTTAACATTGACTTGAATAAAGTAATGTTTTTATGGGACTAATTTCCGTTTTGTTAGATCTAATGGTGGTTGTAAGGTAAAGAATAGGGTGATCCTTGCGAAGAAGTAAGTCGTAATTTTTCACAATAATTCATTTTTTTTTTTTTTTAGTTAAAAACCAATTAAATTTAGTTAATAACATTTTCTAATGCACTGTCATTAAGGCTTTTGTATATGCTGTAATTAAAAAAAAATTGAAAGACAAATACTAGTATGTCATCCCGTAGACGGGAGATTAAAAAAAATATTTGTCAGAATTTCAATATTTGTTGATTAAATAAATTTCATTGTTTATTTGAAACAAGTATGTAAATAATTTATAAACTATTTAAAAGGATGAAGATCCCTTCAGGTTTTTTACCTAGGGTTTTGCACTTGTAAAGCTGGAGTCTTTTTGGAGTTAAAGGTCTTGAGTTTACGGTTTCTTTAATTTAGAGTGAATACTGCTTAGTTTAAATGGAATATTAAAACATATTGTGTATGCTCATTTGTGCTTGGTAAAATCAACTCTAAACAGTTTATAATAGACATAACTGAAATATAAATAGGGATGGCTATTTTATTGCTGATATTATTATCTTATCTAGATTTAGTTTTATCATTTAAAATGTGTTTTCACAAATTATAAACGTTACCTAAAATTTCCATGCTATACAAAAAAAATTGGCTTTGTTCAAACTTATTACACCAGAG
Organism: Aromia moschata; assembly: GCA_029963805.1. Classification (NCBI taxonomy): domain Eukaryota; kingdom Metazoa; phylum Arthropoda; class Insecta; order Coleoptera; family Cerambycidae; genus Aromia; species Aromia moschata. Next base: position 1,610,596 of record JAPWTK010000041.1, read on the forward strand.
GCTTAACTGTCCATAAAAGTTTTAACATCCTTTCAAATGTATGTATGTTATAAAAACTGCTTCGGGGCACGAACCAAATGAATTGTTTAATTAACTAATGTTGGGTCCACCATAAAAAAATTCTTCATCGTGACGTATTCTTCAATTCAGTTTGCCGTTTATTTGACCCCACCATTTTTTTTGTACATAATGTTATCTATATTTTTTTATTAGAACACACTATATAATATTTTTTCCACTTTTAGATTTTCTAGTAACAGGTAATTCCAAAAATATAACGCCTGTGTTGAAGTTATTTTTATGCGAGTTGATTTTCAATTGTCAAAAAAGTAATGAGACTGGCAACGTAGCGCTCGAGCTGGCAACACTGCGGAGACGGGAGAGGGAAGGGCGGTAGGATAACATGTCATGCACCTTCAGTACAAGTTTGAACTTGTTAGAGTCATGTGTTTGTTCTTTGTGACTGTTTTCGTAAACCGTTTTTTTTTTTTTAGTTTTAAAAATGAGTGACATTAATTTTGAGCAACGGTGTACTATCAGGTTTTGCTTCAGATATGGACACAGCGCAACGAATACTTCTGCAAAACTTCAACACGCCTAAGGAGACAGCGTATTTTCAAGAGCCCAGGTTTTTCGGTGGTTTAAGGCTTCTCAGAAGGAAGAGAGTCGATTGAAGATGAACAAGGCAGCGGAGTGTCAATAGAATACGGGAAATTGTGCGTTCAGATTGTTAGTTGACGACAAGAATGATCGGGGAAGAGTTAAATTTGAATCACACACAGTTCATCAGATTTTGACTACCGAATTGGGGATGAGGAAAAATCTGCGCGAAAATGGGTTCAAAAATCTTTCGCAGCAACAAAAGGACATCAGAGACAAGGGTGTCTTGACTTTTTGGAATCGATTGAAAATTATCCCCATTTTATGCAACGTGTCATTACTAGTGATGAGACGTTTGTGTTTGAGTACGACCCGGAAACCAAGCGCCAACACATGGAATGGCACACTTCAAGCTCTCCAAGACACAAAAAAGCAAGAATGAGCAAGTCGAAGATCAAATGCATGCCGATTTGCTTTTTTTGATAGCCGGGGAATTGTCCACAAAGAGTTTGTGCCTCCAGGCCAAACAGTAAATCAACACTTTTACAGAGAGGTTCTTAAAAACTCCGAAAGGTCATGCGTGTGAGACCAAACATGAGGAACAAATGGATGTTGCATCACAACAATGCGCCTTGTCACACAGCCATTTCAGTAAACGAGTTTTTTAAATAGTAAAAACATTCATGTAGCTCCTCAGCCTCCTTATTCACCTTGAGTCCTTTTTCTCTTTCCGAGATTGAAAAATCACCTCAAGGGACATCATTTTGGGACCTTAGAAAACTTAATACGACAAAAAAAGCAGTTGTAAAATTAGAAACAACAGACAATACCTACCTCTTTAGTACTTAAGAACTTCTTTGGAAGAAGCTATAGCATGAGCAGCGAAACCTTTGGCAAAAGTCATTGACTACGAGTTCACTGGGCTGATATCCCTATCGTTCTATAATTCCTCTAATCCATTTAATCATTCAGTACTTAAACATGGTGGAAGAAAGCTGAGAAATTATGTGGACCATTTAGTTGAAGTGCTGTCGTGTAACCACGAAACTGAAACTTGTGTTTCTGATGAAGAGTCTAGTAACGCAGGCGATTATTAACGAGCTGAATAGATGTTTAGTTAAGTTACTTTAACTACTTTATATAATACATTTGTAGCAAGTCCAAATATTAACATAGTTTTATATAGGTATATGTATAAATATGTAAATAAGTAAATATCGAAAAACAATTTATACAAAATAAAGTTAGTAACAACTATACTGGTATGAATATAACAGAAGCCCACTAAGAGAAACACAAACAAAACATTTAACAGTGAGTATTGCTTTTTTTTTTAATTTGTATCTGCAACTATACTGATTGATCTATTCATATATTCTTCGATAGAATAAAAAGCAAAATTTCATGACGTGATCTCTAATTAGACGTTTAAATTTCAAATGGTTTAGCTGTTTTACTATGTCAGGCAATTTATTGTATAGTTTGTAATTTAGTGAATTGTTGATCGATTTTGTCAGGCGGTATTTGGGCATTTTTAACATATTTGCCGACCTCGTGTTATAATCGTGGTTGTCGGAACCTCTTGCTAACATATGCTGGCTTTTGTGAATAGCTAAAAGTGAAGAATAAATGAAGAGACAAGGAAGTGGCATGATTCTATGTTTTATAAATAAGGGCTTACAATGTTCTCGGAAAGTTGCACCTTCTAATATGCGTATAGCCTGTTTTTGTAGTCTAAATATCTTAATAGCTTGGCTATTGTTGCCCCAAAGTATAACGCCATAACTTATATGCGAATGAAAAAAATGCGAAATACGCCATTAATAATGTGTTTACATGTAACATAGGTTTTAATCGTCTCAAAAGGTACAGATAACTTGATAACTTATTACCGAGCTCTTCAATGTGTTTGGACCAGTTTAGTGAGCCGTCAAGAACAATCCCAAGTAGTTTTACTTGTTCATCATTATCTGATGCATTCCTCGTAGAAAAACTTAGTTGCTGAGTTTTATCTTTATTTAGCTTTAAATTATTGGTATTGAACCAATGTTCAGCACGTGTTTCAGTTTCATCTATAGTGTTTAGTAAATTTGTTAAATCATTGTCACTGTTAACGAGAGTTGTATCGTCTGCGAACATAACCACACTTTGTTGGAAATAAGTAATAAAATAGGTCGTTGACATAAACTATGAAAAGTAAAGGCCCCAGGACGGAGCCCTGGGGAACTCCGTGGTTAACTTTTCTTAACTCCGAACAAGTGTTGTTAAGTGAGACGCAATAAACCCGGCGGAACGCCACAGGAGCTACGAATGATTTAATTTGCTCGTTTTTATGTTATGGACCCACTTTAATGACAACCTTCATGCGTGCTCGCTAAAAGGGCCATTAAATGGCGCGACATTGTTTTTTTATGGCCAATCGCACGTAGGCAGGCTTTGCGGACCCGATGTTTTTCTACCCCGATATCCGGGCAAGTTCAGTAATTGGTCGTAGGGAAAAAATATACGGCGCTAAATCTAGGAGTAAGTTCGAGGGGATTTTAGGGAGAGTTTCGGCAGGTTGTCTCATGAAAAATAAAGTTTTACGCTCCCATACGGCCATAAAATTTCTAAATTTCTTAACATAGCGACCGAGGGTTCTAAGTATGCTGTAATATTTAAAAAAGGCGATTTTAAACTTGAAATATTAAGTATTTAAATATAATATTTTTTTGTATGGAAACATGTATTATATTTAAATCTGTTTTGACACTGATTTACACTACTTTAGAAGAGATAGAGCCACCTGTGCAACTTTCGTAACTTAAGGGGTTACCTGCAGTCAGTGGCGGCTCGTGGGTGTGTTACTTGGGTGGGCACAGGGTGTGTCAGTAGGATTACTTATTAGCTACCAATGGCGCCGCAGGCGAAGATTTTTAAGATTTTTAAGGTCATGCGTTTTACTGACACTTCAGAATTTCAATGAAAAAATTCTTTTTATACAAAAAATATAGACTTTCACAAGAATAATTTTTGGGATTTGGTAGCTTTTTGAGATAATATTTAGTCACGAATATTGAGGGCTTAAATATATTAAAATAATGGGTGTCAACATGTGAAAAAATTTGATATAGGTATCTTACCGGTATCTGTAGAGGAAATCAGATCGCATGTCCTTATTGTTCCCAAAAATGTTAATCGCCTTTTCATTAAAGTCCCGGATTTGTTTCACAAAATTTAATACAATTAATTATTTGGTTTAAAATATGTCTTTTTTTATCCACATTTTCATTGTGACGTCTTATATTTTCACGATAAGCTCTACCAAGCTGTTGCCTTATGTCTACCTTTCACAACACACTAAAATCTAATGTGTTATGTAAATGTTTTTCATTGTAGCTAGCATGTTTCTTAGCTCGTTCATTTAAATGTTTTAAATCACTCACCCCTTCTTGAGTCCATGCACTTTGGTTGCCACCCATCACTAAACAAATAAAACAAAACAGTTTGTTTCTTTTAGGACACATAACCACTTAAATCTGTCGTAGACACTACTATTAAAATTTCGTGAATAATTTCGCGATTTTCCTACGTCTGTTTTGGAAATAATCAAATCGGTATCGGCCTTCCTAACCCCTTTACTTCCGTATCGGATCTCGTATGTAATATCTTTATTAGTCAATAAAAAGTCCACCGAATTCATTTTGAAACGTTTCACAATCAAAAACACACTTCTCAGCGAAGAAAATAAACAATCACTAAAAAAGGTCACTCAAAAAGTGTGACCCGTTCAGCTGATTTTCGAACGATTTAACGATGTCTGTCTGCTGCAATTGTGTCCAAGCATTACCAGTCACCGAAAAAGTCCGATTAAAAACGAGGGCTGGGATACTGTGTGCCCTCGCTCACACGCGCGAAATGCGACTACGGTGACTCGATGCGAATTCAGACTACGGAGGCTCAGTGCTGGAGTCGTACATATGTGATAAAAATCATTATTGTGGTATAAAAGGAATAATAATTAAAATATGAATAGTTTGTCGTATACAATTAATTGATGTTATTGTAACAGTGATTTACAGTAAATTAACACAAAATAAATATTTTCTATTGAAATTTGGGCTGGGCACGTGCCCCTGTGCCCTTTATCACCGGCCGCCACTGCCTGCAGTCATAAAATTTGAAAAAATCGATTTCTGGAAAATGTTACAGTGCGGAAGTATGGTCTTTTGACTATTCAATTCCAAAGTTTAAAGTCGGTACGAGAATAGGAACCTATTTTTCTCGACCGCCAAAGCGAACGCTGCACCCAGGCGCGCGGCGCTCGCTGCCAGCCCCATCAGGTGTTCTGTCTCTTATCATTCGTGCTAGCCTGCTGGTCTGTTTAAAAGGTCAAAAACGTATTACGTATCATCGTGGCGCCATCTGAAATCATTTTAAAAAATATTTAAAGAAGAAGAAGCACTTTAAAGAATTTTTAAAGAAAAACTTTAAACGCGTGTTTCTCGAAACGACATTTTCCAAATCGGTGGCCAGGATTTCAGACAAACTTCTCAACGGGTTTTAATGAAATTTTTGGAATCGTTGGCGATAACATTGGCTCATCATTCAAAGTAGGATTTTAATTTCTGATCAAAATTAATATGTTGTTTAAGGTTAAAAGGGTAGAATTTTAGGCCAATAAAGTTTAAGAATAAAGTATTTAAACGTACTAATTGTTGTTTTAATCTACTGCATACTTTCAGATAACAAAAATGTCATAAATGAGGTCCAGAGTAAGCTCGTGACTGCAGGTAACAAAGAGCAGATTTTGTACCAATTGTAATTTAGATGAATTCTCTTATTATTCGTAGTCATACAGAGTGGTCCATCGGAAACGAAACAAGCCAACATTCGGGTGCTTAACATAGTTTTAAATGCAACACAATGCACACAACCTTTTAAATGCAAATAACTTAAAAAACCGATAGATTTAGACGACTTAAACAAGAGTACGTTTTCTCTGTAGAATTTAGTGTTCTTTTAGATTCTCGACTTCTTTTTTTACGCACGACTCAACTTACGCAGATAAAAAAAATGTTTTAATTTACCAAAATAATACGGTGAAACTAGCGCTCTCTAGGAGCAACGTCAAAATAAGCTTAGAATTCTCACACCAAAAAACATAAAACTACCAATTTTCAGAATTATACTATGAAAACTTTCTTAATTATTGAGAAATTTCAGAATAAAATTTAAACTTTGAGCACGCTGTATCTCTTAAACCAGCGACATTGGTAAATGGCATGTTGAGCTCAGTCATAATATTTTGGTGTCTGTATCTCCAGTTTAGTATTGTCCCATTCTTTCTGGCTCACCATGTACATCTATCTAGATACAGAAAATGAGGAAACAGTTCTTTTTTGGTAATTAACAAGTTTAGCGAATTTACAGATATCCCATATTTTTTCATAATTTTTTTTACATAGAAATATTTTCCAAACAGAAAAAATATTTGTGACTTGGTGACGAGGTAATTTAAATAAAATTTAGAAAAGTATTGACCAAAAAGTATAGGGAAGCTCTCTCCAACTTTTAATAAGTAAAAGTAATATTTTTTACTAATATGTAAGCCAATTTTCATACAAGTATAACACATATTTATTTAGTTTTAAATTTCTTTTAAATTATTTAGGTTATAAATGTTGTTCACCTATATTTTAAATTTTGACCGTCAATTAGACCGACCGATAAAATTTCTTTTAGAAATGTTATCGTGAAGTTTTTGGGAAGTTGACATCAGATAACAAATGCATCACACAACAAATATTCCCATTCTTCTTATATTAAGATTCTCTACAGAGAAATATTGCTTTCCATAAAAAAAAATTAAGTTGACCTTCAAATGACCTTGAAAACGTCAAGGTAAAAAAGTCAAGTGATCATTTTGCTTCTCATCTAAGATCACACATTTATCCGAGACATTTTGTTAAATAAATTTTCAATTTTCGTCCATGGTGCACTCAATATGTAGAGGGTTAGTTTTTATAATTTAACAAGTTATTGCGTGCGAGTTTATTATTGAAATTAGAAAATAGTTCTTCAGACAAACGTTATAGAGCTTTGCATAACTTTTTATAACACGATGTGAGAAAAGGCAATTGAGCATCGGAAATAATAAAACTGAATCAAGGTAGTGTCTTTTTAAATGGAACGCCCTGTATATTATTGCAAATTCTGATTCCTCGAATGTTTCCCTTTTAAAAAATATACATATATAACCCTGTACATATACTCGTATGAATTACCCGTAGATGCATACTCACCTCCACTGACTGAAAATTACAATTTTGTATGTAAGTCTGTTCTTCAATCGCTCCATAAAATTCACTGCACATTAAGTTATGTGCATCGACGAAGTAATTAAGGTATAGACATGCATTACGTTCAAATAAATCTTTCTTGGGAGTTCACGTATTTCCGGCACTAGGACACATTCATAATTTTTAGTAGAAGTGTCCTTGAATTACTAATTAATGGCCTGTGTAATCAAATAGATCCAAACATTAGCATAGTCTCATATTTCAAATGCTTCTTTTTATATCAATAGATTTGTAATTACTCTGATCAAAGTATATATTCATTTCTCGAGGTTTATAAAGGTGTAGCTTTGGTATTTCGATGGAATATTTTTACCAAAAAAAGTGTGTAATTTTTTTTATCCTCATATGACAGCAAAAGTAATATTTTTAAAATCTACGTTTTGTTTTTTTTTTAACATTGAACACAATTTCAGTGGTTTAGCGATTATTTTCAAATTACCTGATTATGAATTTTTAAAATGGTGGTGATGTTCTCACTTGAGGGATTTTCTTTTTTGTTTCCACATATACACAGCTCTACATTTTTTGTTTCATATTTCTAGAAATACAAAATCTCTTGTCAAGCAATTTACGTGTATTTTCATAACTATCATAGCGTATGCTGTAACCATATTTCACTTCGAAAATCATTAAAAGAGGAGTAAAATTTGTTTTTCAGTGGTTTACTAAGAGTTGTGACTAACTGCTGATGCTAATTAAAATAGTACTTAAACGCACTTCTAATTATATATATGCGACATTCACATACAATTTATTAACTGCAAGCAAATTAGAAATAAAAAAATGGGTGATTAAAAACATGATTTATTTTCACATTTCATTCATCATTCAACATTCACATTTGTAATTGAAATGACTTTAAACAATGGAAAGTGCTACCGAATATCAGACTAATGATATTTTAGAACTCTATCAGATATCAATCTTCTAAATACATTGAGTTTGGAGTTGACGCTAAGCCTTCGTCGGTATTAGAGTTGGTTTCAACGTTTTTCTGACAAAAATTGGAAGATGAGTTAGTGTGTATTGAATTAATTATCGAATCAACAACGATACATTGTTGATCCATATTTCTTAATTTCTTTATATGAACGATACATATTTCTTCGCTTCATCAAGAACAGCAATTTTTTTGAAAACATTCTGACATAGATGGAAGAAATGTAATGCTTTGCGTATGGTGGCAACTTAAACAACTGCTACCTTCGAGCTGTTGAGTCTATTTTGAAGGTTACGACGGAGTTTTATCTAAAATTCGCATCCATATCGTGACAGAAAATTCTTCCACAACATCATCCTTTGCAAAAGTCATCAGGTAAAAAATCGAGGAACTGGTCTGGGAAGTTCCATCTCATCCACTGTATCTACGAGGTGTGTACATTAAGGAATGAAGATGTTTTTTTAATTTTTTTCTTCTCGAATAGAATTAGAATTCAGTATTGTCTCCCTTCAAAATAACTTCCTTGGGAAAACCACACAGCGCTGGAGACGGTTCTTCCATTTCTTATAGCAGTGCTGGAACTCATATACTGGAATAGCCTTCAGCTGGTCGGTTACAGCCGTTTGAATGTTTTCTATGGTCCCAAAATGACGTCCCTTGAGGTAATTTTTCAATCTAGGGAAGACAAAAGAGTCAGAAGGACTCAAGTCAAATGACAAGGCGTATTGTCGTGATGCAACATCCAGTTGTTCTTGATGTTTGGTCTCACTTCTGGACAACCGGACAATTCCCTGGCTATCAAAAAAGCAAATCAGCATGCATTTGATATTCGACTTGCTCATTCTTGCTTTTTTGGGTCTTGGAGAGCTTGAAGTGTGCCATTACATGCTTTGGCGCTTGGTTTCCGGGTGGTACTCAAACATCCAAGTCTCATCACCAGTAATGACACGTTCCATAAAATGGGGAAAATTTTCAGTCGATTCCAAAAAGTCAAGAGAAAAAAAAAGGTCGGGCCGGGCTGTTAACTGACAAAATACATCAAAGCATCTCTTTTGACAAATAAAATCATATTTTCTCGATTTTAAAATACTGCATTGTCATTGAAGATTAGTAAGGATACATACTATCAAACTGATTGGATCAGAAGTGGGTGAAAACTGAATTGCAATATTTGTTGCATACATATAGGTCAAGCTGATATAAGCGTGTTAAAAATATGTCCATGTTAGTACATACGAACCGAAAGTGCCTGGTGAGAAATAAACAAATCTTATTTGTACAATTTAGATGACCCTACAAGTATAATCAACAATAATTATTACCATAAACAAATTGGATGTCCTAATTAGGAAGGTGGTCATAAAATACGAATTAGCTATTGCGGATCTTATTATGGTTCTTGTATGGCTATACGTATACATAACTCATATGTGTGTGTTGATAAAAAACTTTATTTGGTGCAGAAATGTAGAATGTTTATTTAGAACAAAGAAGAATAAACCGTTATTTAGTATTTTCAGTTTTATACTTGGGCAACTATTAAAGAAGACTTATAGACCAGGCGAACTATATCAAAAAGTATCGAAAAACGACAAAATAGTCCATAAAAAAAGTCTCAACGGTTTCATATAGAGGAAACCGTCCTGATTAAAGATTCGAGAAGGCGGAATCACGCAAGTGGCCGCTTCATGTTTTAAATACACAAATCATTTCTGAAACACCATTTTTTTCGAATTATATCGAAATGCGTCTTACGAAAAATTATCAAGAGATAAAAGTTGTTTATTATTAAATTTCCCATCGAAAAATTATTAGGTTTTGATTATTGCAAAGTTAATTTTTTAAAGAGAAATCGAGCAAAAGCGAAAAAACCTGTTTTTAAACAAATTTAGTTGTCTCGGTTAATAATAATCGTATCGTCATGAAACTTTCCAAAAAGTTACCTTTTTTTACTGTTAATAAGCTCCCGCAATCGGCATTCTCTGCGATAAATAGTTACCGAGTTATAATCAATTGAATGTGGAAAATCGATAATTGTTAACAATTTGTTATAACAAATTAGGGGCTTTTCGCAAGTGCTAAAATTATTTTACACATACAGATGGATGTCCTTTATCATATGCCGTATGCAGAATATCGATATATTAATTATAGCGTTGTTTATAACAAATTTTCTTGAGGTATAGTTTTTTACGCGATGTAATAAAACCTCGTACAGAGTAGCAAAAGCAGCAAAAATCCGTAGTGCAAATGATTTGCAAGTGAAAGTACTTCAAAAAGCGCACATTTAAAAAAAACAGGGGCCAGGGCCCCCTCCCCAAGCTAGCCAGCAACCAACAAAAAATCATGGCCGTTTTATGCATCTTCATACTTAATTGCATAATTTTTGGTTTTTTATACGTTTATCATTGTTTAATAGACCTTAATAAAAACACACTTTTCAAGATTTTTGTTTTTCACGGAATAATATCATATTGTGTATGATACTACAAAGAAAATAAAATTTGACTGGGAGACTCGCCCCCCCCCCCCCCGCAGAAAGTTTTCTGGCTGCGCCACTGGAACGGACAATAGCAAAAATGTATTCCATACATTTCTTTTTTTTCTTTGCTGTCCGTGATATGTCAATAGCAACAATTTCTTCCCTCTGTTGTATTTTTTTTGCCGTCGGTGATATTCATGACATATTTCCATGTATAGTAAATGGGGTCACCAAAAATTGTGGATCTAGTAATAAAATCGTCAAGCCCAATCAAGGATGTTAGGATTTTTATTCGGGACACTCGCGATATTTCATTTATAATTTCGGGTTGTTTCAGCCGCGCACGGAAGTTTTTATCGGTGTTATCAATCATATACGTGACGGCAGTACTAAACAAACCTATATTTTGGTGTAATTTATAAAAATGCTAATTTCCACGCTCTGGCTGCGGGACAAACTTTCACTGTAAGTGACGGTGTTATGAAGAAACGTTGTAAGTGAATTGAAGCCAAAATTCATGATGCTACCAGGTATAGTCCTTCTATTTTTAATTGAAAATGATAAATACGCCTGGGGAACAAAAAAAAGCGGTGCAACTTTATGATTCCATGGGCATGCATATATCTTTTATAAATTCGAAAATTGTGAAATAATTTTTTTCATTCAAATCAATATAGGAGATTAAAATTAGCATACTAAACTCTTAATATTTATAATATAATTTGCTGTAAATAATGCTCTTTTAGCCAGACAATCTCAAAAAATTGTCTGTGTTAATAAACCTAGCTGAAATACACGTCACTGGCGTCTTAAACAAGTAGAATTTCTAATATCGTAAATCATTTTAACGACGTCGTAAATTTTTTATGGCACATTGGACCGAATAAGTATTCAAGGAATGTATTAGATACAAAGCACAATAAAAGTATAATGGATCGGCATTCGGAGGGCATTCACGGAGGGTATTTTGCCGGCTCCTCAAAATTTTCTTAAGTATAGTAATATACATAAAGTTGTTTTAATTTATAATTATTTTTTCCAGCAATTTTAAACGCTTTATTTTAATGCTAACTAATAAATTTTATATCTATGAATTTTTTTAAAAATATTTCCAAACTAGCTTTCTAAGAACGTCACCAACTAACAGTTTACTGAGGTATGAAGTATACTTGTGTAGTGAGCTTAGCAATTTTAGAAAATATATCTGACAACCTTGCTTTTTTTCTACCTATTTTCAATTTAGAATGGAAATTGCATACACTTTTTTAATAATTTATTGCAATTTGATACTTGTATGAAAACTTTCCTACATAATTCAAAAATATTGTTTGAAATATCGCCTGTTTTCCCAATTTGTAAGCATATCATCAAATATTTTCTAATATTTGAACGCTTACAATACTGAGATTTAATGATAATAAAGTATGACTTATGAATGATTTCATAACACAGCACCACAAAAAAAAGTGAAATGTACCTCTGACCAAACTTTTTTGGGGGTCGCTGAATCCGAATCCGAAGCCCGTTGTGCCCCATCAAGCCACATTTTTTTTATCCTCAATAAGCTGCGGAAAAATGGCAAAAAATACTTTAGAACCCAATCAAACCACATAAACATAACCCAATACTTCAAAAACTTCATACCTCTAATCTCATAGCCATCATAATCAATAAGCCCCAAGGACCCCAATTTACCATATAACCTCAAGCCAAAGTTCTGCAGTCATCCAAAACGGGTATTTTAGCCATAAATGTCCAAAAAAATGGTCGAAAAATCGCTTCATAAATTGTCAAGCCAGGGTTCTGGCCTGGGTCAGCTATCTAATTCCAGGCATGGATGAATTCGGGGTGTCAGTCTCCCGTGTGGCATTTCAGAAGTTATTAACTTATCAAATGGACCCATTGAGTTATGGGTTATTAGGAGTCTGGCCTGCAGTTTGTCCTGGTAGAAATTTTTCGACCATTTTTTTGGCCATTTATGGCTAAAATACTCGTTTTGGATGACTGCACAACTTTGATTTGAGGTTATATGGTTAATGTGGGGTCTTGGGGCTTATTGATTGTGGGAGGCTATGGGATTAGATGTATGAAGTTATTGAAGTATTGGGTTATGAGGTTTCAAATTTTCTTTTTGAACGCATAATATAATGAAAATTACATAAACCCATACAAAACAAACCTAATCAAAGTTATTTGATCAAAAAAAGTACATGTGTCCCAATTGCAAAACAAATAAAGTGTCTATACTGTCATGGCTATCAGAATATTATGACCCAAAATTTATTAAAATATATAAGACGTTCCATTTAAAATATCTTGCTTTTTATAGATACCTCCTGTACAATATACACTGTGGAAACTACTTTATGGAATAAATTCAGTAATTCCGGAACTAAATATTTCGCAAAACAAAATTTGTTGACACAGTTCCAACATATGAAGGAATTCATAACATTATTTGAAATATAAGATGCTATTCTTTTTAAGGTTAACAGAGACAGACCGACAGACAGACAGCTTAAACTTAAAACCTCAACGTTTCAGGACATTTTAGGTTTATTTATCAATAAACTTGTTGACACACTTCCAACATACGAAGGAACTCATTTTGAACATTGTTTGAAATACAAGGAACTATTCTTTTTAAGCTTAACAGACAGACCGACAAACATGCAGCTCAAACTTAAAATATCCACGTTTTAGGACATTTTAGGCTTATTTAGCTTATTTACATTTTTCATAAATTTTTCATGAATTCTACAAAATAATAAAGGGGCACTGATTCATGAAACTAATCCTGTGCATAAGTTCGGATACTATTTGGTTTAAAAACCGTTTTTAAGGCGCTAGAAGGGATAGCATTATAATTAGGCCACCCTGTACATTATGTCGTCCTCTCTACTTCCTACTACCGCAAAATTAAGTTATCCGGCTTAACTTCCAAGAGGCGAATTCCTTTCGCGACTTTATAAAAATATAGTAGATACGTTTCCTTCAAGAAATCAATTGCGTGCCACCTCTTTCTTGCCTGCTTCTCTTCGTTCTATTTACTTTTTTTCCTAATTAGTCGAAGTGTAAAAAAGATCAGCAGAGAAGCGAAACAATAAGGTACAAGTTTTCTAAAACGTTACTATTTTAAAGGCAATGTACGAGGTGTGTAAATTAAGAAAAACCGGCAGATCCGGGCGGCGGGCCATGCCATAACCATACGCGTCATACTACTTACTACTTGTATGTGCAAAAACATGTTATTTCCGTTGACTGATTTTTTATTTTTTTTATTCGAATAGAATTACAATACAGTATTGTCTCCTCCAAATAACTTCCTTGGGAAGCCACACAGCGCTGGAGACGGTTCTTCCATTCCTCATAGCAATATATGAGTATGGCTTCCATACTCATATACTGGAATAGCCTTCACCTGGTCGGTTACAGCCGTTTGAATGTTTCTATGGTCCCAAAATGACGTCCCTTGAGGTAATTTTTTCCATCTCGGGAAGAGAAAAAAGTTACAAAGACTCAAGTCAGGCGAATAAGGAGGCTGAGGAGCCACAGGAATGTTTTTACTTGCTAAAAACTTGTTTACATTGTCACACAGCCATTTCAGGGCTGTGTGACAAGTTTTTTTAAAGTTTTTCAAGAACCTCTATGTCTAATGTCTTGATTTACTATTAGGTCTGGAGGCACACACTCTGTGGACAATTCCTTGGCTATCAAAAAAGTAAATCAACATGCATTTGATCTTCAACTTGTTCATTATTGCTTTTTTGGATCTTGGCGAGCTTGAAGTGTTCCATTCGATGCTTTGGCGCTTGGTTTCCGGGTTGTACTCAAACACCCAAGTCTCATCACCAGTAATGTAAACACATTCCATAAAATGGGGATAATTTTCAATCGATTCCAAAAAGTCACGACACTTCTCCATTGACGTCCTTTTGTTCCTTTGGAAGGTTTTTTTGGTACCTACCATTTTTGCACAGATTATTCTCATCCCCAATTCATTAGTCAAAATCTGATGAAGAGTGGTATGATTCAAATTTAACTCTTCCCCGATCATTCTTGTATCATTCTTGTCGTCAATCGACAATCTAAACATACAAGATCCCGTATTCTATCGACATGTTCATCGATTCTTGAAGATGAAGGCCTTCCGCTGCGTCGTTCATCTTCAATCGACTCTCTTCCTTCTGAGAATGCCTTAAACCACTGAAAAATTTGGGCTCTTGAAAAAACACTGTCTCCGTAGGCGCGTTGAGTTTTGCAAAAGTATCCGTTACCTTGTGTCCAAATCTGAAGCAAAACCTGATAGCACACCGTTACCCAAAATTAATGTCACTCATTTTTAATACGCACTAGAAAAAGCCAGTTTACGAAAACAGTCACAAAGAACAAACAAATTACTCTAACAATTTCAAACTTGTACTGAAGGTGCATTACTTGTTAACCTACCGCCCTTCCAAGTCCCGTCTCCGCAGTGTTGCTAGATCAGGTGCTACGTTGCCAGTCTCATTACTTAATTTACACACCTCGTAGAATAATTGTATCTAGGGGAATCTGCAAATTTTTCTGTGCTGTGCCTTTTATTTGTTGCAATAACTCTTACTAAATTTTAGATTAGAACGAAATGACACACATATTTTCTTTATTCATTTTGTGTCTACATTTAAATGCATAAAAGAGAATTGCTCATAATATGGTTCTGCTTATTAATATTACGACATTGAAAGAATTCTTATTAAACAATTTTATACATAAGTTATTATACCTTGTTCATTTCGAGAGATAGTCTTTATTTGATACGGTATTACACTTGGATAGTTCCTAGCAGTCACAAGCAACGACTGGGATTCTTTTAAAATAAAACTTCATAGAGAAGACGTGTAGTTTTTTTACAAAGCTCGTGGAATAGAGGAACATTTTCCTTTTGTATAATTCTTCGAATCGAATTTCACCAAAACAATGGGCAAAAGAATTCAAATATCATTATTAAGTCTCCACTTTATTTTTTTTACTTTCATATTAATTTCCAAAATAGGTCACACGAGTGATACATCTCATAAAAGGTATAGAAGTAATAAGGTTCATTTAGGTCATTGAGGTGATGATATTATAAAGATCATACGGGTCATCAAGTTGATAATTGGTCATAAAGGTGATAACCTGTACAGCTAATTATTGTGATTATCAACAAATTCCCATGTTTGTCATTTTTGCCAAAGAGACTTAAATATGCAAATATGTAACTTGGTTCATTTTTCTAAACTTATAAACAGAAATGAAAATAAGTCGAATGACGAATAACTGTACTAATTTTGGTAGCAATTTTAATTTTTTCCTATCAATAATCTCTTATGGATAATACGTGCCTATCTAGATATTCTGCTAGCTAGGGTCTTTTGTGATTCGATGGGGTGATCAATTTTACCCCTATATATTTATATAGCCTGGATCAGCATTTTCCGGGTTGGCTTTACGACCCCTTTACCTTTGGGAATATGTAATATTGCTATAAAAATTCTACAGTCCCAAGAAAGGAAAGTAAATTAAATTCGCGATGTTAGCAGCAAAACTTGGAAAATTCAAACATTAGGAGAAATACTTGCACATGGCAATGAGTATTTGTCACCTATTTGAAACATCAATAACTTTATTAATCCAAGAATTTTACACTCAGCTGGAATAAAAAAAAACAAAGGCAGCTGTTACTGCAATCAGAGGTGCACTTACTAGAAATTAGTTTCTGTTTATTGTTATAATTTATGTTTTCATTTCTCTTACAGCGTTTCTAATTAAGTGTTTAAAACACATACATACATATATATTTTGAAAACGAAAACAGGTGTCCTCGAAATTCCAAAAACAGTGTTCTATTATTGGAGAATGTCTTTTCAGTCTGAGAGTATTATTTCAAAAATTGGGGGAGAAATTGCTGAACGAAGTACCCTGTAAAAATGATGTATAACCCCGTTTGTATGAATATAATTCGCAATATTTGTAATTCTTGTAGAAAAAATAAAATTATTTAGATTATACCTGCGCAAACTATTATTATTATTATTATTTATAAATCACTACTACAAACGTGTCGTAACTTGTTTTTGTATGTTTTGTACGTTTGTACGTTTACAGCAATACATGAAATATTCTTCTAGCACGAAGAATTAAAATTTTTAAGAATTAAGAGAAAGAAGAAAGAAGAAAAAGTCTAATTGAAAATTCTAAATTCAGCTTTTATCAGCATCGGTATTACAATTTCGAAATAATTTTGGTTAATGTATTATTCTTAAATATCAAGCGTTTTATGAGAATACTAAATTTTATTATTTCGTGCCCAACAGTTTTCAAGATATCGAAGAAAACCATCCTAGGAAATATTTTCTAAATAACACTGCCTAAGAAGTCATTTCTACCACATCCGATTTTCCACATTTAATGAGACTAGATAATATGAATATATAAAAGCAACATTTTTATTCCCAAAAGTGTGTCATTTGGTCTTTTATGTCCTAACATGTCCGATATGACATTTATGCCCTTTATGAATTTTATGACTTGTATGACGTTTATAGCCTACATGACATTTGAGATATTTATGAATTATATGACTTTTATGACTTATAAAGCTTATTCATATGACCTTTGTGACGTTTATGTAAACTATGTACTTTATGGCTACTGTGACCTATATGACTTTTATGGTCCACAAGAGCTGAACTAAAAAAGGATATGGAAGTAGAAACGAAAGTATAGACTTAAAAAATTGATATTTGCTTTGCTCTATATTAAAAACCTATAAAACGACACGTCACATGAATATCTTTCTTAACTCACCACTAACTTTTTGAATAATTACCTCGGATTAGAGCACATGTCTCTTTGAAAACACGTTGTATATCAATTTTTTAGATACTAATTCAGAATTACTGTTTTTTTTTTGTTTCAAAAAAATGTATATACCTATATGCAATATATGACGCGATTCATTTATGTACAACATAATATACCAATATCTTAAAGTCAATCGATTTTTGATTTTATTAATTATTCTTATTCCACCAATCGAAACACAAATTTACATTCTAATGTATAAAGAACAAATCGGATTTGCATTAAAGACAGGTAAAGGAAAGTAAATTGGTATACTCTTTACAGAAATTATATTCATTTAGCTAGCATTTAGCTAACATTTTAAATTTTCAAAACAAAACAAAAAATGTTAAATAGAAAAAGAACTTATAATTAATATACCTTTGTAATGGTAAAGTAAAAAGGGTATTTTGCTAGAAAACAATTTTTTTGAGGCGTCGCGACGCTTAGCGTCGTTAAGACTTTTTATTCTCGCCTCAAGGTAAATAAAAGTTATTTTCCTTTCACAAAAATTAATTTCTTTTAGCCGTTTCTGAGAAAAACTCCCTTCCTATGATAAATATATCACCCTGTACATATGCGTCTATGTGCACATGCCTCCACCACCCTGTACCAAGCTACATATAAAGGTAGTCTATACATATTATAAATTATAATTTATAATACAACGGATATGAAATATATTTTCTTATACGAGTAGAAAGGTAATTGTTTTTGTGACAACTGATAAGAAAGCGCCTGTTTTAACTGCCAACAAAACTGTGTTGGGCCAACGTAGAGTGCATATTTCTTGTGCCGAAAATCAAGTGACTGTGACAGCAAAAAAATTACGTAAATAATTGATACTTTAATACGAGCAGCGGGTACCCTGTCAAAAATTGTTTTAGTTGTGTCCCGTATCAGTTTCGTCGCGTAGTTAAAAATATTAGTGAAGTGGTGTAATTTAATATATTATTAATAATCAATAAATATTAGTACTTGATGTGTTGAATTTGTGAAAGTGAATAATGCACGTCGTGTAGCATAAACTGGGAAAGGAGGTAATGAAATAATTATTTTGGTCGTAGGTTATATCGTTATGTGTTATAACAAGTATCTGGTCAATTCCTTTATCTGTTTTGCGTTGTATGTAAACTAGATTTATAAAACGGTGTCAATTAATTAATTGCATATGTCTTTCTTTGCAGATATTACCGATCATCTACCAACGGTAAGTCTTTTTTATAATTATATTTTTCGTTGGGTTATTTAAATATTTTCATGTTATAGGTATATTAGACATTAGTTTATATGACGAATGCATATTTATGAATATGCGTTAAAAACGTATCATATTTAGAAGAAAGTACTCGTATATACATACAATATTAAAAAATTACAATGCAGAAGCATCAGTCATGAAAGTACAAAAAAATGTATAAAAAAATAGAAATGATTTACTTGCTTCTTATTTAGTTACGTTATAGACCGGGCGATAATGACAGATTTCGTATCATGAACACCGGTTTGTGCTAGTTTTTATATTTTTGAAAGCAAAAATATGTTAAAATGATACTGTATATGGTAAACACCCTTTCATGAACAAAACATTTTCTAAAACACATTCAAAAAATTATTTATCGTGTATAAATTATGTCATCGTTCCAATTCCACACCAGTCGATATTCAACAAAACTTATCTCAACACATACGTCAATCTCATGAAATAATAAGTTTGTGAAATAATAAGTTTAATGAAAAATAATGATTAATAATAAAATCTAATACTAATTAATATGTATTAGTACAAAGAAAATATTTTTTTGTAAATGTTTAAAATGTTTAAAATGTTTTTTGTAAAAAATTTAGAATTTTGAGAATTTTCATATAATTTTCTACACTTATTGAACCTTTAAATATTAATTACATAATAAATAAATGTTATTAACAAATTTATTTATTTTTTCATCGATTTTTAAACAATGTCAACTTTGATTTAGATTTTTTTATCAAAAAAGTTAAAATTAGATCATAAATGTGCACATATTATAATTATCTGCAGTATCTACACTAATTTTATTCAAATACCAATTTTAAGTTTTAGGAGGCAGTAGAACAATTAAAATTAAATATGTGACTTTTTTTAGCTGCTAATAAACGGTCTAAGGGGGCGAAACTAATCCTCAAAGTTATCCCAAAAACATATTTTCTGCTATGTTTCTAACAAGAATAGTTCGTTCAAAAAAGATGTTCTAGGAATGAGATATCTCTACATTTTGTGTGGTCAAAATTCAAAACTATTTTTTTTACATAGTAACATATGTATGTAATCCTGATCATAGTGGCCATGACAAATTGTTCTTGGTTATTCGATGTAGTATTTCATTTTAAAAACATAAGGAAAAATAAGTTAGGAGAGAATACCTTTAAATAACTGTAGTTGCCTTAGAATGAATATTCAGAAAAAATCCATAGACGAATATATACGAGGGGACGGTAAAAAATATACCTATATTTTTCGCCTTCTAACAACTTTATTAACAGCAAAAAGAAAATAAAAATAAAAAAATATGTTACTTAATTTTGGGTGTTCTACAACCTCTTAAAATTTTTAGAAAATCGGAGAGGGACAGTTCCGCCACTTTTCTTGTAAGTGACAGTTATTGCAAGTGTGAAAATTACATAATGTGCCAATACATTCACATGAGTGGAATGTTAAGCGTTTTATATTAAGTAAAAATATGTAAGTGATTGAAGGATTTAATTCAGGGATGATGTATTCTTTCAAAATAATGGATCTTCCGGAAGTTAATACTGAATTTGTTATTTTAAATGGCATACTATATTTACAATGTCAAATTAGGTTTCTACTCAATAACTTAAAGTCACTTTAATGACTATTGTCTATCTCTAAAAAAGAAAGGCTTTCGCAATATTTCATTTTTAAAAATATTATATTATGTAATCATAAACCGCTCTGTTAAAAATTAATTTCTTTCGCTGTGGTAACACCCGTTGGTCAATTTTTTTGATATACAATTATCAGAAGTAGAGCTTATTTTTATACATGTTATATAGAGTGTCTATTTTTTTATGTACAAATCCACATAATCCTTATTTTTTTCGAGATAATCGATTAAACTTTTTTTAATTTAAAAGGCATAGAAAACTGCTTCTTTTGACCCTATCGTAACAACCCTACATATTGTATCCCCGAAATTCAATATCAATATTTAGAGATTTTTTTATGTAAAATCTGAACACATAGCGTTAATCAGGACCTCTTTAAACCCCCACACGCGGAACAAAAAATATAGAAGGTGTTTATTTCAATACGATCTCAAAGTTTTATGTATGCCAATATGATGCTCAAAATAGAGACATATTATAACAATTATATTATTAAATTATATTACAATTAAGTCGCTTATTATAATAATACTTGTAATTATGTTTATTATTTCGTTCGCTTTCATTTTCTTTTCGTTTTCATTTCTTTGCTTTGTTGTTCATTTCTCTTTTCATTTTCTAATATTCTTCATACTTAAAATGCACAGTTATTGAGCTTATTTATTGGTTTATAAATTCAATAAAAAAAATAAAACCAAAATTAAAGTTGTTAGAGAGTTTCTAAATTTAGCAGACGACTATAATTTTAAATAATTATGAACAATTTCGAAAGTGAAAATATGGTTAAAACTACTTTTTAGTCAGGCAGCTTGGATCTCAAATAATTAACTCGATCTGTTTTACGTTCACACTGTTCGTTTCATTTATCTTACACGTTAAGTGGATATATAAAAAACACGATAAGAGTAATATGTACCTACATAGTATTACATAGTACAAGTAAGGAATCATTATTTTCCTCAACAAAGTCTCCCAGAGATATTGCAGTCTTGTAGCAATAATAAAAAAAATCGTTCATATCTAAGAAAATTATCTTAACACTGACGTACGAGTTAAATTCCCTGTATAGTTAGAAACGATCGAGAAGAAAGTAAAACAATTTAAAAAAGTGGCGAATGCGCTGGTGACATATTGGTTGGTACTATTTGAGTTGAATTTTGAGCACAACTATAATAAGGTTTTTTAAAAATAAAAAATATTTTACCTTTAATCTTCGAAACTGTAATACTGGGGGTGGTGTTACTTTATTGCTACAAAGGTATATTAATTATGATTTATTTTTCTATTTAACATTTTTATTTGTATTTTGAATATTTAAAAAGTTATGATTTATATATTAGTCCAGGCTAGATCGTTTACTTTTCGAAAAGAGTCCCGAATAAGGTTTTTCAGCGCGATAATTAGGTAAAAAATAGTAGAAATTTATTGTGTATGTTTTGGATAAAATCGGTATGTTGGAACCTTTGTAGAAAAATCGATAAAATTGACGAAAACCGTTTTTTTTGCGGATTAAGGGACGATTTTTTTTTTTTGTAAATCAAAAAATAGCACGTTGTAGTGCTTGAAAAAACGAAAAAAAAAAACAGTTTTTGGTGATCAAAATCGGTTCAGAAGTTTTTGCACAAAAAAATAAAACCGATGAAAAATGCCCATTTTTGCCCTTATTCAGGACTCTTTAATAAAAACTGAGCGATTTTCTCCTATATTGCCCCGATAAAAGTTGAGTGCCCCCCCCCCTTTGGGGGGAAAACCCCCCCAAAAAAAAAAAAATTCCCCAAAGGGGGGGCCCAACCAAAAATTTTTCCCAAAAACCAAAAAAAAAAAAAAAAATTCCCCCCCCGCCGCCACCGGGAGCGAAGCCTTTTTTCAGCAAAATCTTCCTTCCTTTGATAAATCGATCACCCTGTCCATACATTTAATTTCTCTAAGATCTTCACTTTGTTCAATAATGCTTTTGTTGAAACATAGTGGCTCCATCTACTAGTGATATCTTACCTCAAAAAAGTCTCAGAATTTCGTGCAGCTAGGTTGTATGAAAAAAATTTAAAACAAAATTATAACTTTGACACTCTGGTAATGATCAATATTGGACTAAGGAAAGTTTACCTAAAATGTGGCCTCATTAGTTGGCTGTTGCACTGTGTACCATTACTTATTAACCACCCTGCATAATAGAACTAATATTGCTTTATCCTATACCAACATTACATTAATAACTGAATACTAAATATGCCTAATATATTTCAAAGGTATCTACAATTACTCCAATCCGTACATATACGTATTAGTAAACATTCGCCACGTTAGCAACTACAAATGAATAGTCAGTGTTATATTGTATATCCATTGTAATAATTACAGGCGCTGTTAGGGTGGTAGGTACGGTCCATTGGTTTATTGGGTTAATCCACTATAATTCGTTTAGTTTGATTTCGATACTAATGAATACCCTCTGTTTCAAATAAAGCGTGTTTTAAATGCGAATTGTTGGGGGCCCCTAGGAAAACCAAAGGGGAATTTTGTTTGCTCTAATTATTTTTATAAAAAATGAACAAAAATTAAAAAAGAAGGTTGCAGTGGTTTTTGATGTGTTTTTTTTTGCATAGAATACAATAAAAATATTTTCAAAATTACTGGAGGTAGTTTTCACCATAATTTTGAGGATTGAAAGTTTAAAATCGAAATTTCGAAAAGTATGACACGATTTTTTTTCTATTTTTTTTTTTTATTTTTTTTGTACTCTGTACGATTAATTTTTAATTCATAATGGGCGTCGACCAGGAACTGGCCCAAAAAACGGCCCAAAGGTGAAAAAACATGGTTTTAGCGTATTTTCTCATCTTGTGAGATAGTAAATGGCAAGTGAATATATTCCAAGGTTTTTGGGGTCGCTGATTACGAATCTAACGTAGAAAATTTCCCGTAGAATACGATGGTATTTTTTTAATTTTAAAATTTAGCCATTTTTTAAAAGTTGACTACCATACTGGATCCGCCATTTTGTTTTTTGAAAATATGACGTTAGATTCGTAATCAGCGACCCCAAAAAACTTGGAATATATTATTCACTTGCCATTTACTATCTCACAGGATGAGAAAATACGCTAAAACCACTTTTTTTCACCTTTGGGCCGTTTTTTGGGCCAGTTCCTGGTCTTCGCCCATCATGAATTAAAAATGAATCTAAATTACAAAAGAAACGAGAGAAATTAAAACAAAATTTAAAAAAATCGTGTCATACTTTTCGAAATTTCGATTTTAAACTTTCAATCCTCAAAATAAGGGTGAAAACTACCCCAATAATTTTGAAAATATTTTTATCGTATTCTACGCAAAAAAAATACATCGAAAACCATTGCAACCTTCTTTTTTAGTTTTTTTCATTTTCTTACCGAGAAAAATTGAAATTTTAGTCGAAACGAAAATTTGTATTTTCTCACCCTCACCATCCTTCTCCTTGTGGCTAAAAAAATCTAAAATTTTAGGGAAGTTTTTTGGCAAGTACTATCGATTGTGATATGTTTCAAACAGAATTTTTTTTTGACCTGACTAAGTTGGCGTGAAATGTCCCATATAGAAATGGAACATTAAACATTAGTTTCGGTTCAATCAGGCATAGTTTTATCTATCTAAATAATTTTTAATTTTAAACATACGAGGTGTGTAAATTAAGTAATGAGACTGTTTTTTATTTTTTTTATTCGAATAGAATTACAATACAGTATTGTATCCTCCAAATAACTTCCTTGGGAAGCCACACAGCGCTGGAGACGGTTTTTCCATTCCTCATAGCAGTGCTGGAACGCATATACGACCAGCTGAAGGCTACAGCTGGTCGGTTACAACCATTTGAATGTTTTCTGTGGTCCATACATCACCCAGTTGTTCTTGATGTTTGGTCTCACACTCGTAATCCTTTTTCGAAGTTTTTCAAGAACCTCTCTGTAAAAGTGTTTAATGTTTGGCCTGGAGGTACAAGCTCTTTGTGGACAATTCCCTTGCTATCAAAAAAAGAAAATAAGCGTGCATTTGATCTTCGAGTTGCTCATTCTTGTTTTATTGGGTTTTGGAGAGTTTGGTTTCTGGGTCATACTCAAACACCCAAGTCTCATCACCAGTAATGACGCGTTCCATAAAATGGGGATCATTTTCAATCCAGATTCCAAGTCAAGACACCTTTCTCTCCTGATGTCCTTTTCTTCCTGCAAAAGGTTTTTTGGAACCATTTTTGCGCAGATTTTTCTCATCCCCAATTCGTTGGGTGGTGTGATTCAAATTTAACTCTTCCCCGATTATTCTTTTCGTCAACCGACGATCTGAACGCACAAGATCCCGTATTCTATCGACATTTTCATCGATTCTTGAAGATAAAGGCTTTCCGCTGCGTGGTTCATCTTCAATCGACTGTCTTCCTTCTGATAATGCCTTAAACCACCGAAAACCTGGGCTCTTGAAAAAACACTGTCTCGGTGTGCGTGTTGAAATTTTGCAAAAGTATCCGTTGCGCAGTGTCCAAGTCTGAAGCAAAACCTGATAGCACACCGGTGCTCAAAGTTAATGGTTTTGATGGCAACACTGTCGGTTTAATAAAAATGACATGAACGACATGAAATAAAAGTAAACTTATCAAATATACAGTGTGTCAAAGTTATAATTGTATTTGTGATTTTCGTAAGTAACTTCTTCAAAAACAATAATTTTCTTTTACAAAATTTAGTGTTGGGGTTTTTTGGAGAGGCTTTTTAATTTGTCAATCATTTTTATGTAAATTGTAGAGGACGCTCTCTGCAGCATTCTGAACATATAAAAAATGTGGAAGTTTTTTGCGTCTTAGAATATTTAGGTTTTTATTAAAAATGTCGATTTTTATATCGCTTATTGACAGAAAAGGTTTAAATGTCGCTCCTATTGACCGTTTTAGAGATATTTGCGTTTACAATGTTCTGTTCAACAACCTATTTAAATTAATATTGTGATATTTACGACTAATATCCCATTAACGACGGGACATGGGCAGATGATTATGTCACTAAAAATAAAACGACTGAAGTTATTTACGGAAACCAAAAATACAATTATATGATTGACACCCTGTATCTTGGTTACCAATACCTTTTGGACTAGTTTCGATTTACTTATTGACGCCGATCATTCTTTCACATTTTTCAAAATGGTTATAAAGACAGTATTTGGAAACTTTTATGACAAATCACTTCACTTCATAACAAAATGAGAAATATTAAACAGATAAATGTCACCAAAGATATGTCCAAAAATTGAACGTGGGCTGACGAAAATTAGACATTGTGTGCGATATTACAAAATTGAAGGAAATTCCTGTAGCCGGGAAGATTGATCAAAATCAGTGCCATCGGTGAAGGGTAATCTAATAAGAATTAAATTGACATATAATATGAAATTTATATAGCCACTTTATTGGACACCTGCGTCTGCTATTGACAGTATAAATAGAATTTTGGTTAGATGTTATATTATCACAAGAAATAATGGAAATAATCGTGACTCATAGCTAATAATACTTCATCTAACGTAAGAAGGTTTACACAAATAGCGTAAAACCTGTATATTACTTTGATTTAATATTTCTTTTTAACATAGACTGTTGTTTACCGTAATCATAATTCTAATTCATTACGCATATATCCTGGTACTACATTATTAATCCATTTATAAATGAAATTGTGACATAAAAAAAGTAAAAACTTTTAGATTGCTAAATTCATCACATTATAATTGTTTATTTTCTTAAAAATAAGGAACTTAGAAATTGACAGTTTTTAGAGTAATTTAGAAATGTGGGACCGATTCCACGGTCTACTTTGAGGATGTATTTTTTTTAAATTACGATATCTGTGAATAACAATTTCTACATAATATACATACATATTGTAATATTTTTTCATCTTCTAAGGGCATGATGAAATTATGCTAATGAAAGTTTATATGTTCTCAATATTCTTAATTCTCAATCAATTCTCAAACTTTGTATGGCTCAATAACATAATATAAGAAATATTTAAGTCTGGAATTAGGTAATATTCAACGTCATTTAACGAACATTAGGATTGTTTTAATGTGTTTTTCTGGAGCGAGAATGAAAATTTTCGTGTAGAGACAAAAACCTCACAGGGTGTACTCATTTTGTACAACCCTATATGAACCAATATGCCTATTGTATTCGACGCGTGCTTCGCCAGTCAACTTGGCATCGCCAGGAGATGTCGAAAACCGTCAATAAGCGCTAATAGAAGTACTTATTGATTTCTTCCAGCTGTTACAGAATTTTAAGGACTAGATTAGGTTTATGCAACTATAATGAGCATGGTGAATATCATGTGTGACAGTTGAAGAAGAACTATGAAATATTACAGAATTGTTTTTTAGGTTTTCCTGTCTTTAGCAAATGTTTTTCTTTCTAATTGATCTATTTATATTTTCAAAACAACTAGGGTTGAGAAAACGGTCAGTTAATGTTTACGATTCAATTTTGATTTCAACTATTAAGGGGTCTTTCTGGTTGCGATTTTCAAAAAAAAAAATGGTTTTTAAACAAAATGGTTTTTAAACATTTTTTTTTATAGAAAGAATAGAGATATCGTTTTGAAAATTTGTAGGTGTGTTTATTGACGTTTAAATATTATAAAAAAAATATTTTAGATTTTTAAAAATCGTATTTTTGACATACGGATTTTTTAAAAAAAGATATCAAAAAATGACTGTGGGCATGATTTTGGGCGACTGGATGATCTGAAAAAAAAAAAAAATGGCAGATTATTCCTTGTTGAAGTGGCTATAGCATGAATTAGAATATTTGTTTTTCATCAAAAAAATAATAAAATGGCTGCCATTTTCCGAAAAAAATAATTTTTGAGGCTGGAAAATCGGGTAAAAATCGGAAAATATTTTACCAACCAAAACGATTCTCACAGAGTCTCACTGTATACGCTTAAAAATAATTTTAGAATTAAGATATCGCTCTAAAACCTTTTGTATCATGTTTTTGAAGATATTTATTAGTAAAATCCGTAAAAAAATTTGATTTTTTTGAAAATTTGTAACCAGAAAGACCCCTTAAAAAAACGACATTTAGAGAAGATAAAATCATTATTAACGCACCATAGTAAAATTATCGCATATATCTGTTTCAAAACTAGACTCAAAATAATAATGGCAAATCATTCGTCATGTTCATGAAGTATTCATGAAATAGCACACAAATAACAGTTACCGGGTAAACAGACCTTTCACTAATATTCTATGTTTATTTTATTGAATACGCACTTGAAATTGTCCCAAATTTGCATATGATTAATCACAGCGTGTTAGTTCTCCCTGGACTGAATGTTGTGAACAGAAGCTGTTGACCCAGTTTCATGCCAGTTACATCTCTATTTCGTGGTTGACCCAGACTCCCAACATTTTCCAATCTATTATTTTATCTCAGACGAATCCCAGCTGGGATAATCACATTACCTAATTACTGATCTCTGGAAAAAAATATGATTACGTAAGAAGTATAGATATAGATGAAGTAATAAAAGGAAGCTGCTAATAACAAACGTAATCAAATCATTTGGAAATAATTTTTGTAATATGTAAGCACAATCGGGCAATTATATAGAAATTGAATGAAACAGGATCCGGTCAAATTAATTGTGTTTCTCTACATATAACCCCTTTTTCTTCGGTATTTTTAGTGCTAGAATATGCTCTCAGAAAAACAAATTGATTGAAACAAAATTGAAACAAAAATGTAGCAGTTGTTTAATTAACATTTTTAATTGTTTAATTGAACACCCTGTATTCTTTGTATTTGTTGAACTCTACTGTTGTTGTTCCTATGATTACAACGATATATCATATATGTCATACTTTATTCCACAGGTTTTTCTTTTATATAATGTATATAAATATATATGCATATATATATATATATAATAAAATACTTGGGATTAAAACGTAATTTGCCGTAAGCTGTGGATAGTTATGTTTTGTTGTCAAAAATAATTACAAAAATTGCTGTATTGGTCCCTTTGTTGCTTACGTCAGTGAAACACACATTTAAAGGGCTATTAATTATTTGTTTGATTTTTTTTTAAATGATGATTATTAATATCTAATGATTAATACTTGTCAATTTTGTGAAATTTATTTTATTAGAAAAGAAAATAATGTAAAATGACAGGTTAAGAGTAACAATCCCTTAAAACGTATGTTTCACTGACGTAAGCATCAAAGGAACTAAGACAGTCATTTTTGTGTTTATTTTTGACAACAAAGAGTAACTAGTCATGGCTTACTATAAATTATATCATATTGTCGAGTATATTATTTTATATATTCGATGCATAGTATTTCAAAAACCTGAGAAAGAAAGTACGACATATTTATATCGTTGTAATCAGGAATAAAAGTGTGATTCAATGAATACGAAAAAAAATGTGTTGCGTCCAATGAAAAATGTGGTGTAGCTCCGTCCTGCCGAAACCAAACATTTATATCATCTGGGAAAAGCATTCTTAATTCTGGAACTAGTGGAAGTAATGCGCGCCAGTTAATGTGCCATCAAAGAAATATGGTCCGATAATTAGAGAATTTATAATTCCAGCCCAAACGTTTACCTTCTCAGGATATTGAGGATTGGCCACCATCATCCAATGTGGATTTTCTGTACTCCAGTATCTACAGTTCTGTTTGTTGACTGTTCCATTTAAGACGAATGTTGCTTAATCATTTTATAGTTATATTGGCATATTTGCCATGATTTCGCAAAATTCCAATCGGCGATCAGGGTCATCGTCGTTAAGTTCTTGAACGCAAATGAATTTTATATGGGCGGTATTTTTCGTTTTTTAGAAGACGCAACATGGACGTTTTACTAACATCATTATCGGCGGCAACTTGTCTTGTAGGTTTATGTGGATTATCTTGAATATCTAACAATATATCCAATTTATGTTCATCGTCTAAAATGCGTTTCCTACCAGATTTAGGAATATCTGTGACATTTCCAAATTCACGAAATTTGTTTTCTATTCTACTAACCGACTGGGAAATGCGGCGGTCAGGAAATTAGTATTGAATATTTCGCATACCTGCTTCTGCGTTCTTGTTTTATCACCACATCCTAATAATATCGAAATTTCAATTCTTTGAGTATCCGAAAGACTCATTGTTAAAATAATCAACTTGACGATCAGCGATAAATAACATAATAGAATAATAAGTTTTCACAGATGTAGCAAATAAAGAAATTTAAATATATAATTTTTTCTGATATGTAAAAAGAAACCCTTTTTACTTCTTTCTTTTTGTTGGGTAGTTTGCGCAGCGTATCAGGAACAGGAATACCGATTACATTTAAGTTGAATATTGACACAAAATTAACTAAAAACGTCAGATTTGACAGATATTTGGTACATAGGCACTTTTTGGTACATATACATTTCATAATACTAACAATTTTGAAATTATCAAATTTAATTTTCTTGATGAAAAATATACAAAATTCAAAAAACCTTGTATTGCTGGATGGAGAATTAAAAACCCTTTCAATCACACGCACCCTCGTTCCATTTAAAATTTTTAAAGGGATAGCTGTCACTCCAAGGGGGTTGGAGGGGGATGTATAAAATTATGCTCAAAAAATGTCATTCTAGAATTAAAAATTGACGTGTTCCAGGATTTTACTCATAAATTGTAAAATACGTAGATAATGAATTTATCCGTTACTTATGGACCTCACTATATAAGTTCTATTATACCGTAATGTTTAGAACAAACTCGGTGTTAAACAATTTTTTTTAAACAGAAAACCCTGACGACAAAAAACTTCAGCGAGTGCATTGCACTCAATAATATGTAATAGTAATATTGCTGAAATTCATTGAAGATTGACCTGATAATGTCTAGAGTAAAAAGCTAGAAGCTACATCAATCTTTGGACTTTAGAACATCTTCAATGTAGTGGTGATCAATAAAGTATCTAGACATGTTCGACGACAACGCAAAGCCCAAAATAAACTACTTCTAATATAATTGTGTAGAAAGTTTATTTAAAATGTTCTACTTCCTATCTCTTATATAATAGGAGGTCGCTCACCCTAAACTAAAAAATTGTTTGACACTGATCGATAGAAGTTTTTCACCGGTAGCCAAAGCACTTGCAATGTATGCATTATAAAGCTGTCTAAACCCGATGCACACCCGGAAGATGCATGTAGGAAAAGACTTTTAAAATGGAACA
Organism: Aromia moschata; assembly: GCA_029963805.1. Classification (NCBI taxonomy): domain Eukaryota; kingdom Metazoa; phylum Arthropoda; class Insecta; order Coleoptera; family Cerambycidae; genus Aromia; species Aromia moschata. Next base: position 1,640,982 of record JAPWTK010000041.1, read on the forward strand.
AGTTTAATAGCCATTTAGTAGATTTTCTTGTCGGCGCTTAAATATAAAGAGTCAACTTGGACCGCGACGTCCTAGTATCCTAAAAGTTTTACTTAAAATGTTAATTTTACTTGAAATGAAGTTCAGAAATAAATCTCAATTTAACTGGCTCTCGTGGTTGTAACCTGTTACGAAGAATTGTTTTGCTTATACACTTTTACAAGTGGCGGCTCGTAGAATTTTGAACTGGGTGTTCAAGTTGCTCTTTAAGTATCTGCAAAAAACAAAAAAAATATATGCTAGTAGGGAGTAGGATAATTCTGAATTGTATAAATAGGTAATACGAAAACAAAAAATATATCGGTTTCTCAAGTTATTAACACAAAACATCCTCTCACCTGTTTTAAAATTAAATTTCAGTTTACAATTTAGACTACCATAATTTCCATTTGTTTTCATTCATTCTCCAAAGTTTATTCCACAAAAACCATCTAAAAATTATATTTTAAGAGCAACACTTATTCATTTTGATTTATAAAATTTGTACGAATAACTATTGCACATTCAAGTTTACAGTTGAAAAATAGTAAAATTCACCCAAGGTTACTCCAAGTTTACTTCTAAAGCTGAAATGAAATTGTAAACTATAAAAAAATATATGGTGTCTACTTCCATACGAGATGTGTAATTAAGTAATGAGACTGATTTTTTTTTTAATTTTTTTTATTCGAATAGAATTACAACTCAGTGTTGTCTCTTCCAAAATCACTTCTGTTTTCAGTACGCGGCCTGATGTCTGTTAAGTCCACAAGGTATTTTCAAAAATCATGTGTGCAATTTTATTTTACAAAGAAACGTATAAACGAAAAAATTATTGAACTAAACTTGGCAGTTCAGTTGTTGACTGACTGTTGAAATTATCAAGGAAATTATAATAATGAAACTTAGGTCACTTAAGTCACATAAGAAGACTTAGGTCACAGGAAACAATATTCTCTTCTACAAAAAAAAGTGTGGTGGAAAAACAATTTTTTTTCTGCTGTAGGTAGGTCGAAATGAAGCATAAGTTAAGTTTTGACATAATTCCGTAGCACACTTGACTCGTCTAGGGGCTTTCAAATTCGATGTTTAGCTCAACTTTGAGATCGTCTAAAGATACTCGTATATACCTTGCACACTTTTTTATGCAAGGAGACCTTCGGACATATGTCGAATGGAGGATACGTCTGCCGTTTACAAACATCCGGCCGGGGCAGTGCACGCGACTGTGGTAAAATTTGCCTAGTTTTAAATATACCGTTGTAACCACTGAATCTAAACGATTCCTGTAGAACAGCAACAGCTATTGTTAGTAAACGAAACAGCTCGATCCTGCGAAAAAGGTAATCCGGTAAAAGGTAAACTGCGATCCAGTAACGTCGCCGATTTTACTTCCTATCGGTGAAAACTCGGACGTTGGGGCATTAGCGCCGCACACTTCGGGGCGATGAACATTTTACGGCTTTTCTAAAACAAAAGGTAATGGCGAAACGCGTTCGCCGGCTACATCACAGACGAGGTCCGCCATTTTGACTGCTAATTGTTCCATTAAAAATTTACGACAGAAGACATTAAGGCATCCGCTAACTGCAAAGTACGGACGTGACTAGTTCGGAGTGAAAGAATACGGCCTGGGTGTTCTATCGATTCCGAACTTTCGGGATTTAAAACTTTTTCTTTTCCTCGTGTTCTGTTTTAGTACTGTACCAGGTGTCCCATTTTAAAAGATCCACATGAATAACTCAGTAGAAAAGCCGCCAATCAAAAAATGACTTTAACAAAAGTTGTTCGGTTTGGAGGAGGCCATCTGACCAAGTGATCCAGTACCTTATCTGGCATCCTGATACGGCCCTAGGCATTTTTTTTAAGGGAACCCCCAATTTCCATTGCAGAATCTGATTCTACGGGAAGTAGGTACGTCTAAAATTGGTTTTTTATATAATTTTCCTGACGAATGCTTATCCATGTTTTTTTTTTCAAATATTTGTGGCTCCCATGTCCTTGAATTCACGAGATATTCGAGAAAAGGCATTTTTCATTCATCCAAACCTATTTTGGATGTATTTTTTTCTCGTAGAATCAAATTCTGCAATGAAAATTGTGGGTTCCTATAAAAAAATGCTCTTATGAAATAAAAATTAAAATTGCCATGACTGTAACAGATCTCGTAAATTTAGAAATAGACACAAGAATAAAAGACCTCGTATTTACTTCATACGAGGTGTTTTATTCTACATACATCATTTCGCAAATATTTTGTAGCCCATATCCACGTTTTTTTTTTTGGAGGTGCAGACTTTTTTTTAAAAATTTTGAAAAGTCTGATGTTCGAGCACTCCCTTTGTGTCCAAATAATTACCTAAAAGCTAAAAAGGGTACATTCGTATGAAAATATGAGGACTTAAAATTCCACGATCCTTCCCTCTGATATACCAATAGTGTGCTATATCAGTAGTTGGTCGTTTTCCTCCCTAAAACCGATCCAATATATGTGAAAAATCGCTCCTTTTTTATTTGGTCAATATTGACTCGTGCCTCTAGGCTCTGAAAGATTCAATAAGCTCTTAGATTTTGAACAAAGAATAATCCTATATGTATGTACAAAAACTAACAATACATCAGAGAATAAACGGCGGATACATTCAATATTTATGGTATAAGGTCACTGCTTTATGTGAGGTTTTTCATTCAAATTATTATAAAAGATGAGTTTTTAGTGCGTATTTGCTCTATAGAATCGTTGTTTCATAAAAAAATGCAGAAACTTAGTATATGATTTAGTTTCTCCCTTTTTGCCACTTCTTTTAAAGTATTGTCTCATTTATAGGGTATTCATAACTTCTGGGCGTCGAACTTCCTTATTTTAAATGGAACACACTACATATTTTTATAAATTTGGAAACATATTGTCGCTCCCGTTACCAAAGGGCGTAAGTGACAAAGTTACTCATTACAAGATCCCTTAAGATTATTACAATCTGATCTTTTATGCAGATCAATGAGTAATTTTTTGCTAACCTACATTATTACATTTGAAAATTCTTAAAACTAAGGCCTTACTCATTAGTTGCCTTGTATTCTATTCGTAGTAACTTTACTACACTAAATTTAACATGTAGCACTGATACCGCACTATACTCTGCTTTGTATTGTCACTATTTCACTAACTCAAAAGGCTTCGTCCTCTTGAGTCTTCTTAACTGGTTTGTGTTGTCCAGGAGCTGGATGAACTCGACGTTCACGTGGCGGAGCAATCTTTGTTCATGGCTGCTGGCAAATTTGGTGATGGTTTGATCAACAGTATCCATTTGAAGGTCTCGATGGATGTCTCTGTTTCGACAGTACCAGGGTGCATCAACAATGTTCCTTAGTACTTTGTTCTGGAAACGCTGGTTCACTTGGATGTTGCTTTTGCCGGCACAACCCCAGAGTTGGATGCCATAGGTCCAAACAGGTTTCAGTATTTTCTTATACAGAAGCAATTTATTATATGTAGACAACTTGGAGTTTCGTCCAAGTAACCAATACATTTTTTTCAGTTTGAGGCCCAACTCTTCACGTTTCTTTTTGACATGAACTCTCCAGCGGAGTCTAGCGTCTAAGGTCATTCCCAGATATTTAGCTGAGTCAGCATAAGGAATCAGGGTATCGTTTATTCTAATTGGTAAATGTTCTTCCTTTTGTTAGTAAAGTCTACGTGTATAGACTTATTTTCATTTAGTTTGATGCGCCAAGTATTAGTCCAGGTGATGATTTTATTAATGGAGATTTGGAGTTTTTCTGCAGCCTCTTCATGATCTCTTCCAACAGCAATTACTGCGGTGTCATCAGCAAATGTTGCTATTGTTTCATGTTCTAGGTTTGGGATATCACTAGTATATAATAGATAGTGTACTGGACCTAGTACACTACCTTGTGGAATACCCTACACTACACTATTGTGTAGGGTACCTTACACTACATTGTGTGGAATACCCTACAGTACACTACCCTGCTCCGATTTCTTTTAATTCGGAATAAGCGTCATCCTGTTTTATTCTAAAATATCTTTCTGATAAATAAGATTGTAGAAGTTGTGCATATTGTCGTGGCAGAAGTTTAATTTATGAAACAAGCCTTCATGCCAACATAATATGTTGGGACGTAATTTTATTACAGTGGTTCTTACCTAGATACACTATCACTCTTAGAGTGACACATTAATTAATTTGAACGTAATTATTTATTAGCTAAATTTTATTTCTACTATGCAGTATTTAAACTGATCTGGGAATCAGATACCTGCGTCTTTTGGTACCGGTAATGACGATATGTCATAATCTAAGCGTTTTTTTTTAAATTGACAGATATGTATAAGAATAAATGTTTTCAACTTCAAATCGATAAAACTTGTTTGGTTCAAATAAGACTTGTTTAGTTCAAATATGTCCAAGTTGTCTGACTGTCAGTTCTTCTCTTTCATCATATACTTATACAGGGTAATCTTATACATGAATACTCCTTTTTATTTTTTTAATTTTTGATTGATTTAAAAAAAGTGAAAACCCGTCTGTTTTTTATATCAAAAGATGGCGCTGCAAAGGGGTTTGTATATATAGCAGACAATGTACCTAATAGTTTTTATTTGTATTCAGTAATTGTAATATTGTAAATAATAGTATAAAACAAAGTCGCTTCCCGCTGTCTGTCCCTATCTTCTTTCTACTACCTATGTATGCTTAGATCTTTAAAATTACGCAACGGATTTTGATGCGGTTTTTTTTAATAGATAGAGTGATTCAAGAGGAGGGTTTATATGTATAATAAATGCATAATATAGTAGAGAAACACTGATAATTTTAGAGGTTTCTAATGTGATATCGTAAACCGGGCGAAGCCGGGGCGGGTCGCTAGTTGTAAATAATTTAAACAAATAAATAATTTATCACATTAAACACTGTTTTTATCAAATAATATATATTTAAACAATAAAATCTATAAAATTATACAGAATCAACTCGAGAAATATTTGACAATTTTTTAAGGACGTTTTTGTTAAACTCAATAAAATGTTCCAATATATTCGGCAGCTTCTATTCCCTTTGTTTTTGCATTTTTTTCTAACAGAGCTGATTGCTTACTCCTGTCTTTTTTCCACGGAATGCGCTTGTAGCACCCTCACCCTTCTGTCTAGTACCTTGCCGTCTCGGGGTGACTTTATTTCCATGGCACATACCTAAATCCCTTAAACGTAATTGTTTTTTTCATCCCCCGGCTGTTTACCGAAGCCGATTCGCGACAACATCGGAACTAATCTGTTTTCCAGTGTTTTCCGCATTGCTTGTTGTCAACAGAAGGGACTGAAAAAAATGATCGCTTGATTTTTTACAGCGACTAATATCATTTGAGCGCATTAAATCGAAAAAAAAAAAAATGGAAAAATCAATAGATAATTTAAATGATTAATTAAAAATAATTAACAGTTACGCATTGCAAATGCGTCTCCATGACGATGCCGGATGCCAAATGAAAACGATCCCATTGACAACAAGGGTGTAAATGATTCTCAAGAAAACGAGATCTTCTAGAGAAAACGATTTATGTTGCTTTTCGGTGAACTGTAACTTTTTCCTTGTTTATTAACTAGAACAGTGGACTGTTAGCTATCTGCCTATTGTCTTTATTCATGTTTTAAAGCAATTTTTAAACCATTAACGTCTATCCTATGATTATTATCAAAAACATGTTGGGCTACACAATGATGCTCTATTCTATCGTGTTTTAAGTGAGCTGAACGTTTATTTCAATTTAGTTAAAATTGATGTTTTAGTTTGCCCAACATACTTTTGTTCAGTCTTTACAACACATTTCATGAACTCCTTAAGGTTTCTGAAATTTATTTTGTGATGTGTTTACTAATTGTAAGTCACATAAACGTTTTTAAAAGTTTGACTTGACTTTATGGAATCGATTGAAAAAATGATCTCCATTTTGTGTACCATGTCATTACTGGTGATGAGACTTGGATGTTTGGAAGACCAAAGCTTCGAAAACCAAAGCGTCAAACCTGGATGGCACACAAGTAAGTTGAAGATCAAATGCATGCTGATTTGCTTTTTTGATAGCCAGGGACATTAAACTAAAAGGAAAAATAAAAAAGGTATAGATTGTAATGGTAACAGAATAAGTGTAGAGAAAATTCTGTGGTAGTTTATTCGCGAGGGATTTTTCTTTAAAAAGAAATGTTGCGGTTCGGTGAAATGTAACATTAGTCCTTGTTTATTAACCAGAACAGTGGACTGTTAGCTATCTGCCCATTGTCTTTATTCATGCTATCATCACATTTAACAAATTCCTAATACAAATACATTTTTACAAGTTTTAAACCACTAACGTCTATCCTGTGACTATTATCAAAAGCATGTTGGGATACACAATAATGCTCTATTCTGTTGTGTTTTAAGTGAGCTATATGTTCTTTGAATCTAATTAAAACTGATGTTGTAGTTTGCCCAATATATTTTTATCCCCAATCTTTACAACGCATTTCATAAACTCCCGACTTCTCGTTGCTATTTGTTTTGTCTTTTGGATTTCCTAAAAGTTTTTGGAATTCATTTTGTGACATGTTTACTCAGTCACATAAAGGTTTTTAAAGAGTTTGCCACATCGGCGGGTGAAGCTTGGTTCGTAAGATAAAACCAATAATCTTAAATTTCCAGCGACTTTCCGAAAAATCGTGGAATTGTATAATTTTTTTAAATGTATGTCATTTTATCATTTTTTTTGTTAGTTGTTCTGGATTATACATAATAATTTATGAGTTATAATTATGAGACTGAAGCAGATGCACGAACTCATAAAGAAGAAATTGATGTTTTCCACTATTAGCTTCTGGTTATATACAAAATATGATTAGTTACACATTATCTATTATTGGATCTAGGTAATGTGTAACTAATCATATTTCAAAACTAGATTTTTAGCCACGCCCCTGTTTTTTTTTATCCATCATCCGTTAGCCCCTCTGACTCCTCATCCCTCTCCGGAACCCCCGTCACCCGCCTTCCCCATCATCCACAGTATCAGATATATCCCTAAATATTTTGTGACACAGGTGCCATTTTATATGGGGAAATTGACCTTGAAGTGGAGTAGAACTCTCATTGTATAACTACTAATGTACCTATTAGTTCGAGGACGTCAGTTTTGAACTGCTGAAATCCTCAGAAATACATGTAAATTGTTGAACTAGAAACTACGGTCCATTCATTCAGTAACAAGCACCTACAGCGTGTATAGTCGATTTCAGTCACATTATTTGCCGTTATCTGCGAAAACCCGAAGCGCAAAGTGAATTTTCTTTGGTAAATTCAATAAGCTGTCGCAGATCTGCAGCCTGAATTTAAAAGAGCTCAAAGGGATCGCCAAGACGGAGCGAATCAAATAAGAGCACGTCTATTTCAGGGTATTCCATTGTGCAACTTCAGTTTACATCGACACTCGCTATTCGATTAACAACGCGGATCGGGGCGCTTTTGGATACAAAGTACTTGCGCGGAAATTGTGTATGTATTTATTTCAACGCACATGCCTCAAGTTGTAATTGAAATAACAAGCCATTCAAAAAAAAAACCCATCTACGCTGGCAGTGAAAAAATGAAACACGTATAGTCCATGTAAAATTGATAACAAAAATAAAAAAAAATTAACTTACTGGCATATACTACATTAATCAATAGATTCGTGGGATGGTGTATAAAAGGGGCTATTGACAAACCCATATGATTTTTAGAAAGTACCAACCTTTAACATAATATTCCGACCATTAGTTTACAAGTTGCAGTTGTTTTAGTGACGCTACTTTTGTAATTTGCAAAGCAATGGAAAAATCTGAGTTTCATGTGTTGATAAAGTATTGCTTTCTACGAGCCCTAACAACTATACAGGGTGATTCAGCTAACCCGTTCATTAAAAGTTTATGAACTTCCAATTGAAATTTATTTTTGAAAATTTGGAATCAGGGGTTGGCGGGGACGGTCTATTCAACTAAAGTACTTGTGATTTTCTGACACTTCCGGTTATACCGGAAGTAGCTATCAACTTCCTTATTTTAAATGGAACACCCAGTATATTAATACATTTTTGAATTCCCCTCCTAATTTTAGGTTGACTTTGTTAACAATTCCCTATACATATCTTTAACTGTTTTTGAGATATTTTAATTTTTTTGAAAAATAAGGTAAGTTTTTTTGAAAAGGTTTTGTCGTATCCTATTGAAATGCTCGTCACTGATTCAAAACAAAAGTTATAGTAGCAAACTTTGGGCTGTCCTTGGGCGGACTATTAAGGTTTTAGGTGGTATGTAATTTGATGTTTTATTATTTACAGGGTGTCTAAAAAATCAAGTTCATTCTGACAAATTTCAACTGCTGAAAAGTCAGTTTTTTTAAATGGAATATCCTGTATTTTATTGCTCTATGTGATGTAAAATTGAGTGATCTTTCATTCTGTATTAGGATTCCCTATACCTATCTGCTACCGTTTTCTTGATATCGAGGTATTTTTCTTCGATACTATAGTTTTCCTTTTTATTAAATTACTTCTGACTAGCGGGCCATGAAAATAAAAACAATGTATCATATTAATGTATTTATATTAATTTTTTATCGTAAACAATGTTACAAAATTATTGAAAAAAAAATCAAGTTCATTTAAAGTGGTATATCTACATTTACACTCTCTAAATAAAATTACCTTAAAATGAAACGCAAAAAAAAAAAAATATAAAAAATTAAGTGGTATTTTCTAAAAATAAAATTTATTAATCTCAACGGTCGTAGATTCTCATATTATTCCTTCATCTAGTTCCAAGTGAAAAATAAATTTAATATGTCTTCATTTGATATTTTTGTCGGTTTTCTATAATACACGTTATTATTTGTAATAATATGCAAGCTTTCTCACTTTGACGTCTACTCTGATGTTTACATAGACAATTAAAACAAATCGTTTTATTTTCATGGCCCGCTAGGCAGAAGTAATTTAATAAAATGGAAAACTATGGTATCGAAGAAAAAATACCTCGATAGCAAGAAAACGGTAGCAGATAGGTATAGGGAATCATAATACAGAATGAAAATTCATTCAATTCTCCATCACATAGAGTAATAAGATACAGAGTGTTCCATTTAAGAAAACTGACTTTTGAGCAGTTGAAATTTGTCAGAATGAACTTGATTTTTTAGACACCCCGACAGTAAATAATATAACATCAAACTACATACCACCTGAAACCTTAATAGTCCGCCAAAGGGCAGTCCAAAGTTTGCTACTATAACTTTTGTTTTGAATCGGTGACGAGCATTTCAATAGGATACTACAAAACCTGATTTTTTCAAAAAAATTAAAATATCTCAAAAACTGCTGAAGATAGGTATAGGGAATTGTTAACAAAGTCAACGTAAAATTAGGAGGGGAATTCAAAAATGTATTAATATACTGGGTGTTCCATTTAAAATAAGGAAGTTAATAGCTACTTCCGGTATAACCGGAAGTGTCAGAAAAGCACAAGTACTTTAGTTGAATAGACCGTCCCCGCTAACCCCTGATTCCAAATTTTCAAAAATAAATTTCAGTGGGAAGTTCATAAACTTTTAATGAACGTGTTAGTTGAATCACCCTGTATGTTCGGACAAACGCATTTTTCGCATTAGACTGTTTTTGTATAATGAAGCAAAAATTGACTAATGCAGCTGACAGTACATGAAAACAAAAATAGTTTTATTTAAGAAGATTTAAAAAGGATATATAATAATCATAAATTTAATATTTATATATAATTAAAATATTTTATTTTAACCTTTTCGGCCAAAAACGCCACTCCCTACATCGCCCTTAGCCTATAATAATATATTGAAGAAAATTGAAGGGACTATTTTTGAAGTTTGAGAGTACTTTCGATTCATGAAATTCTCAAAAAATGATATTGAAAAAAGATAAAAAAAAAGTTTTTTTGAATTTAAATTAAATTTTCAAGGGGTTTCCGGTTAATGGACCTGGAACCTACTAACCGATGGAATAAATGTTTGAATTTAAGTATACATGGTTTAAAGATCGACCGAATTGAAATTATTTGGATTTTGAAATAGTCATTTTTGCATAATTTAAAAAATTGTTTAAAAATAATGAAAAATTTCCAGTGCATTCTTAAGTGATTGTAAGAACTTTTTTATTCTTGACAATTTATAGTAAAAAGATCGTTTTCGAGAAAAAACATTTCTAAATATCAAATTAGTATCGAAATTTAGAATTGTTTTTCTCGAAAAAAAAATGCCCAAAAAAAAAAAAAAAAAAAAAAAAAAACAACATTTTTACAATAAATTGTCAATAATAAAAAGTCCTTAAAATCACTCAAAGAATGCACTGGAGTGCATTTTTTCATGATTTTTTTTAGTAATTCTTTAAATTTTGCAAAAATTGACCATTTGCAAAATCCAAATAATTGTTTAACAAATTTTGAAGAAGTTCCAATGCATTCTTTGAGTGATTTAACTTTTAATTATTGACAATTTTTTGTAAAAGTGCATAATTTTCCAATAAAAAATTCTTGAATTTTTACGAAAAAATTTTGCAGTTCAGGCGCCATTTTGAACGCATAAGGAAAAAAAATCGATCTTTAAACCATGTATACTTAAAGTTCAAACATTTATTCCACCGGTTAGTGAGATTCCAGGTGCATTGCAGACCAGAAACCCCTAGAAAATTTGATTAAAAGAAAATGTACAAAAAAATCGTGTTTTTTTTAAACTGATTTTTTTCATAATTAATAATTTTTTGGAGGAATTTCATGGACACCGTCTGAAAGGGCACGTCTTAAAATTAAAAAATATGTCCCTGTCAAATTTTTCTGGCGCAAATAGTATTAGTTATGAGATGAGATGAGTTGCTGATGAAGAGCGGGGTACCGGGAATGGCGTTTTCAGTCGAAACGGGTTAAACTACTAAGGTTATTACTAAGGTTATAAAAAAATTAATAAGGGTTTTGTGCAGTCTCCCACCGAATCATCATACCTATTGGCGCTGTGCCTTCACAACTTTGATACGACTAATGAGTTTATCTTCATTTTGTGTTTACTTTCCCTTCTTAATTAGTAACGAAGGGGGAAGGAACGGCGTCACAAATGCCTTGTAGTAAACAAAAAGTCCTACGGAAATTATTTACGGTATGTTATTACAGCAAAATAATCTACTCTCTGAAATGAAATAAATTTTTAGCGTGGTTGTCGCAGATCCAAATTTTATTAACTCCAGGCGGTCCGGAAGTAAATACTGTTCGTATTATATTTATTTACAACAATATACCTAACATTATTTGAGTTCCGCGTTTCTTTTTTGACAATTTAAACCCTTACGATCAAAGTTGTATTCTAAATATACCACCTCTGCACGACTTAGTAATTATTAGTACTTGTAATAAGAGCAGTCAAGGGAAGACTCTGGATATTCATCTGAGTCCAGATTCAGTCTAATTCAGGTCAACATATCAATAGAACCAGAGCTCTAGAAACAGTAGATGGAACATTGTCTACAGGGCCGTTTTTATGCTATAATAAAATATACTTATAATAAGACTTTCAATGTGATGACTAAGTGAAAAACTTACTACGTTATTCTGTAGACTATTTTTAAACTTTTATTTCAAATATTTTGTCGTCAATATACCGAATAGTTATAGATTGTAAACTGTAATATGAAACACGCGGTATAAAGGTTGCAGCATACGACGAATAATAAAAGTGTCGATGTAGATGTCAATTCTGTCCTGAGAGAACAATTCAACACTAGACAATGGATCCAGTGTTTGAATATTGCTGCCCATTTCACTTTCTGTTACCATATTACTATTTATGCATTGCTGGGTATATTATCCAGAAAGAAGCCTCAAGTTACCAGTTAACGTTGATTTGCTGCTTGACTTATAACAGATTATAAAGCTAGAATCTAACTTTGCACCCGTGATACAACTCAACAAATCTTGTTTTCTAGGAAAGCCAAAAAACGATTTACCTACACTATCACGATTATTATGTATTTCCACAAATTCAGCAAATAGTTTTTGTTATTTACAGTAGCCTTTCTCTAGAAAGTCGCACTATTCCACATAAAATATAAAAATAATGAAACAATAATAATAAAGAAAAATAAAAAAGAAATTGTAATTTGGCCAGTTGACAGACTGAATTTAAAGTTAAGTTAAATCGCTTTGGAGGATTGATGGGTTAATGTTTATCATACACGTTCATGCTAATAACTAAAAATAGGCGTTTGAGTTGTGTCACTTTTGAAGCAAAGGTGTGATATGTATTCATATGAATTCCTCTCTGCGAGTCACATTCCGCTTCATGTGTGGCAAACATTAAAGCAGTAAATTTGCATTCATCAGCCAGATTTAAAACTTACGTGCACAGTACATTCTCTTATATATTATTTTTACACATCCAGTGATAACCTGCGTAAGTTTTATCAGGACGTTAATAATGAAATATCACCAAAATTTGCATTTACCTCACTCCTTTTTCTTGTTACTATACTTTATTGCCCACGAATATTTCAGAAATTATCCGGAATCGTACATTTTCTATTACCACAAACTTAATTTTACCACGCGATATTATGTGAATGGATGTAATCAAATAATGCTTTTTTTTGTTACTAATGAAGTCTGTTATTACGTCAGGGCCAAGGACATGGCTGGAGGGAATAAAATGGTTGTTTTAATCCCGGAAAAAAAGTGAATAGAAAATAAGTAGAAATAAATAGAAAAGGGAAGAAAATAATCAATAAATGTTTAACAAATTTTATTATAAATTTGCCAATAGTCCATGAATAAAGGTGTATAAAAATATTGTGCACAATATTAAAACAGTTGTAAGAGGAGCACATAAATCTTAACCAACTACAAATAATAATGCAATCGTATCTTTGGATTAATTCGAATATCATTCCTCCATAATTTGGAGAACCTGAATTCGAAACCCACAGAATCTACATTACAGCCCAAAAATATCGATAATGAGTGACATATCAATGTATGAGGTTGTAAATTAATTAGAGACTGATTTTTTTAATTTTTCTTATTCGAATAGAAATACAATTCAGTATTGTCTCCTTCAAAATAACTTCCTTGGGAAGCCACACAGCGCTGGAGACGGTTCTTCCATTCCTCATAGCAGTGCTGGAACTCATATACTGGAATAGCCTTCAGCTGGTCGATTACAGCCGTTTAAATGTTGTCTATGGTCCCAAAATGACCTCACTTGAGGTGATTTTTCAATCTCGGGAAGAGAAGAAAGTCACAAGGACTCAAGTCAGGTGAATAAGGAGGCTGAGGAGCCATAGGAATGTTTTTACTGGCTAAAAACTCGTTTACTGAAACGGCTGTGTGACAAGGCGCATTGTCGTGATGCAACATCCAGTTGTTCTTGATCTTTGGTTTCACATGTATGACCCTTTTTCGAAGTTTTTCAAGAACCTCTGGCTATCAAAAAGCAAATCAGCATGCGTTTGATGTTCGACTTGCTCATGTTTGCTTTTTTGATTCTTGGAAAGCTTGAAGTGTGCCATTCCATGCATTGACGCTTGGTTTCCGGGTTCCCATTCAAACACACAAGTCTCCAGTCACAAGTCACAAATGTCCAAATCACCAGTAATGACACTTTTCATAAAATGGGGATAATTTTCAATCGACTCCAAAATGAGAATGCCTTAAACCACCAAAAAACCTGGGCTCTTGAAAAAACACTGTCTCCGTAGAGAAAAACCTGAACCGGTTTACGAAAAGTCACAAAGGGCAAACAAATGACTATAACAAGTTTAAACTTGTAGTGAAGGTGCATTACATGTTAACCTACCGCATCCAAGTCCCGTCTCCTCGGTGCTGCTAGATCTGGCGCTACGTTGCCAGCCTCATTACTTAATTTACACACCTCGTATGTATGTTACCACACCATAAAACGATTTAATCAATGTAATTATTAAAATTGTCAAACAAAAGGTTTTTAAATGTTATCGACTATTAAATTAAATTTACCAAAGATAATACTATACTTTTCCATTACAAAATTTCGCCATATTTTAATATTTCAACACATTCAAACCTCTCCCACAGCAACATAGAACTGTGCATATTTTTTAGGTCGGCTGAAATATAGCCGTACATTTTAATGAAGCTAACTGTGTTGATATTACATTCAGTTAAATCAGTAATAGAGACAAATTACTGTTGAAAATACGTACATAGCAAATATTTGAAATGTACATATAATGTATCAAAAATATATCTGTTTGGCAAAAGCTATTCGGGAGTAAATAATATAATATGTAAATATTATTAAAGTGGAACGAGTACGCTGCTAAGATCTACATACCCATATCAAATGAGAATATTACAGTAGTTGGCACAAGGCAAGGACACAAGGAGTACGCACAGTGGTTCAAAATATCAAAATCTTGGACAAAATTCATTTAGTACTAGATATAAACATTTTTTGATGAAAATTGGCAAATGGGGGTTTTCGAGGTCGCTGATAACGAATTTGAGATTAATTTTTTAAATAACAAAATGACGGAATCAATATGGCGTCCAACTTTTGGAAAAAAGAGTTTTGGAAAAGAGAAAAGAGAAAAGAAGGAGAGAATCGCAAAATGGTGAAAGGTAAAATTGCATTTTAAAAAATAATTAGGGACATTTTAAGCTGGTAAATGTAGGGTAAAGTAAGGAGAGATGGCCCAGTAGGAGAGACAGACCACTCGTGATTTTCCGTAAAATATTGCAATAATGCATGCTTTGGTTAGATACAATCGTGAATTTGCGTTATCGGCCAGTCATTGAGGATTTTTACCTGGAAATAACTCGGGAAGTTTTGAAAATTTGCAGGTTCCGGTGCCGCCATCTAGCCAAGATGGCCGCCAAAAACGGTTTTTCGCAATTCTTTCCGAAACTATGCGTTTTTCGAAAAAAAATATGTAGAGAACTTTGGAATTTGCTTTGTTGAGACTTTGGAATTTGCAGAACAACATGAATTTATTTTGTTCTGCTTACATACATAGACATACATTCAAGAAAAAATAATGTTAAACCTAAATATCAGCCAACGATTAAAATATGCCCAAAGAAGCCCAGGCGTAAGTCTTCCTCTTCTTTTTGCTCGGATAATATAGTTTTACACGATTCCTCGTGTGGAGGTTAACATATTAATGACTGTGTCGGATGCGGCGAAGATTATCGTTGCACTTCCAAGAAAGAAGATTGGATACAATATTAAGCCATTTAAAAACTACCCACTTATTTTAAATTTTGGAAACAAAATGTTCTATAAAATTAAATTAAAATTTAAAAAAAAAAATTTTTGAAAAAAAATTATATTTTTTAATTATGAAAAAAAAATATATGAAATATCCCACAAGGTTACTAGACAGGGAGTGTCATTTTTTCAAAATTTTTTCGCAAACTTTGCTGACGATTTTTTCACTATAAATCCTTTCTTAAGAGGTGTATAGTCATCACCTAAAAATGAAGTAGTCCATGGTTTTTCAAATATGGCAACTAAATATCACGCACCGCCACCTGGATACTGTGCTTATTATGTTCCCGGTGGTTGCATGAAGGTTGCACACCTTATAATAATGTGTGTCAAATGTGTGGCGTTGCTGCGACAAAAAAAGAAAACAAAAAACATGTAGGTCCGTCTCTCCTACCTCAGGTGGACCATCTCTCCCATACTGGGTAGGAGAGTTGGATCAACGCAACGTTTCAGATTGTATTTTTTTTTATTTTATGACGAGTTCCTCTGTTCTTTAAACTATGCCACAAGTTGTACAATGTTAATGTTTATGTTTCTTATTTTTTGTAGAGTTTTACTTTGATCAATAAAAAAAGTTATTGACGGCTATTCAAAAGGTGGTCCAACCTCCTTAACTTTACCCTAAATGGTATTGTTGACCTACTTTCTCTGTATACGCTAAACACATCAAAACGAATAGTAACTGAAAAAATTACCCTTTCCGTATTTCGAACAGAAAAAAGTTTCGGCGATATTAAATGCTATCGCTCCAATAAAATGTATCAGTTGAGCGCGATAACAAAGATAATAAAACTAGATCCGGGCAGATACGGACTCTATTTAGCGTATTTTCCTCCTAAATAAAACTGCAAATTACGTTCCGAAAGGGAGCGCCTCTATAGTTTAAATCGCAGCTTAAAAAGCTACATTTCGAGAACGACGATTGTTTGGAGTTCTGGCTTACAGAAAACTGTATCAAAGTAAGGATTGATTAAAATTCCCATTCGTTTAAACAGGGACAAAGTTAGTTATTTTAATTAGAATCCGTCGAGCTTGCACTGGAGATCTCGATAGTTACACTGAGAGAAAGGATTGTCCATTACATATTAACAAGTACGCTACATAGCCTAATTCTAATTGCAAAAGTATAACTGATTCCAAATTATCACTAAGTAATCCTTTTACATACGCTGAATTAACCCTTTAACGTCAAAACCACAGTTTTTGTATATCCTCTCTTTAGCAACGTGCCAAGTACAAGAAACGATGGAAAAAAATCGGGAAATGCCTTTCCGAGTATTTTTGAGGGCGCTCTTTCGCACGGCACTAAAAAAAATCGTAATAATTGAACCTTACCCCTGTTTTTGGCCATTTAAATTGAAAAGAGCATGATTTTTCAGGTTAATTTTTTTTGTAACATGATTTTTGACTGAAAAAAATTTTTCTTTCGACAGAAAACTACGGGAAAAGTGCATTCGAGAGTTGTTCTGAAAAGTTATGTACTTAGAAAAAAATTAATTCCAACATGGGGTGTCCAATATTTCGGCCAAAAGGACACATTGTTTGGGGAAATTTCATAATTTTTTTACTCAAACCTGGAGAACTTTGGAGCAAAAGTTTAGAGAACAAAAAGTGTTCAGATTCATCCAAGGAGCACGCCTGATTCTTTGGTCACGTTTTGGCCATTATCAATTTGGCCATTTTTTCAAAAATCCGAAAATGGCTCCAAAAAATTCTGAAAAAAAATTACACATCTCGCTTGAAGAGTCCTAAACAAATTTCTCCTCAAAAAAATTGGCCCAGTTTGGCCATTTTCCCGTTATAAGGTTTCAAAAAATGGTCGTTCTTAAAATTTCACAATCATTTCCAGACATCTGGGAAAAAAATACACGTGTTCTTGGCTCAAACTCAATAGTCTGCGCCTAAATGGCTGTCCCCAAATTGTCCATTTTTTCATTTCAATGTTCCGAAAATTGGCCGAAACCCAAAATTGCAGGACAGACCGAAAATTCTGAATACAAGCTCTAAGACGATTAGACAATTATTTTACCAAAAAAAGAACAAATCGAAAATAGTCGCCTCTGGACAAAAACAGGGGTAAGGTTCAATTATTATGATTTTTTTTATGCCATTGAGAACACCCCAATAGTCGGAAAGGCATTTCTTTTTTCCATGTTTCTTGTACTTGGCACGTTGCTAAAAAGAGGATATACAAAAACTGTAGTTTTGACGTTAAATGGTTAACACGGCAATGTATAGGAAATCTCTATAGTAGCACTGTGATAAGAGATTATTAACTATATATTAATATACTCATTGTCGTTTCCTAAAAATAATAATATGTCGTTTCTTAATAAAACAATTTATATGTCGTTGCCTAATTGGAGTCAGACGAGTGGCGTTAGAGAAATTTGTGAAATGTTAGGTAGGATAACCTGTAAAAATATGGTATACAAGATACATATTGCCGATGTATAGACAGTTTTACACATACCAATTTATTGCACAATAAATTGTAGAATTAATTTTTCAATAAATTGTCCAATTTTAGTACACTTTGCAATATTTGTAACAGTTTATTGGCCAATTCCAACACTGCCAACTCTGAAATGACTAAAACCTAAGAGTTATCATAGGTTTGTTCCTAAGAGAAATAATTTATCTCATTATTAGGTTGGTACAATGAAATCAATGTAAAAAAGATACTAAATATCCCTAAAATTGGCCAAGAAATTAGAGCAAGTTCTAAATTCTACAATTTATTGTGGACAATAAATTGGGCGTAATATCTGTTTTACACGTATTCCAATTAATTGAAGGCCAACTTGTACAATTTATCGTGAGAAAAATTGGTGTGTGTAAAACAGTCATATGATAAAAGTAGGGTATTTAAGTTGCTGTGTGCAATGGATTCTGTGAAATTTCTTGTCTCGAAGCTAGTGTATTTGTCGTAATTAATCGTCTATTCCGGCGAACCGCGACAGAGTCGAACCCAGTCACTGTTATTATAAAGCAATAGTTCACAGAAAATTCTAATAATATAAATCATAATAAAATAATGAATACTCAAATGAACATACAAAACGGGAAGTAAAATTTATAAACAAAAAAACACACCAACACACTCATGGAAATTTGTGTCGATAATAACACTGTATCATTAGTTTTTTTTTTTATGACAGTACTGACTCACGCGTGTTTGTTGTGTTACGTATGTTGTTGTTTATTTTTTGTTTAAAAACATCTAATACCATATATTGTTTTTGTAATGATAACACAGCCCCACAAAAAAATAAAAATTTGGAACTGCTATCGAGACAACTGTATCCCTATGTAATTTTCGACGCTGAATCCGAATCCGAAGTCAAAAAAAAAATCGTACACCCCCAACATCAATCCCTAGTGCTAAAAAACACTCCCTAAACAGGGTAAAAATGACTTGACTCTTCACGAATAGTCTTAAATCTCAATAATTCTAATTAAATATAAACATGCAAGTATATAAAGAAATACAGAGTTAACACTACTTTCCATTGAAAATCGCCTCCATGAGTGGGTGAAAACAACCCCTCATACAACAGGAAACTTAAAAAAATGCAGTGACTTCAAAAACTTAAAAGAACGGGGCTTATGATGCCCCGTATGGTGTTGGGAACAAATCTAAAGAAAACACATTTTAGATAATGAAGTATAGAAAATTTTCGTGTCGACGTCGTCGTGAATGTTTTGCAATGCGTTCTCGTATACATGGTCAACATATCTGTTTTTTAGTGTAGGTGGATAGAGAGTATCTCATCCATATATTTTTCTGGAAATTGGATAGTGTGGGGTTCTTTAATTTATGTAATGCAATATAACTTGCCATAAAGGCTACCGTGAGATAATAGAAGAATGTAGTATCATCGTTTTCGTGACCGCATGGTTTTTCACATCTCTTGTTACTTTTTTTAAAAGATATTTTTTAATAAATCGCTCACAAACATTACAAAATGGTTAATTTGTAATCATCAATAATGGATCATCATCACTGTATTGGAACTTTTTCTGCCTTAGAGGATGTAAAAAAGTAAATTTTATTTGGCAAAAGCAGACAAATCAGATGAATTGAAAGTTTTTATACTTTTATTTTTTATCGATTTTCATTTACAGATTTTGTATTGAGTTATTTATAATTACTTATTTATTTACACACAATCATTATAAGTGAATGAAGTCTATCAAAAGTAATCAAAACGCAAGATACTGTACGAACTAGTTTTTGTAACCATATCCCTACTATTTCTGGATAACAGTATTAATTCACAGTAAACACCTTTCATCTGTATCAAAGGCATAAAATGGGAAGAAAAAAGCTGGCTCTGAATTTATTTTTCTCTCGGCTGCTAGACTCCCGTAGATATATTTTAATTCCACTAGCATCTCGTTTGCTTATTGCTGTAGGTCGAGATCACAATTTTTTTGCAAAGCAAACCGAACATGAAAGGTTATGAGTACTGCGTGAATAAAGCTTTATTTTAATTATCG
The DNA here is from genome assembly GCA_029963805.1 of Aromia moschata. NCBI lineage: Eukaryota > Metazoa > Arthropoda > Insecta > Coleoptera > Cerambycidae > Aromia > Aromia moschata. Next base: position 1,660,847 of record JAPWTK010000041.1, read on the forward strand.
TTATTAGTGGCGTGTCCACTTCAAAGCGAGATAATTTTCGAGGAGAAGGATTATAGCGTCGCGTCGTCAAAGAGGAAAAGTTGCATATTTTTGTTTTATCCTATATGTCTGTGTATCTAAAAGTTTTCGACATTTCTAGGATTATGTTTACAATCTAGGTTTATTTTGTTGAATGAATTATTATATTAGAACTTACTAACGACTAGTAACAAATCAATATATCTTCAAAGGCAATATATTTAAACATTATTTATCGCTTATTAACAATTAACTAGAGTTTTCATTAAAGAGAAAGACTTAAAATTTCGATGCTAACATATGTAGTCAAACATTTATGAATACATTCTAAAGCCGAAAAAAAGAAATATGTATAAACAATTGGCTCTAACGATAAAATTGTAACGATAAAAATTCTCTAGACATGCATATTATACCTACTGAATGCTTTCGTTTAAAATTTAACAGAAATGTATTCAATGAAGCCTGATTTTCGTTACACCCATTTTTTTAAGTTCCATGCAGACTCTTGATTCCAGACAGTTACTGTTCCAGACAGAAGTTGTTACTCTTCCAGAGTCGCAACTATTGATTGAGTGAATCAAAATGAGCGCTAGATTTAATTTTTCAATATATCAACTCTATGATATTTAAAGTATAAACCGTATTTTTTTAAGCGCCTTGTAAATTATGTACGCGTTTATTTATTGCCCGTGCATACATACGCCATTAACCGTACCTGTTAACGTAACGCACGCTGGACTCTAGAATACCAGTTCCGTGCGAGAAGACATGATACGTAGATGCAGTTTCGCCACGGTATGTGCGCCGACTCCGCAGTGTTTTACGTTACCTTGCTGTTAGAGGATGGACTAGTTCAAAACGATTTTATGTGTCGTGAGTGACTAACTCGTGAGTTCGTGTAGTGTATTTACATATTATCTGATTTTGTGTGGAGTTTTGCAATAATGCCACAGTCGTTAGCATTTCTGAATAGACTGAAAAAGTTGAAAATTACGATGATGTTAAAATAATAATGTATTGATGTTAGTGACAACAAACAACTGTTAATGACACAAAATTCTTGAAAATAATGTGCGTGGTGTGCCCTCCTCTGTTCATGTGAACTATTTTGAATTTGTACCTACCTTTAACTTTGGTAAATGTGGAACTGTGAATGTCCTTCCGTCAATGACATGATGGATTACGAGTTCAACCCTGCGTTGTGCCACATTTGCCGGACCCTAATAATTTCTATTAGTGTTCATAATTTGTATTATCTTGTTCCGACTCTTAAAATTATGCTACTTTAAATTTTATTAATGAAGTTCTGTTTTATTGGAATTTCTAATTTTTTGTTTTACCAGATTTTGCGCGTAAAAGTTTAAGGTGCATGTCACGTCATATCAGTATAATTGTTACATATGCCTTTGTTAGAAAATGCTAATAAATTTTAAATCCGTCTATGAAATGTCTTCCAACATCCCTATGTCTAGTTGAAATACATGTTCCACGCTATTTAACGTAGGTATGTAAACTAATTTTTCGATTAATCCTTAAGAGCATACATGAATTTTTTAAAATTCTATCACGTTTACCAATCCAATCATCTGCGGATCGACTGCTCTTCAAAGTAATCAACTATTAAAGCCTATGAATACTAACAAGGCTTGGTTTCAATTACGTACTGTTATTAGTATCGTATACTTTTCAAAGCGAGGGAATTTTCTGGTTGCACGATCTAATGTCCAGCATCAGAAGAGACAAGGTTATCATTTCAATTTTCCATATTTTTCTTTATCTCTAATATGCCTAAAACATTCTGACGGTTTAGGTTTAATATGTCAGTAAATTATTTTGTCACAGGACAACTTTTTGTATAGGAGTCGGTTGTTTTTAGCTAGAAATTAAAATATATACATATATATGTATATAAAACAGACAAAATGGAACATATTTTATTATTACAACAGTGATAGAGATTTAATTTCAGTAATATTTTGCTTGTTATTCTTTTATACAGTGACAGTTCGGTTAATTTTAGTATTTCCGAACTTTTTCTCACGATATTTCCGAACTTGTACTTCCACACAACCGAACTTGTCGCTGTCGAATGTCGAATATCGCTGTTGAATCAGCCAAAAAAACCCTTTGCGCATGCGCCAGGTTCGGTTATCCCGAGGTGAAGGAAGTTCGGAGATGTGGAATTTTGCGGAACGAAAAAGTTCGGATATGTGGATGTCGAGTGTAATTTTATGAAATTATCTACGTCATTTGTACAATTTACGACGTGTGTAAATTAAGTAATGAGACTGATTTTTTAAATTGTTTTATACGAATAGAATTACAATTCAGTATTTTCTCCTTCAAAATAACTTCCTAGGGAAGCCACACAGGCTGGAGACGGTTCTTTCATTCCTCATAGCAGTGCTGGAACTCATATACTGGAATAGCTTTCAGCTGGTCGGTTATCAGCCACTTGAATGTTTTCTATGCTCCCAAAATGACGTGCCTTGAGGTGATTTTTCACTTTCTGGAAGAGAAAAAAGTCACAAGGACGAATCAGGCGAATAAGAAGGCTGAGGAGCCATATAAATAACTGGCTAAAAACTCGTTTACTGAAATGGCTGTGTGACAAGGGACATTGTCGTGATGCAACATCCAGTTGTTCTTTTGGTCTCACACGCATGACCCCAAGTTTTTCAAGAACCTTTCTGTAAAAGTGTTGATTTACTGTTTGGCCTGGAAGCACAAACACTATGTGAACAATTCCCTGGCCATCAAAAAAGCAAGCCAGCATGCATTTGATCTTCGACTTGCTCATTCTTGCTTTTTTGGCGCTTGGTTTCCGGATCGTACTCAAACACCCAAGTCTCATCACCAGTAATGACAGGTTCCATAAAATGGAGATCATTTTCAATCGATCCCAAAAAGTCACCTTTGTCCTTTTGTTCCTGCGAAAGGCTTTTTGGAACCATTTTGTGCAGGTTTTTCTCATCCCCAATTCGGTAGTCAAAATCTGATGAACAGTGGTATGGTTAAAATTTAACTCTTCCCCGATCATTCTTGTCGTCAACCGACGATCTGAACGCTCAAGAGCTCGTATTCTATCGACATTTTTATCGGTTCTTGAAGATGAAGGCTTTCCGCTGCTTGGTTCATCTTCAATCGACTCTCCTCCTTTTGAGAATGCCTTAAACCACCTAAAAACACCACATCCGTAAACATATTGAAGTTTTGCAAAAGTATCCGTTGCATTGAGTTCAAGTCTGAAGCAAAACCTTATTAATTGTGAGCAACCCACACCGTTGTTCAAAATTAATGTCACTCATTTTTAAAACGCACTAGAAAAAATCGGTTTACGAAAACAGTCACAAAGAACAAATAACTGATTTTTGACTAAGTCCAAACTTGTACTGAAGGTGTATTAGATGTTAACCTACCACCCTTCCAACTCCCGTCTCTGGAGTGTTGCTAGATCGTTTCAGATTCGTAATTAGCGACCATAAAACCCCAAATTAATGATGTTTGAACAAAGACTAGGACCCTTTCTGTAACCAGTATACTAGATTTCCCATCCTCTAAAGGTTAATCTGAAACTTGACAGGTGACTTCCATTATTATATTGTTGTTGATTTATTTTAATGATATTAAAACAAGTTTTATAAAATACTTTATTCGATAATATACAATTTTTTGATGTTGATAATTATAGGTGTATGACAACTTATTTAACAGCTATTTTAAGATTAAATGCCTTCCTCGTTTATGTTACAATTTTTTGGGCAACACACGTGGAAATCTTAATTAAAATAGTTTTGCCGTCATTTTCGCACTTATCAACCTTCGAGTCTGCGCATTTCTCTACTTTATCTTTCAGCTTGGAGATCAGCGCCACAGTGGCCACGACGTCCGCCTCGATTTTCGTTGGTAAGGTGACGATGTCTTGTTCTATTTTAACTGCCAGCTTAGCCAGACATTTAATTGCATGTATACCATGACCGCAATTTTTAATTTCTTGCCTGACATTTTCGACTTCGTCGACGATTTTTTGAACCTGAAAACAAATTATATAACTATAAGTTTTTTGTACAACCAAAATGAGTAGAGTTAGGAGAAAGTCTTAAAAGAAATATGAGTTAGGCTTCAGCTATTAACGCTAACGCCCAAACGGACACAATTTTTTGTGTTGGAGCGTCAATCTCGAAGGGAAATTAATGAATTCACTCAATAAAAACCTCTTATCCTAATGTTTTCGGATGTGATCTTTCGATTTCCGGGGTGAGAATTGTGATTAAATGCTCTAGAGAAAAAATATGGCTGACTTTGTGGAGAAAAGTACAGAAAATTTGGGGACTTTTTTATATATATATATTTTTTGTTTGGTCCAAAAAGTACTCTAACCTACTCCGGATTGTGGAGGGAGGTGGAGGCAATAGTTGGAGTTGATGATAGGATTTTTTTGTCGACCTCAACTGACTCTAATCTTTTCAAAATGGCGGACAGTGTATAAAATCTCATAAAAAATGATTTTTTTTTCTAGTATTAACGAGAAAGAGTTAATTAAATTTTTTTTTTTTTTTATAAGTTTTTTTTTCCGGTGTTGAGGTTCTCATGATGAAATCATGAGAATTATATATTATGCACTTAGGGATGTAGGCGCATTGAAGAATTGAAGAATCTCAGTTCTGACTTGAGATTCGTTTTTAGCACACCGAAAAACGGACCAGAAGGTACTTCACCTTTCTGTATCAGGACTTTTTTTTTGTGGTCCTAATAACCTGGTATATTTTTTGGGGATATTATTTTGGGCTGTATTTTTAACTATAACCAAAATGAAATTTACTGTCAGTTACCAACTTTACCTGGTTTAGAGCGTCCTCAGCATAGGATATTCCCTGGTTAATCTTATCCGATACACAGTGGATCATATCGTTGGAGAGGTTGTTAGGCAGATTGACCAAGTCATCCTCGTTTCCTTTGAGACAGTCGTCAATGTTTACTCCCGCATCTTTGGCCTTCTGCTTCAGTTGGTCCAGTTCCGCACGGAATCCATCTTCGATTCCTTGCATCTTGCCTTTAGCGGAGGCTTGTATCTTATCGGCTTCTTCGTTAACTTTAGCCTTGGCGTCTTCTAAGGCCTTGTGGGCTTTGGCCATCGCTTCGTCCACCTTCTCCCTGAGTTTCTTCAACAGATCGTCGACTTTGTTCCTTGGCTGTATCTCCATACGACTGTAGGAATCCATATCCAAGTCATCTCCGTGGGCCTAAGATTATTTCAAATATATAGGGTGAGTTTTTTTAAATGTTTGGTGTAGGAATCTCGAAAACTAGCGAAGTTAGAGAGAAGTTAGCTAAAAATTGTTGCAGTTTTATGAAAGCAATTTAAATAACTGTTTGATTTTCTAAAAAAAAATAGCTATCTCGAAAAAAAAATACTTCGAAAAAATTGATTTTCTGTGATTTCATTAAATGCAGATATGTCTGTTATTATACATATGTTTTACAGAAAAAATGTCAGGGAAAAAGTTATAGTGAGACTTTTCAACGATATTACACTTAAAATACGAATTATTATAACATAGTTAACCATGATGGCAATCATAGTTGGCTATGGGCTCACCAAAATGCCTTTTTGTAGACTTTTCACAAAAATGCTTTTTTGTGATACGAATTACAGAGTTAGCCATGCAAATAAATAAAATAAACGTTTATGAAGCTTTAACAATCCCGTAATTTGACATTTATCTAATTTATTGCAGTTTAATACTGGTTTTCATCTATCTTAAGTCGAGCAAATGATTATAAAGGATATTTATTCAAATTGGTATTATTGGTATAAAAGTATTTAATTTTGTTGTATTTTTTTGTTCATTCATTTTAGTTGATGTTAGATATATCTGTTTTTTAATAAGTTATTTTTATGAAAAAAGAATTTTTTTAAATATTCGAATTAAGTGTTATATCATAGGTGTTATGTCCCACGTTATGTTGTAACTTCAATATGGCATACAAAAAAAAATAAATAAAAAAAGTGATTCTTAAATAGACTACAATTAATTACAATTTTCTCTTTTACATTTTTTTGGTAAAACAAATAAAAGAAACACATGCATTTAACAAAATCACAGAGATTGATTGTTTCGACATATCTGGTTAACTATATGAAATATGGTATTTTTAGAAGCTGCAGATAGACAATTGTAATAACAGTGACCGATTTTTGACGTATGTAAAAAATAATTATTTTTGTGTTAAATAATTCAAAAAATATTAACTAATACATAGAGATTATATATTTTTTCCTCTAAAAGGTTAATACTGTTTATTAAGTAATTTGTTAATACATTGAGTAAATATTATTCTTCCGTATTTTTGTAATGTTTTCAAAATTATTTGCGTTTTTAAACTACAGTCTACATTAACTAACTTTTGAGATATGAAGTTTCTAATATTTTTTAATTCTAAAATTTGTTGTCTGACAAATGAAATGTCTGAAATATTTATTCGGCAACAAACAATCACAGAGTGGATATGCTCCACTCTATTGTCTCCTTTTGCACTGCAGCTAATTGTAAAATATTAGTTTTAATATAAAAAATATAATATGATAAAATAGGGACAGACAGCATTTTAAAAAGCTTAAAACTTATTTAAAAGTTTGTTACCTGCACCACAGCCGCGAAAGCTGCAAAACACAGCACGATTGCTACCTTGTAACACATTTTTGTCTAAGGTATTTTGTTATTTCGGAACGGTTTCAGAATGCACAAAAACTATCTGCTTCTTGGTTTTATAGTGTATCTCTTTCACAAGAGGGGAATCCTTAACTAATGCAACACCGATAAAATTGTTTTCTCAACTCTGAGTACGTGAGATAACATTTCTCAATATTTTTATTTTTATAGAACAATAGTGTTGTTTTTGAAACTAATAGGATTATATTGTAATGCTCAGTCAGACGAATATACAATATTTTTAACCTATTTACCTAAATAAGGGAGTTACCCTTTATATGGCATATGTTTTTTGTTTAAGTGTTTTTTTTCTTGTGCAAAACTACGACACAACAGTTTTAATTTCGTCGCATATAGGAGTTATATATTTTTTATCCAAATAATTGAAATATTGGAACATTGAAACAACAAATTATGAAATATGTACGTAATTATGTAAATGTACATAAAACTCGTACGAGGGTGAGTCAAATATGAACCGGAATTTCTTCGTGTGGCCGTTAAGGCATAGGGAGGAGGCTCGTACTGCTGGGCATGGTAGACGGGGATGCCACATGGCTTGCTGTACTCCAGTCAGTCTTTCCGTTCTTCAGTTGACATCGCAATCAGTAAACAAGAGGTTCAAGAGTGTAGGAATGGCACAAAACATTTTAGGAGGGGCGAACACAAGTTGAAAATGAACCTTGTTGAAGTTGAAAATGTCCGTCATACTCGAGCCAGTGTGAATGAGCGAAACATTGTCACTGTTCGGCGCCTTCTGGAGGATGACCACCGTTTAAGGGTTGCTGAAATTGCAGCTCAGGTCGGTATAAGCTTCTGGAGTCATTACAGATAATAATAATAATAATAATAATAATAAAATGTTTATTTACTACTTTAGAATTTACAATTTTACAATTTTAAGGATACAATCTAAATAGCGTAAATAAACGAGCTTTACTCACAAAAATGAAAGAATCATTTGAACGTGAGAAACATGATACAAAATTAAAAAATCATAAATTAATAAACTATATTTAGAACGTAACACACATATATATAAACAAAAGATAAAACAAAGTGACTTAAGTAACAAACTTATATGTGTTGCATCGACATATAATAAATATTTCCAGAGATCAGGGTAAAAGTGCATATTCAGGCAAAGTTATTTAAAGTTAAAAGTCGCAAACTTGAGAAAGATACATAACAATAAATATTTTAATTAAAATTGTAGTTATTAAGATTAGTTAAAATTTGGTTATAAAATATCTAATGAAATAATTTACTTTTTATATTGTCTATGTATATTTATATCACAGATTTTATTAATACATATATTCTTCTATCAAGGTAAGAATTTCATTTGAATATTTATACTATTTATACACTCATTCACTGATATACACATACATATATACACATATACTCACACGTACATACACATATACACACATGTCTACACGTAAGGTACGTACACATTAACCATTATGTATTTTAGTGACGATAAAATATTAGATATTTTGTTTAGCATCAATAATGGCATGTATTTTTTTCTTTCGGTATTTCTAATAAACAGTTTTATATTTCTTTTGAACGCCTTTACTTTGTTTGTTTGTTTTAGGTAATCAGGTAGCGAATTAAATAACTTTGGTCTGATGTAAGTATGGCAACGTTGTCCTGCAGATTTGGCTGAGAAGGGTACACGCACATTATTTCCCTTTCTAGTGCTGTAAGTGTGTGACTGAATTTCGAGCATATTTTTATTTGCAAAAGTCCATAAACCCAGTCTTAGGAAATACAACTGCCTAGGGTCGAAAATATTGGACTCTACATATAACTGTTCTGTTGGGTAAGTATGGTCTTTATTGTAAATTAATTTGATGAAAGCTTTTTGCATTATGTCCAGATTATGTAGATGTGTACTTAATAATCCCCCATCCTACCATGCCGTAAGTAATATGTGATTCGACTAGTGAATAATATAACGTTTTCATGTGTTCTATGTCAAATATTTGTTTTAAATATTTAAATTTAAAGAGAATTGCTCTAAGTTTATCGCATATATATTTTACATGATAATCCCACCTTAAGTGCTTATCTATTACAATGCCTAGATATTTAATATGATTTTCGGCCTTTATATTATTTTTATATTATTTATATAGATGAACTGGGGTTTCGAAAGATGTCGAAAAAGTTTCGGGAAAAGACGCGAGTTTCTGATCAGAAACGTGATTCTGCTTCATGGATAGTGCCTGTCCCCACACAGCCAATCTGACACGCGAAAAGTTGGAGGAAGTTCATTGAACAACACTGGAACACACTCCCTATTGTCCTGACTTTGGATTGTCACATGTTTCGGCTACTGAAAGAAGCATTAGGTGCTGAGCTATTCGTCGATGACGCTGGTGTTGAGGCTTTATTGCGCTGGAAATACGCCGCCGTTCTCTTTATGATGATGACATTAAAAAACTTCCAATCCGTTGGGAAAAATGCATAACAAAAGCAGGAGATTATGTAGAAAAATAGTATTTTCATGTTTCAGTTTTTATATTGTAAAATTAAATTTAAAACTGAAAATGTCGGTTCTTATTTAATTTACCCTAGTACATATAATTGATTATGTTTACCTTCTAAACTACAACTCCTGACGAGAAAAGTATATCAAATAAATTATTAGGGTTGTAAATAAATTATGTAAGAAATTTGATAAAAATCAATTGCCAAAAAAAATCCAGAAGACATTAATTATTATAATAATTGACAGTAGTGTATAACAATATGGAAAAATATTAAAATGCTATGGAAACAGACATTTGGAACAGTAGAATTTTTCTTACCTTGCATAATATGCATCGAGAAAGTAGGTCTTATAATTTCAATAAATGGTATGTATGTATATAGATCATCAAGGAAATTGAGTATAAAAAATAATTTGCCTCCTTTAAAATTCTTTCTTAAAATGTATTTTCTGAAACTATTTTTAACGAGATTTAATTTTCAAGGAAATACGAAATGTACCTTTTCATTTCCAGCAAATCTGTCAAATGAAATTTTTATGAATTTTAGGATGTAAATGCAAAGTATAAACTTAAAATAAAATATACAGATATCAGATATACACATACATCTACATGTTTATTTTAATGGCTATCGTCACCTGGGAATAAAGTAGGACAACCTAAAATATCTTAAATATGTTTACTTAAATAAATTGATATTCTACTGTAAGAAAAAAAATGTAGCTACTCCTTAATGAGTTTACTTTATTTATATTTGCTTTTTCAACTTCAGAAACACAAACTATTTACAAAAACATCACTTATTAGGAAACAAATAGATAAAGGTGATAGATATAATAAAAGTATAAATAATATATGTTATTTGTTTATCTGAGATTTGATATATTTATATTGGTTTGTGGAGGTACCAATGGATTTATTATACAAGTTATATTTGCCATTATTTTAGGAATAAAATTTAATTATTAGACAGTTTGAGGTTAGATAAAATTAAGGCGGTATAACAAACCCAGTCAAATGTGTATGTTAAAGTTGTCAAAACCATGTCTGTTTTTGAGCTGTTACCACAGGGTATTTTTATGACGTCAAGATTTCTCCCACTTTTCATAATGCGTTGACCGTTAAGTTCATCATAGACTGTGGTTATGAACATCATAATATTTTTATACCAAGTTCTTTCATGTTACTCACAATTATTAATCTATTTCGATAAAGAAAACATGTTTAATAATGTTTCAAATATTTATTATATTATTATATTATTTATTATTATAAATGTATCTGCCATGATCACAAACAAAATAGTGTTGGAAATAAAGCGCTAACTGCATGACTAAGTAACCCTACTTGATTATTTTCGATGCTACACAAGTAGCGGTCTTCGATACAATCTTCCCTCCATCCAAGGTCATTTGGCTTACTTTCAAAGCAGCGCAGGTCTCAATTTTCGGTTTCAGTTGAGAAATCAAGGACACAGCGGAGGCCACATCGGATGCGATTTGTAATGGCAAAGTTATAATGTCCTCTTCGATATTCAAAGCCAATTTAGCCTGACATTTCACCGAACTCAGTCCACTTCCACAGGCATTGACCTCTTTGCTGAGATTATTGACGATGTCGACGATATCTTGTAACTAGAATAAAGATATCATTATGGCAACAAGAGATTAAAACTTAAAGATATATTTTGACGGACAATGTTGTGTATCTTTTCGCTCATTACTAATATTGGATTTTGTATGTTTTTGAATTAAGAACGATTTATCTAGGCTTATCAAAATAATGAGTAAGGTGAATTAGAAAGGCGGAAAATAATATTTTAATTTTTGTTAAAAGTCATTGTTGGCAGATCATTTTACATACGAAATCTCATATCACAAATAAATATATTAAAAAATTGTTTATGCAGGACTATTTATATGGATGAAAATAAATAAAAGGTCCAAAAAATGGTTAAGTACTAGTTCTTAAAAGGATTGATATCATATATCACAGATACTATAAATTGTAAAGCAAGGAGGGTAGTCTTGGAGTATCAGAAATCACAATATTGGTGTATAACAATAAAAAGCGAGAAAGAGTATGCCATATAGCTAAGCTTCTGTGGGTTTATTCTTCATCTCAAGATATTCATAAATCCCTTCTTTAGGATTTATTATTCCCGGTTGTCATTAATATACGTAAATCGATAACTGGGTAGGAATCCTGCATCATATGTATACTAGTAAATGATAGAAATACAAAAATCCTGTAGAAACCAGTAATGCAACCCTATGGACATTTGTTGGTAAAAAAATTAAGATAGAAATGCACCTCAAGTATACTGAAATTTTTGGCTGATAATTGACTTTTGACATTTTATTTAGAAAAAAAAATATAAAGTCCACAAACAATATTTTTCCAAATTTTTATAACTCAGAAACTGACCATTTATTTTTCAGAATTCAGGAGTTTGAAAATAGCTAGTAAGAATATAATATTGTTATTTTAATTCCTATAATTTAATTTCGATGACAGTGAAAAAGCCATCATAAAAAATTTCTGAACCAAATTGTACCTTGAGAAAATGAAAATGTTTCCCACTCTTGTCCTGAAGTACTCGTATGCCTACATACCTTAGAGATTGCGTCTTCCGCATACGATATTGCTTCTGAGATTGGATCTGTGACACAATGTACCAGGTCATCAACCAATTTGCCTGGTAATTTTTGCAATTCGTTCAGGCCACCTTTAATACAGGAATCAACGTTCACCGCAGCTTGTTTAGCTTTTTTCCCTCAGCTTCTCAATCTCCTGCTGCAGTTTCTGCTCGATTTCTTTTATTTGCGATTCGGCTCTACTTTTAACTGCAGCTGCAGTGTCGTTTAATTTCTTCACGGCGTCGTCAAGTTCTTGTTGACCGGTGGTCAGAGCTTTATTTACTGTCTCTGCCAATTGATGTAATAGCTTCTCTGCATTATTGCTGGGCTTTATGTTAACCGATACATCAACACTCAATAGTCCATAAGCCTAGAATGTAGACAATTATTTTTGATCATGAAAATACTTATTGCTTACTAGATAACTGACAATGTATGTTTTAATAACACAATTTGTATCAATTGCTACGTGTCCTCATAATATTTAAGGTCAAAGTAAATAGATACCAACATTTTTTTTAGATTTGCATTGGTGGTGTTGTAAATTATAACCCTTGCAATATTTAGGTTGGTATCTACTTTGACGATATGATTTTTACTTTTGTTTATATTAAAACATGCATGTTTTTGAGTATGTGGAATTTGTGTCATTAGAAATACAACAAAAAACATGAATTCTCTTAAGTGGTGAATATGTTTCTGCGTCAAATGTTTTGTTTCACGTAAGTTTTAGATAACAATTTAAATTAACTGATACTTGAACACTTTTCCACTTAAAGAAATAGTTACGCATAGTATGTTGGCATCATCAGGAGATATCCCCAAGATGATGATGAAAACGGAGCTTCTGTTTCAGGCAGTGGTAGAGTCTGTTGAGAATACTGTTCCTCACATACATATTTTTAGATAATGAATTGAAGCTAGGCTTAGATCGACTGGACAAAGTACATTGTTCACTTTGTTTCAATCAAAATCACATTTTCTCTACGTTCTGAGTTAAAATCGAATATATATTCCGACTCGCCCAGTCGAATTAGATTTCTATAAACAATTTGTAATTAAAACTAATTCTGAAACTTTGTTTAAAAAATGGATGAATAAAATTGTTAGTTTTTCCATCTCCTGATGATATCCAACATTGTTAGCGAAATGCGCGCGTTGAGTGACATACTAAATTTATGGTTACAAAATGATGCCAAATTAGTAGCTTTGAAATTAAACAAGAAAACATAATCAATAATACAAGTAATAAAAAAAACTTACAACTGCAGCACAAAGCGTTACGCATAACACCACTGCAAATTTGGCGGCCATTTTAATGGATGTTTTTCTTCCTTACACTTTTTTTAGACTGACGAAGTGTTGGAAAACTTTTCGTTTATATAGTCAGTTTTAGCAGGAAAATTAATTGTTATTTTGATGCTTAAGTGTGTACATTTTAAAGATAATATCGATGTCAGTGTTGCTTGCAGTTAAATAATTAATATAATTGTAATCTAGAAACTGTACCAACGATACGACTTGTCAAAAAATGAAAAATTAATCTGTAGTTTATGTTAAAATTGCATTGAACAGAAATAACGCGTAACACATCGCAATATTATAGTATAGTTTTTTTCCTCTGTTTTTTAACATGGCAAAATCATTTCATAGCTATAATAATACATAGATTAATAGTCTAAAAACTAAGTTTGAAATATCCGAAATAGCGATGGAGCAAAAATAATGCTGTTCATATTTTTAAATCAACGTTGTCAGTCTGCTTGAATTTTGTATTTATTTTTGATTATAGAGAATATTGTACCTATTTTTGATAATCTTTAGATTTGTTAGAATAGTGTTCTTTTTAACATTTTTTACATATCGTTTCATTTTTTTGTTCTGCATTACATTACATTAGTCGATGAAAGAGAAACAATTACGTCCAACATATATTTTCAATTGTGGATTGCAGAATACGGAATCTATAGCTGGCTTAATAATTATTAAGACATAGAACAGTTACATAAACTCATTATTATTCGATTAAAATAACTTCATCGAATCCATTCAGTTCTTTACCCAGTTTTGAAAGTTATGGCATAAGACTAACAAGAATTAGTACTACCTAAGTATTTCGAATACTGCCACATTTTTGGCGACTACGGTGAACTAAATTATCCACAGTAGTTCTTCTGTTTATAATTCTGCAACTATTACACATATACAATGCGGGCCAAAAGTCCGCCCCCCCCCTATTATTTTTTGAACTAATTGTCGGTTTCACTTGAAACTTGGTGTGGTTACATAAGGCATAAAATACTATCTCATGGAGTAACTATTAGACAATTTACCCTTAAAACAGGGGTGGGGGTGCAAAGGGGGGAAAATCTTAAATTGGAAGGGGTGGCATGTGGCACCTTATTTGAAAGAGATTTTTATGGGCAGTATCACGGTGTATAATTTTTTATTATTAGGCTAATGGTTTGTGAAATAATGTACTTCGAAGTTTTATTTTCCCTAACAATACTCACCGTTTACAAGAAAGTTAAAATTAAAGATTACTCACCTTTTGCAGCGAAATTCCCACTTCTGCTGTATTATTAATGCAGCAGTTGTTCGAAATGCTCGCATTGTACCTCCTGACAAATGTAGAGTCGATGTTTATTCGCCTCCCTTACCCTACCAAAGTTTTCCACCGAAATGCTTCTACAGCCATCTATTATTTTTTGGCGGAGATCCCTTGAGATTTTAGGTAACCCCATAAAAAAAATGTGAGAGGTGAGGTCCGGAGACCGTGCCGGCCACTCTGTTGGGCCTCTTCGTCCTATCCATCTAGTCCGATAATGATGATGATCCAGAAACGCTCTCGCCGGCCGTGTGTAATGTGGTAGTGCACTATCTTGTTGAAACACAATGTCTTCTGTGAACTCATCAGGATGGGCTTCTGCGATCTCTACTATAAGAGGGTGTATTAAGTCCTCTAGCATATCTAGGTACTGTTGGTCGTTGAGATTACCTTCGATAAATAGAGGTCCCACGATATGGTTACCCATAATGCCAGCCCACACGTTAAGCTTCTCTGGGTTGACTGTGGGGTTAACTGTGAGTGCCCTTCCCGAAATACACGAGGATTCATATCTGACCAGTATCTCATATTTTGCCTATTGACTTCCCCCATTTAGGTAAAATGTGCTTTCGTCCGGAAAACACACATGGGTTAAATAAGGTGGGTTATTATCAATTCTGTTTGTCATAAGTTCACAAAACTCTATGCGTCTATCGGAATCATCCTCACAATCAGTCAAACGTTGTAGGTACTGCATTTTGTAAGGGTGGAATTTCTGTTTACGCAGTACCTTTTACCGTAGTAGCTGAAACACCACAGGCCCTAGCTACGCTTTGTTGTCTGTTGTGGTGTAACAACCATTTCGGCCACAATTTGACTTGGGTGTCCTCACCGATAGTTGGACGGCCACTACGCTCCCAGTGGTGCTAAATTTGGAAACTACCTGTCGAATGTATTTTCTAGAAATGGGTCTGTCCGGAAACCGTTCATTGAAAATCCTTTCGGCTTCATGGTAATTCTGGCCGGCTTCAGCCCAAATGAATATAGCTTCTGTTTTTTCATTTAAAGTACGTTTATCCATAATTTAAGGAAAAACAGTGCAAATCCACACTTTAAAGTCGAGATCAAACTGTAACTGTTCACCAATTAAACTTTAAACTAAAACAACTACCTAAAAAATTGTATTCAGTCCGCAAGTAAAACAAATAGTCCAGGAACGTTATTAATTAATGAGTTTATAGTAGCCTTATAAAAGAAAACCAAAGAGGTGAGGTGTAGAAACCTAAACTAAAATCTAAACCATAATTCATTAAATTGTGGCCACTTACCACTGTTGACCGCTTGAAATATCTTTCAAACGTCCTTGGACTATTTGCGTTACTTGCGGACTGAATACAATTTTTTGGTGAATTTTTTTCAAGTTGTAAACATCGACTCTACATTTGTCAGGAGGTACAAGGCGAACATTTCGAACAACTGCTGCATTAATAATAAAGCAGAAGTGGGAATTTCACTACAAAAGGTGAGTAATCTTTTAATTTTAACTTTCTTTAGGGAAAGGGAGTATTGTTAGGGAAATTAAAAATTTCGAAATACATTATTTTCACAAACCATTAGCTTAATAATAAAAAATCATACACCGTGATACTCCCCATAAAAATCCCTTTCAAATGAGGTGTCGCATGCCACCCCTTCCAATTTAAGATTTTCCCCTTTGCACCCCCCACCCTGTTTTAAGGGTAAATTGTCAAAAGAGTTACTCCGTGATATAGTATTTGATGCCTTATGTAACCGCACCAAGTTTCAAGTGAATCCGACAATTAGTTCAAAAATAATAGGGGGGGCGGACTTTGGCCAGCACTGTATAAGTACCTACAGCGTCTTTGAAAAGTGAAAACGTCAGCGTCAAGTGAAAACCGGACGCTTCATTTTCAGTTGTACGCCAAAGAGTTGAGTGAATGAGATAAGAGCTCAAATATAAATCTTTAGGAATGCTTGAAGGAATAATCAGTGACTAACATAATAAATAATTATATTACAAAATACATGTGATTGTATATACGATACATACCTGTAAGATTGGAAAGTTTCTACTGGTCGCCATATCTCCAGACCTGTCACCTCCTGACTTTTCCTGTGCGGACTTATCAAGTGGGGACAATGTCTCACTTCATGCCTCACTTCACTTCAGTGTCCGTTCATAGAGCCATGAAGATAATTCAGCATATACCTAGTCATATATTTGCTGAATAATGCTGTTCAAAAACAATATGAATTGCATTTAATAACAAAATTAGCAGAACTAATTTTACACTAGGTGCTCTGTATGACGACCATCCATTTCAATACATAAATTTATTGTTTCCTCTAAAGATTGCCGAATTCTTGTTAATTTCATGATAAGCGTCTTGAGTTCTCATCTAAAGCTGATAACGAGTTGGCTTCTAGGAACATCAGGTCTAAATCCATATGGCTTATGTGTTTGGGGCTACCTACTTAAAGTCTCATAGTTTATGCTATGTTAATAGAAATCGTAATCAACTTGATACGATGGACAGTCACGAGTCATGAATATGTACATAATGGCAATTCTCAAAAACGGTGCCGTTGGCATATCTACGATGGACACGACTTGGACTTACACCCGATATACTTTTTTCGGTTGAATTAGGCCATGTTGTTGCGCAAAGCCGATGCCATCTTCCTTCTCTAGACTTGGTGGCAGCTAATTCCAGTTAAACTTGGACAACGACATTTTAACGAATTAAATCTTCGAAATCGCCGATGAATCTATTCGCTTTTGCAAAGCAAATTGTAGTTTTTTAGGCGTTTGCACGTGTGATGTTTCATTATTAATGTAATGTAATACCGACATCGATGAAAAATACATCTAGAACACGCTAATAATAATGCTAGAGTCTGCCAGACGGTCAGGCGAAACGATTGAAGTCAATGAGTACAATCGGCCAACCATAATTATTATAAAATGCCTTAGTTATGAAGGTATGAGCCAAATATGAAGTGAAAGAAGTCAAAAATTCGGTTATGAAAAAAAAATACAATCCAAAATGCTAGTTGCCCCCTCCCCCGTTATAGACCGTGGCTATGAACATAATAGAATAGAATAGAATAGAATATTGATTGATCTATTAGCTATCACAATGGATAGATCAGACATGTCAGGAGAAAAAATATATATATATATACACTTATGTATAGTACATAGAGTCTTACAATTCTTGTATAATACAACGCACAGAAATTTAAATAGACAAACAATACACAGAAAATAAACATAAGACATTATATATTGTTAAAATAGTCAACAAATTCATTCATTGAATAAAAACATTCAGTTGTCAGCACATTTTTTAATTTGCGCTTAAATAAATTGACATTTTTTAATTGTTTCATACTAGTAGGAAGTAAGTTAAAAAAGTTGACAACCAGATGCAATAGGAGACTTCTTATAAGCAGTATGATAAAATTTGTTTATAATTAAATTATTTTTGTTACGAGTATTATAGCCGTGCTCATCGCTATGTTTTAAGAGCTTATATTTGTTGCAATAAATATTGATTAACAATTTATATAAATATATACATGGTGCTGTAAGTATTTTATTGCTTTTGAAAATTTCACGACATGAGGATCTGCAGGGTATTTTAAAGATAAGTTTAATGAATCTTTTTTTGAAAAACAAACACGCGCTGGAAGTCAGCAGCTTGTCCCCAGAGTACCACACAATAAGAAATAGCAGAATATACGAGTGCATAATATACATTTAGAAGGGCACCAACATTCAACGAATTTTTGAGTGTATTTATCATGTAGTAACTTTTGCTAAGTTTAGTACCCACAGAATCCCATGTGAACTTGACTCCCACCTTCCCAAGAAAGGTGGGAGTCAAGGAATACTCCGAGAAATTTAGCCATTTTAGAAGCTGTTATTAAATTATTGTTGAAATTAAAAGAGAAGTTGGATGGCATTTTGTATTTGTTGTGAAACTCAACTAGTACAGTTTTATTATAATTAATATATTTTTAAACCCAGTTCATTCTTGCCACTCATAAATCTTATATCAATGATACGAACCGCTATTTTTTAAAATCTGTAGCTGGTATAATAATCTATTCAGTTAAACAAAGCACATTTAATAATGTTACATATATTTATTACATTATTATAAATATTGTCTGTTATGATCAAAAGTAAAATTCTGTTAGAAATAAAGCTCTAACTGCATGAGTAAGTAACCCTACTTGATTGTTTTCGATACTACACAAGTACCGGTCTTCAATACAATCTTCCCTCCCTCCAAGTTCATTTGGCTTACTTTCAAAGCAGCGCAGATTTCGATTTTCGGTTGCAGTTGAGTAATCAAGGATACAACAGAGAATACATCGGATGTGATTTTCGCTGGCAAAGTTAAGGAGTCCTTGTTGATATTCAAAACCAACTCAGCCAGACATTTCATCGAACTCTGTCTACTTCCACAGGCTTTGATATCCTTGTTGAAATTATTGATGATGTGGACGATCTCTTGTAACTAGCGTAAATAAAATAAAAATATCATTATGACTTTATGACAATAAGAGAATAAACATTGGAAGATATGTTTTAAACAGTAATGTGTATTTCTTAGCTCCACACTAATATTGGATTATGTATGTTTTTGAATTAAGAACAATTTCTCTAGGCTTATCAATATAATGAATAGGGTGAATTAGAAAGGCGGAAAATAATATTTTAATTTTTGATAAAAGTCGTCATTGGCAGATAATTTTAAAATCTCATGTCACAAATACATAAAAATTGTTTCTGCAGGAATGTCACTTGGATGAAAATAAATAAAATTAAGTCCAAAAAAATTGGTTACTAGCCCTTAAAAGGGTTTCCCTAGCAGTTATCATACATACTATACAGTGCGCGCCTAAAGTATTGACTAAATTCAGTGAATGTGAAACAAGACATTTTTGGAAAAAATCCTCGAACATGTCGATTTTGTTCAATAAAAACACATATTTTCGAGGGAACGTCTATTTTCAGATGTACTTTCTTGTTCTATTTTCAGATGTACTTCTTTCAGATGTAAAGTCTTCTTTCACCTTCGACATTTTCTCTCGAAAAACTTGTGATTTTAATTTGCCCACTTTCAATATTTTTCGAATTTTTTTCAGTACTCAGAAATGGAAACATTTATCTGAGCCAAATTGTATACTGAGAATATGAAAATGTTCCCACTCTTGTCCTGAATTACTCTTATGCCTACGTACCTTAGAGTTTGCGTCTTCTGCATACGATACTGCTTTTGTGATTGGATCTGTAATACAATGTACCAGTTCATTCACCAATTTGCCCGGCAAATTTTTCAATTCGTTCAGACCATCCTTAATACATGAGCCAAAGTTCACAGCAGCATGTTTAACGTCTTCCGTCAGCTTCTCAATCTTCTGTTGCAGTTCCTGCTCGATTTCTTTTATTTGGGATTCGGTGCTACTTTTAACTGCAGCTGCAGTGTCGTTTAGTTTCTTCACCGCGCTGTCAAGTTCTTGTTGGCCGATGGTCACAGCTTTATTTATTGTATCTCTCAATTGTTGTAATATTTTCTCTACATGATTTCTGGGCTTTATGTTATCCAATACATCACCACCAAATAGTCCATGAGCCTAGAAGGTAGATTGTTATTTTTTATCATTAAAGGATTTATTGCTTACTAGATAACTGACAACGAACGTTTTACATTACATACCGACATAATTTGTATCAATTGCTGCATGTACTCGTAATTTTCAAGGTCAAAGTAGATAGATACCAACAAAATATTAGTGTTTTTCTCTGCGAGTAATATTGTTCATCTAAAGATTGTAATGAAAGATTTTTTTATCAATAATAAATATCAATCAATCCGAATTTTAAAATCGATCAGCTTGTCTTTAAAACATGAAGCAACGTTAATCGTAGCATATTTAACAATTTCTTTTATCTTATCTATATTGTGTATCAGTTTCTGTTCAATATCTTTTATTTGCGACTCGACTGCAATTCTAACTGAAACGGCTATTTTATTTAATTTTTATCAGATTGAGATTTTAGCAAAGAAGTTGATTTTGGGCACTGTTCAAAGCCTTAATTACTGATGATTTCAATAATTCAAGTAATTAGTAATAGTAATAAGTAATCAAAGAATAGTCATAGATGTAGAGACATTTAAAAGTAATTTGATTTATTGTTAAATAATGATTATAAATAAAATTAAATAACTTACAGTAGTAGCGAAAATCAATACGCTTAAAACTACAGGAAAATTGAGGGCCATGTTTGTTTATATTCTTTTATATTTTCTTCTACACACCGTCACAATGATTGACTAGGGAGTGGTCTTTGGTCTCATTTATATATCTATTTTTACTAAAGTTTCTTTAGTGGAAATGTTAATGTTAAATACATAAAAAATTGTTGTGATTTATTACACACGGCTCAATTGTTCCAAAATAAATAAAACATTTACAACTTTCAGTATCTTTATAGGGTTATTTTCTAGACTCTGACGTTAGTCACGTCTCTCTTTTATATACTTTTTTCCACGACTCATTATTATTTCACAATCAATTAATGTTAGTGCAAAAATATACTAATGAAATATACAGGGTGTCTCTAAAAGGTCCATACAAAATCCCACCACATATTCCTTGGCTCAAATTAAGTCTATTTAAGGCAACTTACCTATATACCATGTTGCTCCGCTTGGCCGCTACGAGGCGCCAAAGTTCAACTTCTGAGATGGTTTTTTGCTAATAACTTCAAGACCATTGGGGCGATTTAGCTGAAATTTTGTACAATAACATAGTTTTTAGTTACGAAAGCAATGATCCTTAAATCACCACCGAAATTAATCCATTGGCGTATTGATTTAAGATTCCGTGTTTTAGACCTTCCCAAGTTTCTACGCTAATGAAATTAAAGACTTGTTGACATGAAATTTCGATTAATTGACTAACTACAAAAAAGGTACTCTTGATAGAAGTCGATAACTCTCATGGTTTAGGAGAAATTCGCATTTCAAAAAATTACGCAAAATCAATGAATTGATCTAGTTAAGATAGCATTGAAAATGAATTGTCAGTTTTCAATTATTTGTTTTGCCAAGTGTCAATTTTTTCTGCTGTGTTTTTCTTTAATTAATTATTTCTGCACAATTCAGTAATGAAGAGTATACCGATATGATATTAGTTTATGGGTTTTGTGAAGGCAATGGGCGTTTAAGTGTCAGGGTGTATGGGGAACGGTTTCCAAATCGTCGTTTGCCAAACCACACGACATTTACGGCAGTCGTAAGACGTCTTCGTGAGACTGGTCGATTTGCTGCTAGAACTGCTGATTATGGAAGGAACCGTTTTGTAAGGACTGCTGACGTTGAGGAAGAAATTTTGGCTCGCGTTGAAGCAGATCCAGAACTGAGAACAAGACGAATAGGTGCGGAAATGGAAATTTCCAAAGATGTTGTTCACAGGACGCTCAAGGAACAGTTACTTCACCCATATCATAAGACGCCAGTTCAAGATCTTTTAATTCAGGATCCCGGATCGCGTATGATTTTTTGTCGGGCAGTGAATACGCAACGATTTTGTTCACCGACGAAGCGTGTTTTACAAGGATGGGTATCATTAACTTCCATAGTGAACACGTTTATGCAGATGAAAATCCAGATGCTATCAAAGTTAGACATTTTCAACATGAGTTTAGTATCAATGTCTGGGCTGGAATTATCGGCAATTTCATATTTGGTCCTGTTATTCTTCCACAACGATTAACAGGTGACATTTATTTGCAACACCTTCAAAATACTGTTCCCGATCTGCTGGAGGATCTGCCTTTACAACTGCTGAGGGATATGTGGTTTATGCACGATGGGGCCCCTCCACATTTTCAAATTGGAGTCCGAAACTACCTCAATCAGCAGTATACAAACAAATGGATAGGTAGAGGAAATGATGCTCCAGTAGCTTGGCCCCCACGGTCTCCAGACTTGAATCCGTTGGATTACTTTTTTTGGGGACATCTGAAGACAATTGATTACAAAACACCTGTAAATCATGAAGAAGAACTCTGGCAGCGCATTCAGGTTGCACTTAATGATTTAAGGAATGACGAAGAAATTATGCGAAGAGTCATTTTCAATTTCCTACGTCGTGTAGATGTTTGTAGGCGTGTGAATGGTGAACATTTTGAACAATTATTGTTGTAAAAATAAATCTTTAATTAATATGTCCCCATGACATTTGATTTTACACGAAAAAAGATCCCTTCAATTGACATCTCTGTGAAGACAATGCCGGGGGGATAGTCATGTGTGATTTATCTTTGAAATGCGAATTTCTCCTAAACCATGAGAGTTATCGACTACTATCAAGAGTACCTTTTTTGTAGCAAGTTAGTCAATTAATGGAAATTTCATGTCAACAAGTCTTTAATTTCATTAGCGTAGAAACTTGGGAGGGTTTAAAACACAGAATCTTAAATAAACACGCCAATGGATTAATTTCGGTGGTGATTTGAGGATCATTGCTTTCGTAACTAAAAACTATGTTATTGTACAAAATTTCAGATAAATCGCTCCCAATGGTCTTGAAGTTATTAGCAAAAAACCATCTCAGAAGTTGAACTTTGGCGCCTCGTAGCGGTCAAGCGGAGCAACATGGTATATAGGTAAGTTGCCTTAAATAGACTTAATTTGAGCCGAGGAATATGTGGTGGGATTTTGTATGGACCTTTTAGAGACACCCTGTATGTAATATTGCATCAATAGGACACTATAATTTTGTTATATCCAGCTCAAGTCGATAATAAAAATACATTTACAAATTTCAGTATACATATTTACATATTCGTATATAGAGATATTTTACAGACGTGCATACAGGGAGGCCAATTAGTACGAAAAATTAGCATATCGCCTTCATTTCATACGAAATACAAGAAAATATTTTATATAAAAGTTGTGAGGCATTAAAAGCTACACGATATAAAATTTGAGGTACGCATCCTGAGATACTCAGGATGTTCTGTGTGAGTCTGTCACTGCATCACTTTGATATTTTAAATAGGACGTCCTGTATATTGTTACCTCAGGCGATCGTGGTCAAAAAGCTCTATTCGAATATATCTATCTTTTTTTTGTGTTTTTTGTTTTGGATGTGGTGTTGTCAAGTTATTTCTCTGAAAATGTAGTATTATTGGTATATTAGATTATATCTCATGAAATGAACAAAAATTAAATCATTTTTATTATTTAACAAGTAGAATTTATACGTGAAGAATATGTTTTCTCAGAAAAACCAAACAATGTCGATCATCTCTTTCAGTTTTTGCTTTTTTACTTATCAGAATATAAATCTACTTAAAGGGACATTGTACTGCTATTAAAAGTAAGGTGTTAAAATATCTAATTAATTCTATTTAAAAAAATATTTGTAAAGGGTTTGTTGATTAGAAAAGGTGTTTTATACGACAAAACTGAACGTTATTATTTTTTCAATTTGTAGATTATTTATCAATAAAATTAAATAAAAACAGTTTTATATTACATAAAGAATTTAATGAGGCATGTATATGGTTCAAATAATAGTACAAGTTCTCAAAAATTATAAATTAACAGTGAGGCCTAATTTATTTTAAAGTTCCTGGAGAAAGTACTGCAATGAACGATTTTGTTTGGTACGACTTTGGGCAACCCCAAAGATAAAATCGATAACAACGAAAAGTGAGGAATATACTAAATAAGTTGTAAAGATTGTGATCAAAAGTATATTGCGCAAACAAAAAAGGTCTATTTTGACTAGATTTAAAGAACACATGGCTCATTTAAAATGTGACAGAATTAATTGGAAATATAACAAACAGTAGTATGAATAAGGACAACGATCCAATACCCAACAGTCCAATGCAATAAATAAAGACAGATGTTACGATTCAGTGAACCGTGACGGCAAATTAAGTATAAATAGAGCAAGTGTGTAGGTTAGAATTTAGTTTTAATCTCGTCCTGAAGATACCAACTTAGTTGGCGAAACGCGCGTTGAGAAAAGTATAGTAGTTCGATGTTTCGTGGAAAACCTCCAGTTTTTTTGTTTCTACGCCGAAGGTTCCAGTACCCACTCCATAAACTGTTAAAAATGAGTTTTAAATTTTTTTTACACCGTGCTGGAATGTTTAGAATTAATATTAAATCATCTAAGAGAGTTACATACCCAATAAATTCCTCTCTTTTTTTAATAATTGCATTCCCCTGCACTTTTATATGAAAACATCCAATATAAGTACTCGTGGACAGCAGGAAAAAAACTATAAATTCGAAATTCGAATTAAAAATAGCTCTAGGATTTATTATAGAACTCAGTAAAGTTATCATTATTAGCTTTGGTAGAATTGTTAGAGATACGTTATTTCGTATAACTTTTAGAATACAATAAAGGATTAAAATACATTAAAATAAGTATGTACATAAAGCACAATAATGTATCGTTATGACAAAATTCATTCATTTTTTTACGTTTAGCCTAATCTACTTTAAAGCATCTAAGACAGTTACATAACCAAAAATCTCTGTTTTTCGTAAAAATGTAATTTTGTATCTGTATATGAAAGCACTCAAAATACAGTATGTCTGTGAAATATGTGGCATATATGGTAGGAACATTCAGGCAACGTCAAAATAAAATTAGTTCTTCATATAGATGTATATAGGTATGTATTTTTTCGTATATGGCACTCTCTACCGAGATGTCAGACTTTAAAGACGTACCTTTAGCTTTATTATTTTTAGGAAGAACTTTTATATTTCTCTGAAAATTTTAATGATATTTGAACATTTTGTGTAATAAAAAACTCATAAAACAGTGATATTAAGGATGTTTTAAATAATCAGGGAAGTCAGAAGTAGACTGATCTAAACACAAAAAAGTTGAAATTCTTGAAAGATGCAGATTATCGATCTCAACATCTATTTTCGGATTATTTGGACGTTTTACCTAATGAAAGGTAGGTACTTTTTATGAGTTTTAAAAAAGAAGTTAGTTTTTGAGATAACTGAACCTTTATCTTGAACAACTTGACCATTATGTTCCATATTCGGCTTCAATATTGTGGAAAATATCGCAGCTGAATGAAACATAACGAAAAACATTTTCCTGTAGCTGACGAAGAGTACCTTTTCTTAGTAAAATGTCCAAGGAACACGAAATTAATTTTTTTGAGATCAATATTTGGCGTCTGTAACAATTCCAAACTTTTTTGTGTTTTGAGTATATCCACTTCTAACTTCTTTGATGATTTAAAACGCCCTTAATAACTTTGTCTTATGATTTGTTATGATACACAGAAAATTGCCAAGAATTGTTATTAAAATCCACTGAGTGAGAGGTATAAAAGTTCTTCCCAAAATAGTTCAACATACCTCTTTGGGCCTGATATCTTCGTTAAGAGGTCACCTTACGAGAAAAAAAATATTGAAGAGCTAGTTTTACCTCTACCTCCCTATTGCTCCTAGGATATAGTCAAATACTTAACCAGACACCCTGTATGTACTCGTATACAAAAAAAAAAAAACTCGGATTTAAAAATGGTTCTAGGATTTATTGTAGACTACTCATTGTCAGTACAATTATCATTATTAGCTATCCAATCCTGTTAGACACGATTCTATGTTAGGAACTTCTCGGCTGCGCAAGCTGTGATGTTCGCTACGGTCACTTCTCCTTTCAATGTCATCTCGGCCATTTTGTCTGCAGCGCAGAAGCTGATTTTTCTCTTCCAGATTTGATATCAAATCTGTAGTGCCCGCCACGTCTGCCGCGATTCCAATCGGTATCGTGATGGTGTCTTTCTCTATCTTAATCGCCAACTTAACCAGACATCGAATAGAACTCAGTCCGCTGCCGCAGTCTCTGACGTTTTGATTGACGCTAGAGATGATCTTAACGAACGTCTGCAACTGCAATAAACATCATGCCTAACTTAAATTAGATAGTCGATTATGTAAGTGTATGTCATTTATATTTTATATTTAGATTTTTCAAAAGCGTTCGAGCAACTTTTACGTGGAATACTAATGCAAAAATCACAGCACCACAAACAAAGAAAAAGTCGTGTGGTCCTTGGACCAGACTAGCCTATCTATGACTATTTTGCAGTTGAATCTCTGACTTCAGAACTCTCAGATTGGTTCATATTCTGAATGACCTGTTGAATTAGAATCTGGAGTCAGAATTTCCACATTGGCTTTTATTTTGACCCTAACCGCAAAAAACCTCTAGGTACATAGTGGTTGTTGATAATTAAAACTCTATTGACTTATTAGACAAGTATATGATTGAAAAAACATCGAAATTCAAGATTTTATTGCACCATGACTGTAATATAATAAACCGATAACACCATAAACCCTTTAGACCAAAACCTCATAAGAGTAGTGTTTCGGCGTTAGTGAAAAACGTGTTTAAGTTTTTGTTTGTCTTGCTTGCTTACCTTATTTATTGCATCTGTGATGTACGAAACTCCTTCTGTTACCCTGTCAGTGACACAGTGTACCATCAAGTCCGTCATGTAACCAGGCAAACTCTCCAAGTTGTCCATATCTTCCGAAATACACATGTCAATGTTAACGGCGGATTGTTCAGCCTTTTCTTCAGTTCCTCCACTTGCTTCAATAGTCTGCTATTGACTGCCTGCATCTGGGCTTTTGTCAATTTTATAACTGCAGTCGCAAGGCCGTTTACTCTGTTAGCAGCAGATTCGAGTTGTTGATGGGCGCTTTGCAGGGCATTGTTTACTACTCCCTCCAGCTTTTGCAGGAGTCGTTCTATTCGGTTGTTGGGGTTCGGATTCGATAAGGGGATATCAAGCAACTGTCCGTGAACCTAAAGAGGATTTGTTATTTTTGAATAAGAAATGAGCTCCAAATACCTAAACTTCGATATACCGTATATAAACTAAATTATATTCCCCAAATGTCAAGAAAGATGTTCATTAAGTGATATGTAAAGACAGGATCATTTTTGTGAGTAGGGATTTCAAAACATTTATTTTTGTACATAAAAACAGGTGTAAAGTTTATCACCCTTGGTTTTCGAGTTCTATTCTTCCGGACCATTTAAACACATCGCTTCGTGCTAACGTAAGTAATACCGACAACATGTGTGACCCATTATATGAGTCGGAACACCTGCTGTTTTTAGAGCCAGGTCCTGCTCGGAATCGTTTCCGAAATACATATAATTTCATAGAACCTCAATATATGCAGAGATATTTAACAGATAAGGCCCCATCATGTATTGTGTGTCATATTGCGGGGGCTTGGTTGTACAGAAAGCTAAGAGGGGGTCTTACCGGAAATCTAAAGAGCAATGTTGCCAGACCTAACTGTAACTTTTGACTCTGCATAATAAGTCTTTATAAAAACCCTATATTTACAAAATGCATTGATGTGCGATCAATTAATATAAGACAATTTAATTTTCAGACTGCGTTGCGTAGGTATCGTACAATAAAGTTTACTATTATCTTTTTTCAACCCAACTACTGTGAAATAATTTTAAACAGTTAATATTACTTTAAATAGCTGTGAAACAATTTTAAAATATGTAATAGGAATATTATGTTGATATGACAACAGCGAACGCACGCAGCGAACGAAGGCAGAACGAACGGTCCAATGGTTCACTCTAAGCTCCACCCACTAATGCACTCTCCTTGCCTCGTCACGGATCTCCGCGGTTGTCGGCGGCCGCGCTCATACCGTCTGTCATTTAATTATTTGAACTTTTTCGTCAATGTATAAATATCCATTTTTATTTTTATGAATGTATGTAGTGCTTCTAAAATACGCTCGTAATAACGCACTTTTTATAATCAGGCACTAGACCAGTATAAAATAAAATGGTATTTCAAATTTTAACTCAAACAGCCCTACTGACAAACCGGATGACTTTCATACGCCTGCGCTAGCTATTGGATCGCGATGGGTTCTCACCTCATGTTTACTCTACTTACAAAAAGAAGTTAAATTATCAATTACCCTTCATTCGGCTATGTACGCATTAGGCTGCCCCTTACTGTATATAAATATTTTAGTTGTCTATCTAATTTTACATGTATTGAATGTTACATCTTTTAGTATTCCTACGTGTTTACCTGTTTCTATAGATTTGAAATTTTAATAAAACTATGTCGTTTTCAGACAACTTATTTTGCAGACTAATGTAACAATGCGGTTCATTGTCGCATGAGTAAATATTGGTTCTCATAACGGCGAATTGCATTTATCTTTTGCACGTTGAATGTGATTGGTCTAAATCATTTGAAAACTGAGATGACGTAAACTTCTAGTAATTGTTTTATGCTTTTACTATGCTAAGTATACTTATTTAGCATTTAGGTAATTTTGAAATTTCTTCAACACTAAATAATCTACATATAATTGTCAAAACACGGAAAGCAAAATTCTTTTAGTTACGAATAATTTTAAAAGTTAGATTGCAGACGGGGGTGGAAAAGGGGCACGGGTAGCCGAGTGGGTTAAAGCACCGTCTTTCCAGTCGCGATACCTCTGTGCGCGTTGTTCGAGTCTTGGTCGAGGTAGAGGATTTTTAATTGTCTCGCTTTCTCTGTCAGGACTTGATATGCAACCACTAGTACACACTAGTATAGGTGTGGATGCATAGATGCCAATCCAACCGCACATGCCCTAGATTTGGTAATGTTCTGAGTTTTCTGGGTTTCCTCAGAACTGTAAAGCAAATGCGTTACCGAAATAATCTTAAGTCGCTCCCAGTGCGCCGTGGCAAATAATAATAATAGCCCTTTCCCGCACAGATCCCTGAGAGGACCTCTGGGGTTACTCTTCGGAGTAATTATAGGGTGAATATTATTATTATTATTAATAAACGAAATTCGCTTTAGCGAGGAAGGCCCACTAAACTATTTATGTTTTGTGAAATATGGGCAGGTGTAAAATATCGTCTTTTGCAATTCGCATTAATGAGAACTAGGTTTTAAGTACCTCTTGAAAGTACATTACTTACTATTAGCTTATTAAAGTGCATTTAACTAACACAAAACAATTGACAAATTCAAATGCACAACCAAATATATGGTGCACGTAACGTCAACCACTTCTTAATTAAAGTTAGAGTTACTTTTCTCCCGGTTAAACCGATTAATTAACTAGGCGATAAGACTGTGAAATGGTATATGCCTTAAATGAAACTAAAAATACTGGGTCTGTACTCGGGGCCTAGTATCTCCTCTGCACAACACTGATTGGTTCCCTAAACCCACCCTGTACTGTTAGTTCTGCACAAAACTGATCCTGTCTTTAGTGATATGTTATCGTGACGTGAGCTAGAGTGACCTATCTACACACAAATCCTCGTCTTTTGCGATGTGAGGCTTGGTTCTCATAGCGAAACACACACAAGAAACGTATTCGTAAGTCAAAACGTTAAAAAATCAATCATTTCTACAAGCTCTAATACATTCAATGAATGGTTTCAATCAAGACCCCTGTATTTTCACTATTGTGACACCACAGAAATAATTATGACACCATAGAGACAACAATATTGTAAAACCAAAAGTAGGATAGAGTAGGGGTTACCTTATTGCCAAATAACTTACAAGTACACAGAAAACTGCCACGCTAAACACTGTAGCAAATTTAAATCCCATGTTTTAATTGTTTTTTTTATAATTATATACACAGTTCTTCAGGATAACTCAATGCGGTTAGGTGTTATTTGTTATTCTAGTATATTCAACCTTACTGCGCTTGGTGGATTACCATTTTACAGCTGTGCATTTCAGAGATAGCGTTTATGTCTCTATTCTACGCATTTTGAAAACCCATAAAATGCATAAATTTGACGATAAAGAAGTACTTTGCGAAAAGGCAATGAGAAACGAATTAAGGCAGTTAAAACAGTGTTGTACACCATATACAGAGGTTGGGCAAAAGTAACAGATGACTCTGCTCAACCCTTTACATGGCAGACATAAAATTCTGTAATATAATTTTCTGCTCTTATTTTGTTCATTTATAAATGACTAGCGACCCGTCCCGGGTTCGCACGGAAATATAAAAAATGGTTATTGTGGGTTATCCCTAAGAGATAAACATATACCATCGCGGACTTTTTTGTAGACCTTTTTAAGGTGTACAATACTGTAGTACATTATTTTGATCTATCTCGTAGGCTTCAGCCAGCGTTTGCAATGTAAGCGCAAAAAAATGTGTTTATTTACGACATCACATTAGAAACCTCTAAAATTATTAGTGTTTCTCTACTATATTATGTATTTATTATACATATAAACCTTCCCTCTTGAAGCACTCTATCTATTAAAAAAAAACCGCATCAAAATCCGATGCGTAGTTTTAAAGATCTAAGCATACATAGGGACATATAGCGGGAAGCGAGTGTTTTATACTATGTTATGATAACATACATAAGTTTATGTTGCGTATATTTTGCCAGGTAAAAAAAATGAGATAGTAAAAAGAGTGGAATAACATTTTTTTTTTCTGCAGTGTTCTGGTGCTTATTCCTTATGAAACCCTTTGGAAATTTTAGACAATCGTACACAAAAATAATCTGGGTTCCATAGAGACGTAGAGACTACAGCTTTGGAAATACATAGTTGGCCGCTATACTAACGGAACTAATGTAGAAATAAAAAAAAATAGAGAATATGCAAAATGTACAAAAATATAGCACATTTTTCAGTGTCAGTCATTTTTGGTGACTCATTTCATTAGTTGTCGGTTGAACTATATCTACTTATTTTTGAAGAGAGAAAGTTTTAAAAAATATACTATTCATTTTTAATAAATTTTTCAAATTTATTCGCGTCACTTTAAAATTCTTGTATTTATTTTCGTTGTGAAATATCAATTTCTATACAAAATTCATTTACAGTGCACCAACAACAGCTTTGCACTCGGCCGCTGTAAACAAAACCTGAAATTGTGATCATTTCTTTTGTAGCTGCAGCCGTGAACGCTTTGAGAAGTATCTACAGTCCGTTATTGTTAGTTTGTGGGTATCTCTTATATATCTCGTACCACCTCGTACTACACTCGTGCGCAATTCGCAGGCAAAGCTATCTTGAGTGTACTGTACCAATATCTTGTCCACATTATTATCTCTAGACTAAAATGTTCAACACTGTTCAACACATGCCTGAACGACTTTCTATGTATGTTATAGATGCCTAGAAGGAATTATCGTAAATCAATTAGGTACATATATACGCCAGGCAATATAGCAGAAAAGTGCTCAGTTTTTTAAAAAGGGTCCTGAATAAGGTTTATCGGCGCGATAATTAGGTAAAAAATACACTCGAACCCCTCTTATTTCACCTTCGCTTAATTCACATCCTCTGTTATTTCACCACGTTTCCCCCTATTAGGTCGCGAAACCGTCCCGGTTAAGTCGCCGCCTGTAAGTTTTAGAACTACGTTTGGAAATTGGATTCTCGCATGAATATGTACAATTTTTATTGAAAAAAATGATTGTGTAATACATTTATTGATTTAAAATAGGTTAGGTGTCTTTTAAAATATTTAATCTTTAAAATATTCATTCAAGTGGAAAATTGAACTTTGTCACGCACGACTGGGTATACTTACATTGATTTTTCGTTCAGTTGGCTCATTTTTCGTTATAACAAGTGCTGTGGTGTATTTCTAAATATTTCTTTTTGCTGTTAAAACACAAAAAAGTTGAGGTTATGATCGCGACTTAAGAGAGGCAAAATTTCGCGACTTAAACGATGTAATAATGCACGGATTTCGCGACTTAAGAGGGGTTCGAGTGTAGTAGAAATTGATTGTGTATGTTTTGGATAAAATCGGTATGTAGGAACCTTAGTAAAAAATTCGATAAAAGTGCCGAAAACCGTTTTTTTTGCGGATTAAGGGACCGAAAAATAATTTTTTCGTAAAACAAAAAATAACACGGTGTAGCGCTTGAAAAAACGAAAGAAATGAGTTTTTGGTGATCAAAATCGGTTCAGAAGTTTTTTGCACAAAAAAATTAAAACCGATGAAAAATGACCATTTTTTTTAAATGGAATTACAAGGGTTCTAATGGTCGCCGAAACTTCTGCTTTCGCTTAAATTGTAGCTTTTGGTCGTACCCACCTGCAGTAATTTCATGCAAAAATTATAAGAACTTTTTGCATAAATCGAAAAAAAACTAAAAAAATGTCGTTTCGAAAAACGGCTTGAACAAGCCGAAAAATGGTCATAGAGTATTTTTCCTGGGCTTAAATTACTCGTCATTAAATTCCCTACAAATCCATTATCGTGACTTGTGGGAGAGGTTCTTTCACTCGGCTGAAAACGCGTTTGAAAATCAAGCGTGGCGTTGCTTCGAGCGCTCGGGTAAGCGAGTGGACGCGTGGTGGGGGAAGCCTCTCCCGCCGCAGACTTCTGAGCGCGTCTACGGCGGGAGAGGCTTCCCCCACCACGCGTCCACTTCCCCTTCACTCGCTTACCCGAGCACTCAAAGCAACGTGACGCTTGATTTTCAAACGCGTTTTCAGCCGATTGAAAGAACCTCTCCCACAAGTCGATAATTTATTTGTAGGGAATTTAATGACGAGTAATTTAAGCCCAGGAAAAAATGATCTACGACCATTTTTCGGCTTGTCCAAACCGTTTTTCGAAAAGACTATTTTTTAGTTTTTTTTCGATTTATGCAAAAAGTTCTTATTATTTTTGCATGAAATTTTTACTGCAGATAGGCACTACCAAATGCTACAATACGAAAAAAGCAGAAGTTTCTGCGATCCATTAGAACCCTTGTAATTCGATTTCAAAAAATGGGTAAATTTCATATTAATTTTTTTGGGTTTGGGTTTGGCAATGGGTTTTTATTTTTTTGTGCAAAAACTTCTGAAGCGATTTTGATCACCAAAAACTCATTTTTTTCGTTATTTCAAGCGCTACAACGCGCTATATTTTTTGTTTTACGAAAAAAAATAATTTTTTGTCCCTTTCAGTACTTTTATCGATTTTTTAATAAGGTTCCTACATACCGATTTTATCCAAAACATACACAATCAATTTCTACTATTTTTTACCTAATTATTGCGCCGAGAAACCTTATTCAGGACTCTTTTAAAAAAATAAACTATCTAGCCTGGACTAATAAGTGTCTGATATTAATAGGACATAAAATCGATGATAAGCCGATGATAGTTAAATATTGTGAAGTATGTTATTATTAAATATAACATTTGTTTACTCATACTGTGGTATGACTAACGACAAAATGGTACTATATATGGTTCAAATAATAGTACAAGTCGATATGGTTCAAATAATAAACTATATGTATGTAGTAAACAACTGCAGAGTTATTAATTATTATTAGAACTAACTCGTGGAGCGTAATAGGACCACATCACGGGGAACACGGCATTGTATGTGAAATAGTCTATACAAACCATGTAATTAATTATTTAAAATAAGCATTTTCAATAACGGCCAGCACAACACAGCGAATTATAGACTGTCTGCGTCTGACATACGACAGGCCCGAAATAGGTAGTGTTGTGAGCTTGCAATATTATATCATTCATAGTATCACATCGCAATAAAACCAGTTTAGAATCATGCTCTGTCGAGAATACCCGCGCTGAATAATAATGAAGCAAAAATAGACAAGATCTATTTCAAACATCGAGTGTCAGTAATCCTGACTTTTATGAGGATTTAAGTATGGGAAATGACCTACTTTCTACTTTTTGTGGAAGACCTATAAATTCTTAGAAGATAAATCTAAAGTAACAAGATATGTGAACAGCCATGCCCAACTGTTATTTTTCCACCAAAAGTACAAAATATTTGTAAGTTCATAGCAGGTTTCATTGTCTAATCTAGAAACTAAAATATTTCCTGGTGTAAATTTTCCTTCAATAAAGACAAATAAAATAAAATAATATTATCACTGAACCAAAATGTAGACGCATTTCATTTCGAAGAATTATTAAAAAAGATATATCTAGAATAAAATTTACCTCCACAATTTTAACCAACATTTGCATTTTTATCTGCAGCTAGGATTTTATACAGCGTAGGAGAGATACTATTTCACATAATCTCACGGCGCATTAATGAAATTAAATATTTTAAATCTGAATATTTTAAAACAACTTATAATACTAGTATTATAATTGGGCAATTTAAGATATATTTAAATTGCTATAGGGCAATTTAAGATGCTATTTGCTGCAAGAGATATGTTGTCCGAGGAAGTACTACTTTCACTGTCTTTACTGATGATTCGGTGGTTTTCGGGTATTGCCGTGTATGAGGATTTTGTCTTGACGTTTCGACGAACATATTGTCAGCTTCTTCAGTTACCCTGACCACTGGACACTACACACTGTCGGCTTATTCGCAACTTACTCCGAGCAACGTAGTGCTCAGTGCTCAGAATAACTTCTGAAGAAGCCGACAGTATGATCGGCGAAACGTCATGACTGGAAATTCATCATTCACGGCAATGCCTTAAAACCACCGAGTCATACTTCCACATAATAATTTTTCTATACTATTAATACTACATTGTAGGAGTTCTTGTGTCAAAGTCGAATCTTTAAACAGAAAATATGTGGCCAACTTAACAACTCAACTTAACTTTTCTCTTCCTTCGTATTTCTTATGGCGTAAAATTTACCATTGCATTTCCATGAAAAAGTGGATACCCTGTATATTAAGCGGCATTTTTTTTTCAATGAGTGTTGTTCTTACAGACTTGGTTATGCCTTAAAAAATGTATTTTTCCATTTGGCACGAGCTTCGCGCACACCTTCCTCATTCCTAAACACTCCGACACAATTTCAGTGAACAATGGTTTTCGTAATGCCTAATGTGTCGAAAATTAAACGGACACTTAGACGACGGTCAGTGTTCAACAAGTCACGCACACGTTTCACATTATCGTCGGGACTGGAGGTTGATGGCCGTCCACTGCGGTTCTCGTCGTTGACATCTTCCCGACCTTCTGCGAAGGCCTTGTGCCACCGGAAAGTTTGCCTGTCCGAAAGACAATCGACGCCGAAAGCCTCTTCAATATTGGAATGGTTTCCGCACTCTTTTCCAGTTTCACACAAAAATTGATCGTCATCCGTTGTTCAAGCGAACGTTGCATTTTTTTCTTGCACCGGGTCACTGTAACGACTCTCAAAAATCGAGTGATGCGACCGCTACAACGACCGGTAGCCAACTGACGCTTGTTGGATCTTGTTGCCAGATCCCCCCACCACAATCCCAGCTCATAAAGCGCGGGCTGGTGCGTACAGTCTCGGGAAAAAAATTCACTGACATTACTTTCCGGACAAACCCTGTATTGTGCAGCAAAGTGTATACTCCACTGTGCCCAATATAATCACCACGTTGGTTTGTAAATGGACTACTGATGGGAAAAACTGCCCATCACATAAAATTTCAGGCAAAAAAAACTTCTCAAGGTATTCGAAAAACATTGATTCTTTTTAAATTCTAACAATTTGTATCTCAGTAACAACATAATGCAAAGGTGCATATTAGGTACTACTTGTAAACTTATACGTACTTTTTTCATCAACGTATGTTCCCCAACTTATGGATGTTCCTCACGAAATATCCGGTATAAAATAAATAATGACAGTGATGAAGTTTTGATGCAAATATTTTATTATACACTGTTTGGTTGTACACTAATTTATATTAATTACTTTTAGTCGTAATACTGAACAATTTTCCTGCTAACAGATTATGTAATGATTTTTGTGGCGACGCACACCGACACATTTTCGACTATTTTCTCTCCTTGCGATTCGCACTCGTCTACTTTACTAGACGCACATTCCTTAATTCTGTCCTCCAGCTGCGTGATGAGGAGCACTGTGGCGGCGACATCGGCCTCTATTTTTGTGGGCAGTGAGGTGACATCCTCTTCTATTTTTATTGCCAATTTCGCCAGGCACTTGACAGCTTTAAGGCCACTGCCACAATCCTTGATCTCTTGCCTGATGTTTTCTACTTCGTTTACAATTTCTTGAACCTAGAAGATATAAAATTTACCATAAAAGAAGATGTAAGATGAGTTTTACTAAGGAATACCCCTCCTCTCTGTTTTTCTTTTCTTTTTGTTCCAGTTAAACAAAAAAAAAATCCGTTTTAAATGTTTTTTACATATGTATAATCTACAAGGGTAAGGTTATGGTAAAGCTCCTAATATACAGAGGGCATATTTTTTCTCAATGGAACACTCTATGTATTTTGATAAATCTATGTTAATCTTATCATTCTGAATCTAAATATGTATATACATTATAGGCTTTCTTGTTACTTTTTATGTTTTATGTCATTGTTCAATTCAATTGTCACAAAAACTATAATGCGTATTCCGAAACCAAACAATAATGATGTTAAGTGTCCAATAAGACGCCTTTTCAAAATATGGATCATTTAGAAAATATTATAAGAGAAATATGTAGGTACAAATATTCCTAGGCAGTTCTAACTAAATTCTGTCAGGGAATTTAACCGCCGAACTGAAAAATGCATGGAAAATGAAGGAAGTCATACAGAGATACCAGACCTTTTATAAGACCAGTTAAATAGACCAGTACCTTTTTTCGATTAAGAATATCAATAATCTTCAAAACCAACGATAGGTACCTACGAATGTTATTAGCACAGTATGCATTGCAATGACAGACTTTATACTGCTTTGAAGCGTTTTAAATATTTTCAGATCAGTTAGTTACGGGAGTGAATAAAAAATTTCGAAAATATAAAATTTTTTGGATATCAAAATGTTCCGCTCAAAATCTACATGTAAGCGTAAAATGTCATTAGGAACATAATTTATTAGTGGAATTTTTCGAAATATTAACAATTTAGGCCATTTTCTAAAGATTTTTTTGGAGAATCACAAATTTGACAGTTGCCAGATATTAGTTGTCAACTTTGAATTGGTGTATTTTAAGTTATTTTGGATTTAAGCAGAAGTGATTGTCACCAAAAGTTTTTATCAAACTCTAATTATTAAAAAATCTCACATGGTTTCAACTTTACGGCGGACACTATATAAATTTTGCAATAGTATCAAGTATAACGCTTGACGTGTATTTTGCAGTAACGATTGCACTAATACAAGTTGAATATTGTGTATTCATTCGCATTCAAAAGCTTTTTAGATAAAAAACTCTCCATTGTGAAGTATGATTGAACGCGTTCCTATCATAGCGGAAAAAAGTATTTACTGCATGCTTTTATTTTTCCTGGTTTTATCTGTCATATACGAATTTCTGCGTACTTTCATTATAAAAGAGCATAGTTCATGTTTCATGAAACACATGCGGGCATATCACTTAATTTTACAGAACTCTACATGTTTTATTAATTTCTTAAAACAGAATATAACGTTAAAAATGGAACGTTCAAAGAGAATAATTTATGAAACTTGATCCACATTGTAAGTATAGAATTCCAGAATCAGCATTCATTTTTTAAATAAAGCTAAAACATTAAAAAGCAAAATAAGAAAGTAACAGATGAAAAGGACTGTGATGTAGGTGTCCTAATACAAGCTCACATAAACTGGTATATACAAATACAAGACAAATAGGCAGAATAGCCCGCATTTTACGAGATCCAATCTAATATGTACATCCATTTATTTAGATAAATATCTAACAGAGCCACTGAGGTTAGGAACATTATGGAAAAATATTTCAGGCAGGTGTGGCCGTAATCCTGTATTGTACTGTGGAAATAATAGGCATAAGGAGCTGAAAGCAATAACATCCGTGCAAACTGTCTCAAAATTTGTAGGGATTTGTGGAGAGGTTGAAACAGCCAGGAAGCCAAAACACTGATTATGTCTTAGATATCAGTACGTTGATGAAATACAGATAATGAAAAGGCAGATAAATTAGTTGGAGGGGTTTCTCAGAGGACCATAATAACAAATCGTAATGGTGGACAAACTTTCCAGAACAAACACAAATGAAACACTCATAAAAGAATTATCGTCTGATGCACAAGCCTTATTGTGTCAAAAAAGAAAGATTGTTAGGATCATAGTAAATCTACTAACATGACGAAGAAGAAATAAGAAAAGTCAGTTAATTTGCTAGG
Organism: Aromia moschata; assembly: GCA_029963805.1. Lineage (NCBI taxonomy): Eukaryota > Metazoa > Arthropoda > Insecta > Coleoptera > Cerambycidae > Aromia > Aromia moschata. The sequence goes on from JAPWTK010000041.1 coordinate 1,699,469, forward strand.
CCAGTGTGAATATCTAACTGTGGTCTCAAATCGTGGGCAAGGAATAGTCAAAGGAGCTGTAGATTCTGATAAAAAAAGCCAAACTGGATAAAGTACTCCAAAATAAATGGAAAACTGTATATTGTAAATCAGTTTAGAAATCTAGCATAAATAGATAGTTATTTTGTCATTGTAGGTAGTCGTCCAACTGTTTTGTTTTATCAAACTGGCATGAACTGAACTGTCTCTTTGATCATATGGAGTAATTTTTTAAGGAAAATCTTTGAAAAAGACACAATTACTATGCCCAAAGACTTTATGTATTTACAGTTTACAAGGAAGGAGCTGCTTCACAAACGATGGTTCTTGCTTTATTGTACCAAAAGTCGCCAAACAAGGTGTTGATTGAAAACAAAACGATTGAACTAGTTGTTAAATTAATTGTTAAACAATTTTTAGATTATTCACATTCAAACGCTTTTTAGTGTCGATTCGATTGTGAAATATTGTTGAACGCTTTCCTATCCTAGTGGAAAACAGGACAGGACCGCATGCTTTCATATTTTCTGGTTTTATTTAATCTGTCAGATACGAATTTCTGCGTATTTTTTAGGATAAAATAGCATAGTTCGTGTTTCATGAAACATGTACATATTACTTAGATTCATAAAACTCTGCACATTTTATTAATGGCTTAAAAGATAATGTAACATTAAAAGGTGGATCTTTAAAGAGAATAATTTATGGAACTTGATCCACATGTAGGTATCGAATTTCAGAATCCCCATTCATTTTTTTAATGAAAGAACATGAAAAGCAGAATACAGAAGTATCAGACGAGTATCAGATCACTCGGATAGTGGCGTCCCAATACCAAGCATAGAGAAACTGTTATCAAGACAAATTATGTAATAGAGGGCGCTTTTTACGAGATAAGATCTAATACAACGATCTAAATATATACATGTCTAATTAGATCTCGCTAAGACTAGGAAAATATGGAAAAATATTTCAGACTGAAGTGGCCGTAATCCATCTAGATTATGCTTGAATGAAGACGAAGCGTCAGTTCAAGTGGTGTGTCAGTGAGAAAGACAGTGGCGGCTCGTCAATGGAGGCAGAGGAGGCAGTGCCTCCCCTGTGAAAATTACAATAAAGTTTTTTTTTTTGATAAACCTACTGTACTTTAAGTTTATTTAATAAAATTAAAATTTAATATATTACATATAATACTTTAATTACCTTTCATTTTTAAATTCGTATATCGGTTAAAAATTAATTTCTAAAAATAAAAACATTAATAAACATATGTCAAAGGAGTTCCTGCACTATTATTTGCAACATATATACAACATATCATATTTACAACAACTCATAAACAACCCAGCGCCTAGTCTATCGCCGTGGTGGCAAGCCTCTGATGCCAATGTTTTCACATATCGATGGTCATATGCAATACTGGCACAACTCAAAAATCCATATTTTTCAGGAACGTGGTTTGAATTTTTTTGTTTTATATTATTCAGTGTGTTTCATAACGGAATTTAGATATTTTGTTTTTTACTGAATTATATAACAATATTGCATATTAAAGCAGCAGTGCCGTTCATGCATATTAAAGCAGAATAAATCTCATACAGGATGCATACAGGATCCGATGGTTTTGTTGAACCAATAAAATATATTAGGTACATTATGTTAGACAAATGCACTTAATACATTTTATTGACCAAGTAGAGGTCCTTCTCCTAACTATGCGGCATATTACTAACAATGTGTACCATCCCAAAAATTTAGGAGAAACATTTTTTTTACAAAATATGTTTGCCTCCCCAAAAAGAAAGTCACGAACCGCCACTGGTGAAGGACTAACAAGACAGTTGTTTCAAGTTTTCGGCAAAAAAATGTCAAAGGAGGCCATGGGGTCTGATAAAAAAGAAGATAAAAAAGAATCAAGCTGGATAAAACCCTCTAAAACAAATGGGAGATGATCTATTGCAGAGTGGTACTATGGCGAGTAGTACTATATATTTAATATATAATCTAATTTAATCTAAGCTAGTCTAATAGCAGAACCATAAATTTCGAAACTTTGATTTACTATTTATTTGACTTAAAGTATTTGTTGACGGTCAATCATTACTAGTCGCATATAAACACATTAAGTGGTCAAGAAAATAAAGAATGTCTAAAAGATCTTGAAATAATATTATTGGTATAAGACTTAGAATTTAGGATTGTAAGAAGAAATTCAACATATCTTGATCAAGCAATTTTGGCGCTTGTCATTTCAATGAAATTGATTTGACAGAAGACTCCCCTTCAATGTGATACTTATTTTTTTGTTGAGAATTATACGCTGGTAGATTTCAGATTTGGAAAATCATATGTATCCCAATTGCTCACCTTATTTAACGCGTCCTGGGCGTATTTGATCCCCTCTATGATCCTGTCCGAGACACAGTGGATCATGTCGTCGGAAAGCGTGTTCGGCAGGTTCACCAGCTGGTCTTCGTTTCCCTCCAGGCACTCGTCGATGTTGACCCCGGCGTCGGCTGCCTTCTTCTTGAGCGCGTCAATCTCCTCCTGCAAATTCTGTTCGGTGCTCTGCATCTCGGAGACGGCGGACGCCTGAATGGAGGCGGCGGTTTCATTGACTTTTATGGCGGCGTCGTCTAGCGCCTGCTGCGCCTGGGCCATCGCTTTGTCCACGGCCTCCTCCAATTCCTTCAACAGTTTCTCCGCGTCGTTTCTGACCGATGGGCCGTCTATGTCGGAGTTCAACCCGTGGACCTGAAGACAGGAATTCTCATCAGAACAGAGAGTCTCTAACATGGGTGTAGCAAGAAATCATAACTGATTTCGAGGTTCTATCGAGAGTTGATTTTCTGATGAAAAAGATTCACAGTTTTTGTGATGGAGACAAAGATTATAACCTTATATTTGTTACACGCAATGTTTCTATCAGAGTATAAGGACACGAATTGTTAATTATTCGATTTACATTAACTTTTGCTGAGAGACTTATTTTAAAATATTATAAATACGTATAGTCCTTCTATTTTTAATTGAAAATGATAAATACGCCTGGGGAACAAAAAAAGCGGTGCAACTTTATGATTCCATGGGCGTGCATATATCTTTTATAAATTCGAAAATTGTGAAATAATTTTTTTTCATTCAAATCAATATAGGAGATTAAAATTAGCCTGCATATAAAACTCTTAATATTTGTAATATAATTTGCTGTAAATAATGCTCATTTAGCCAGACAATCTGAAAAAATTGTCTGTGTTAATAAACCTATCTGAACTACACGTCACTGGCGTCTTAAACAAGTAGAATAACCAAAGTCGTAAATCATTTTAACGACGTCGTAAAAATTTAATGGCACAGTGGACCGAATAAGTATTTAAGGGGGCTTGATACCTTTTTGGCTTAAAAAAAAACATTTTTTATACATATTTTGTTAGATAAAAGCTTCAAGAATTAGTGTAAGAAGCGGCAAAGTGAAATTCGAAAAATTGACGGAGTCATGACGTATTTATGACGCGCCGTTCGAGCGGCACTGGGACGGCGCGAAACCGGTTCCGTGAGAGCGGGCAGGTGTGAGCGTTCCAAGAGAAAAGAGGCTGAAGGTGATGAGGAAGATCCCTTTTATGGTCCCGGAATAGATGATTTTATGTAAGTATTGAGAAAAAAAATTATCGTAGTGTAAACATGTTACAAAACTTTAAACGCGTTTTTCTCGAAACCGCACTTTCAAAGTCGGTTCCCACGATTACTCGGTCTCTAATCAACCGATTCTCCTTTTCTTTTTCTTTTTTTAAAACTAACAATATTTTGTTGTCGTTAACGGACATTTTTTTTAATATTTGCATTTTTTACTATTTTTTTGACACGTTTAAAGATGCAATTTTTCAGTAAAAATCGGTACTTAACATGTGAAAAGCCGTCATTTTTTTCAAAACTTCAAAATTCAAAAAAAAGCATCCGTTAACGACCGGCAAAAATCCTCAAGTTTAAAATGGCGTATTAATTTTTGCTTTCAGATAAACGGCGGCTTCAAAATCCTGGGAACCGCAAACCACGTTCGGCAGAACACCTCAAGTTAACGGGCCTGTGGGGGGGGGGGGGGGGGAGGGGGGGGAAGAGGTGTGAAATAAAATATAATTTTGTACATTAACAGGAGTACTTTCACTTACAGAAAACCGCATCCCTCTACCTCTCTTCGTTCGCTCAAAATAAATTATCAAAAAAAACCATGAAAAACGGCCGCAAAGGTATCAAGCCCCCCTTAAGGAGTATTACATATAAAGCAAACCAATAGTATACTGGATCGGCATTCCGCAGGGCATTCGCTGCTGCCGGCTCTTCAAAATTTTCTTAAGCATAGTAATATACATGAAGTTGTTTTAATTTATAATTATTTTTTTCCAGCAAGTTTAGACGCTTTATTTTAATGCCAACTAATAAATTTATATCTATGTATTTTTTTTTTAATATTTCCAAACTAGCTTTCTAAGAACGTCACAAACTAACAGTTTACTGAAGTATGAAGTATACTTTATTTTCTAATATATTTTCTAATATATAGAAGATATATTAGAAAATATATCTGACAAACTTGCTTTTTTCTACCTATTTTCAATTTAGAATGGAAATACAGTAACCGACTGAAGTTAATATTGTTTTCTAGTTTATTTTTTTTAAATTAATAAGTTTAAAAAAGGTGGGTTACTGCTGTTTAGACAAACTTGCAAACAGTTATTTAAATTATGTCAAAATCACCTTTTGAACGTATATGTCTTTATACATATACGATATTATATACAGGGTGTCCCCGGATTGAGTAACCTATAGGTAAAATGGACAAAAAATTTAATTTTTCGACAAAAAGTCATTCTTCATAAAAAGTTTTGCTTGTCTTGAAACGTCCAGAAAGTTTGTTGTTTGTTCAATTTAACATACAGGGTGTTCAAAAATATCAAAAAATAAATAATAATGAAGAGTAAAGGACCTTAAGTATTAACGTTATGTAAAAGAGTTATTAAGAAAAATTGTGGCAATTAAATTTAATACTCAAATATGAAAGCATGGCCTATTAGTCAATATTAAGTATTTTGAAGTGATTCCGCAATTTTTATCATTGTTATACTTTTGAAGTATAGCTATTTTCCTTAATTAAAATTATGTTTTGGCTTAACAAACAATTTGGAAAAGAAGTGGATCGGAAGATATGGACCTATTTATTGGCCAGCAAGGTGAAGGAAATAGTTTATAGACAGCCGATAGAGCACAATATTGATTTACTCAAGACTTGGATCATTCAAGCAATGGCCCAAGTAAATCAAGAAATGATCCACTCAATATACGCATCTTTTAGAACGAGACTGCAAAGGTATGTTGAACTTGGAGGCTTGCATGTAGAATAGTTATGGTGCGTGAATAATAATTTTGCTGTTTTTTCAAAATAATTGTTGAATTTGTTTATTAAATCATAGTTTCTACAAAATAAATGTTGAAATAATATTTTTGGGGTTTATGATTTCTTATTATGTCTGTGCATTTAGTAAACATATTTTTTAAAGGAAAATGGCTATACTTCAAACGTATAACAATGATAAAAATTGCGGAATCTCTTCAAAATACTTAATATTGACTTGTAGATCATGCTTTCATATTTGAGTATTACAGTTAATCGCAAACAATTTTTTCTTAATAACATTTTTACATAGCGTTAATATTTAAGATACTTTACTCTTAATTATTATTTAATTTTTGCTATTTTTGAGAACTCTGTATATTATGGGAATTAATAAAATAGAACATAACACCATTGAAACATCAAACTTAATGATACATCTGTTAAGAATTAAAAAAAAAAAATTTCATTCAACATTTTTTCAAATTTGTGAGACATAATGCCGTTTATCGTACTTTCTTCATCACATTTGATTTTATTCATTTATAATATAGTTCAAAATTGTCAGACGTACATATATAATAAAAAAAGTAAATGTTATATTCAAAAAAAATGTAATACATGAATATGGAACTTACATTAGCGAAGATGAAAAATCCACAGAGTAAAATTGCTAATTTGCAGACCATTTTGAATTGTTTGTATTTGTTCTACAACACTTTGCTAATAACTAGAATGAGGAGGTTTTCTCCTTTTATATGTAGTTTTTCGCAAAATTTTCCACATTTCAAGTGTTTTCCGGTGATATTCTAATGATGGATAAAGTGCGAACAAAATATCAAATCAACAAGAATATCGTATATTTCATTATAATTGATAAGATTTTGGAATTTATAAATACTTTAAAAGAAAGGGAAACCCCTTTATTAAGATTTTATGTGTTCTAGAGGTGTACCATCTGAGATATCTTAAGCATCAATCACGGTGAAATTCAAGATTAGTGTAGCCTTAAATTTATTTTTAGGAAAGTTATTTTCCTACAAATTACGACTGGTTCTCAGATATATCTTTTATATTTTAATTCTTTTATTACACCGTCTCACTGTAAAGTCAAAAATGGTTAATATATGAGTTATTTCACCAGTTCGTAGTGAAATAATTTTACCAGATGATGTCAATGGAGTTGGTGTAATGTTTTACCATGATGTTAATGTTAAATAATGTTTTACCAATTCATCATGAATTAGTTCATAGTGAAAAAGTGTCATCAGATAATGTTTTCTTGGTATTAATTTGCTACTTTTATAATGGAAATTTCACTGAAACAAAACAATTTGTGTTTTGAAAATCTAATGCGCTTTTATTTATTATTATGTTTACACACGTTTAAAACTATACTATGTTATTTTTTGTGCTTCTATATACAGTAAGCAACGAAAGTCATCACACACCCACTTTTTGAAGTTTGCTTAAATTCTGATAATTTTTGTATTACAGCATTGATTTTTTTTTTGCTTCAGGATTATAGTTTGTGATATTCTGCGTCTAATAAGCCGAAGTTGAAGGCGGTATGTCGAGTATGTGAAAAGATATCGCTAAGAAAGTAAAATTTCAATGTTTTCAAAGAAACGTAAATAACTTCGAAAATAGTAAATCCTTTTCGAAGTTGTTGGACTCGTATTAAAGAGAAATATTCAGTGGAACTATTTGACTAACTGTCATTTTGAAAAAAAAAAAATTCCTAGATATGAAGAAAATCTAAAGTTGAACCAAAAATATCACGAAAATTCAAAATTCTACCATCTTTAGTATCCCCACTTCAAAAAAGTGGGTGTATGATGACTTTCGTTGCTTACTGTACATATTTATCTTACTGTAGTGTGAAATAAGCTCTATATTCGTAACGTAATTGGTATGAATGTAAAATTGAACTTTATATGGAACTCGAGAATATTTTTCAGACAACTCCTGTGAGAAAGTTTGTACGGGACAATTTTATGTCCTGAGATAATGGGCAATAAAAGCTATATAGATTTACTGGAGTCTTTTTTTTTGTCTCTTAGGGAGATGATTACGCTACTCTCCGCGAGATGATTTTATCTACATTATAGCATTATTCTCTCATACATACTTTGTTATCCGATATACTACGTGACAGAAAATAATCACTCAGTGAATGTTTACTCCGATAACTTCCCTTGATCTCAGCAAATTGTAAAACAGTGAGTAAACCAACTATCGTGGAAATTCTCGAAGGTGAAATTCTCGAAAATGATTAACATAGTCATTTTTTATGAAAAAAAAAAGGTAATAACGAAAGTTGTTCAGAAACATTCGAAAGGCCTAACGATTAAAAATGCTTGAAAAAAAAAACTCGATTTATTTGAGGCTAGGACTTTTGATTAATAGCTATGTACGTAATATTTTAGAGAAAATATGAGACTGAATAAAAAGTATGATTTTTTTTTCGAGAAATAAATGTATTTTTACCCACTCCAAAGTCAACCTTTTTATAACAAAGCCTGTTTAGTTTAGTTTTTTTTATCAGACATTTCAAGGTTTATTTTCAAAGTCGAGCAATAAATGAATTATTATTTGATGTTTGGCATAACAGCATTTTAAAAGTTTGTTGTTGATGGAAAAACTTTATCATGAGACGCCGTGCTTTTTTAGATCTATCATAACGATATAGCTAAAACACGTAGCTTTGATTTATCAAAAGAAGAAAAAGAAAACTTTAAGAGCTGACTAGTGGCCAGCTTTGTACAGAGATCGTTACGTATGTACATACATATGTATAAACCACTACTTGGGAAAATGTACTTGATTACATGATAGTCTGTAAAAATATTTTCATGCTCAACTATCGTCATGAACATTCAGCATATTACCTATAAAGCTTTTTTATAAAGGGCGAAGAATTTTAATTTGTTAATAATTTTTGACACATGGCAGAGAGCGCTTTCTGCGATATTGTGAGTACATAGAAACCGATGTAGAAACTTTTTTCCGTTACAGTATTCTCGTTTTTATTAAAAATATCTATTTTCTCGTCGTCTTTGCGCAAAACAAATCGGTCCAATAGATTCCAGAACCAATCGACGGAGGACCAACGCGATTGGGGTACTGTGTGCCACATTAATAAAGTACATACTCAACTCCTGTACCGGGTGGTACAAAAGTATAAAATAATGGCTTTAACTTTGTTATTTTTAAAGATAAAAAAAAATTAAATATAAAAATGATTTTGTTAATTACCACGTATATTTTAAGTTTTTTAGTTTGTTGATATCTTCTTGTGTTTTGTTCCTATGGCAAACATTTTTTTTTTTAATGGCACCCATACTTTTTTTTTTTTCGTTATGAAAAAGCATATTTTCTCTATTCAGTCACAAAATTTTGCAATTTTTGAAAAAAATATAAGCGAGAAAAAAATTATTCACTCGCAATGAATTAATTAATTTCACAAAACTAAAATTTATATCAAATTAAATTTAAAGAGTAACAAAGGTAGAAAATTATTAAAAAAAAACAGCAATAGTAAATCAGATGTTCAAACTGAGCTCCGTTGACGGCCAAGCAATGATCTAAACGGTATTTAAATTCTACTGTAGTAGCTCTGTGTAACACCTCTGCAGGTATTCTGCGCATTTCAGCAGTTATTCGCACCTTTAGGTCCTCCAAATTACGAGGTCTTTGTTTGAACACACTATTTTTAACATGACCCCACAGGAAAAAATCTAAGGGCGTCAAATCCGGAGATCTGGCGGGCCACTCAATAGATCCTCTTCTGCCGATCCACCTGTTTCGAAAAACATGATTTAAGTACTCTCTAACATGTACCGCAAAATGTGGAAGAGCTCCATCTTGTTGGAAGAAAATTATATTGTCAATACCTCCATTTTCACCCGGGAATAAGGCTGTGATCGCAGGTATGACCTGAGTTTATAGCAGTTGACGATATCGATCAGCGAAGGGTTTCATAAAAAAAAATTGTTTTGGTCTGCCAGTTCTTTTCACGTCTTTATCGTTACCAGTTTCTCGAATTTTTTTAATTAGTTGAAAGACTAATAATAATAATATATGTGCATAGTATAGAGACATCAAAAAAAAACCGTCATCAACTCTGGCTATGAACGAGAGATATGGAAATAGCGGTCATGTCGAAAAGCTTCGACATGACCGCGAGTTCTAGTTGACGAGATCGAGTTGCTAACGCGAACATAATTTACATTTCTTGTTAGTATTGGTTAAACTGCGCTGGTCGATGCATCTAATAAGTCTGTAAAAATGTCGGGCAGCGTCCGTCACATGTTACGGTGGAGAGTTGGATAGGTAAACAACTTTGTGGAACTGACTTTTAATGGCAGTGAACTTCGTTTTACCGTGTGTAACAGTGTACGGACGAGGCACGTAAAAACAAATGTTTTGCAGCATGTTGCTCCAGACAAACATAAAGCTCGTATAAGTGGTGGTATCAGTGTGCGAGACAGAGAGAGACAATTTAACTTGGATTTAGTCAAAATGATGGTAATATTAAGGACACAATATAGATGACGTAGTGGTTGGGGGACTGGATGAGGCAAAAGCCGTGAAAGAGGTTAGGTATAACCTAACCTCGTTAGGTATACTATTGGTACTGGTTCTTATTAGCAATACTATTAGTATTGCTAATAAGAAAGTTGAAATATACAAATTATGCAAAATATAAATTATGAACGACAAATACTGAAATTGATTATGTGTTAATTATAAACTTATCTTGATATTACACGTTTTGATCAATAAAATATCTTTCAACTACAATATCAATTACTTTAATATTTTACAGGCTTGTTTTAGATAGAGTTTTTTTTTTAATATTAACCTAAATATGAGCTGTATTTTGCATAAAAATTCCAGTCATTTTAAACCTACACAAAAGTCCTACCTACCTACAAGTTTTTCCTGAACTGTGTAAAAAAAAACAATTTAGATAAATAACTAATCTGATGTAGTATATATAAACATAATTGGAAAATGGTCAGTAGAGCATTATAAATGAAATTACACCTCATCAAAAGGGCAGTTGGAAAGTTCTTTAGCTAAGTTATCCAAACTCCGTGAAATTTGGCTCGTTTCAACATGAAGAAGTTAATATGAAAATTTCGAACTATCTCTGAGACGGTTAATGTTAACACCAACTATAAATTAACTCCTTTAAGTTTCACTTCGTTAACAAAATTAGTTCACAACGACATTACCAACCAAGTAATTTATATTAGCAGGCTTAATTCTGATTAAAAGTTCTGCAAAAATGTCATTCAAATACAACGAGAGAAATCATTCACTATAGGTATAGAACTTTAGAAAGTAAATATTGAGATAGAACTTCGGTCTAAATTAGCTATTCCAATCTAAAATAAATGTATGAGCAATTTGTCGCAATAGGATTTTTCGAACACAAATAAAGTTATGTTTTTTAGTTTTTCTATTTTTAATCTTAAATTTGAATTTAAATCTTAAATTTGACAAGTACCTACTGAGACTTGGACTGGAAAAATTTAATGTTTTCCTGAAATCAGTTTGCAACTAAACTTAAGGATAAAAAAATGTTCCCATATGTACATTTTGGTAAACATTGGATACGTATGAGTCTTCTTGTATATATAAAAAAAATGTTAACAAACAGGCTGACACAATTTCTTCAGATTTAAAATCTCGATTTTCCGATCTCGGTCCAGAATTATAACAATTAAAATTTTGTGTCGGTATCTGATTGAGACGGGATGGTACTTAAAAGATAAGTGGTTTATACTGTGTACGCAATAGATAAGTGAAGTGAATAGGTTTATATTAATTTTGTCAGTTTTTGATTACTCTTTGTTTTAACAATTAAAGAAGTATGTATTAAGTGAAATAAAGAACAGTATAAAAGGGAATTTCCTTTTATCGTCATCATTTAATTTTAAACGTACACATATTTAAAGATTAAATTTATTTTTAATATGTGTATTTAATATAATATATTAGTAAATCAATTTGAGTACATTTACATAAATACATATTAAGAGTTGCTCATTTGGATTTTCTACTTATAAAATCCGAATTAAGTTCGAAAATTTTCTTCAGTAACTGTATCTTTGGTCTTTACAGTTTGTTTTCTTGAAATGTTTTCTCTCATCCTAATAATGAAAAATAATCGAAATTTCTAGTTTATATACTGGCCACAAGAATTAGATAATAATACAAGTTGTATACTATTGGAAATGTCACCTCTCTGCAAAGGTAATGGTCCAATTAATTGCGTGGAATTTTCCCAGGCATTTTTCAGGTTTAGTAACGCTCTGTTGTCAAATAAACTTAGTGAAAACAGGTTATGCCGTGATTCACAATAGCAAATTTACTGTGTAACCAATCACTTTTAGATCATACAGTGTAGGGGTTTCAAGTCAAATAAGTTCCAGCAAACTCCTGGAGTTCCCAAGGGTTCCATACTGAGTCCTTCCTTAATTAAATAGTTAAATTAACATATTGGCTGAAAACTATAACTTTCTATTATCATTATTATATCATTATGAGGGTGAAAATTACAACTTTACGTCTTTGTGATTTCAAACAGAAGGGGATATAATATATCCACTATTTTGATAACATTGTATTGGTGATATCTAAACCGTAAGATATATATATGTACGAAGTCGATTAGCTAGAGAAAAGTTACGCGTTTCCTCCTGGAGTTCCCATCGAAGTAGTGGACACCCTGTATACTGTCTACAAATACATGACAAAAAGTGCCTCCACTCCACAGAAAGAGAGAGAAGAGCTTATAAGAAGCAGATAATATTATACTTACTTTTATTTAAAAGATGATGTTCTTGAGTTCGATAAAATACATACAATATATAATAGATATTGTCACAAATGTCACTTGTCACATTAAGTGACATTTGTGACAATATATAATACAGATCGAACTGACTCCATTTGAAAAATAAAACCACGTTTTACTGTTTACAGAGTTTCTTTGAAAACAATATATTTTTGATCGGTTCTCTTGGATATCAAAGTTATTGCTAGCATAAAAAAGACTATAAAACATAATTTCACGTTTGTCCTAAAGGCAGTATATTTCCCATTTTCTAATATCGATTTAAAAGCGGGCGTATAGACTCTAGGGACACATTGAATGTCTGTATGTAGTTCAAAGAAGATGATCAGATTTTAAAACCATCTTGACACCATTTTAGAGTTTCGTAGAATATATTGAAATGCAAATACTCTTCTATAGACAAATATTTCAGAAACGTCACTGCGTAATGTGCTAAAAATCTATTTGTCGCAAAAATTGTAGTAAAAAATATATTAGAAAAAGTATTCTATTTTACTCATGTTTTATTAGATAAAATCAAGTGTACCAATATATTAGATGCCATTATCTGCTATTACTATTTTTATTTCAAATAAAAATTCGTTATTGTAACTTCTCTTTATTGATTATTTTTTCATTTTCAATGTCTGGCTCCTCTCACTATCTTCATTTCTTTTTTGTTCTTTCAATACCTTGCATTTTAGAGAATCTTTCATTAACGAATTGAGGTAAAGACACGAACGGTATATTCAGGATATGAAATAGTCTAATAACAAGAAGTTTCGCTATCATCCAAACCAAGCTGTTTCCGTTAGAACGAAACAGTAGTCTACGGTTAGCCTGAGAGCTAACTTGTTGTGTAACTGTGTAACTTATGTAACTTATTAGACATACATAGCTTGTGTGCCTAAACATTTAGTAAACCTTATGACCTTATGGAAGTTATTTACAGAACTCCTGCAATGCCTAGAGCAGTACAAGTACATAACTGCTCTGTCTACAATACTGTTAATGTTAATGGTGATGTTAAACCCCAAATTAGAGATTATTGTATTCGTCCGTTCATAATAATTATGTTAGTGGTGTGTTAATGTTTTTTTTTGGATTTGGATGGCGAAGATGTTAATCTTCACTAACATTTACCAATCACACGCGTGTTTACTGTCACAATTTCAAGTGTTAAGGACTACCTCAATTTTGCGGGAAATTTAACCATGTTCTAGTTTTATAATATTTGTATAATATTAACGTAACATATTCATTAGCATTATTTATAACCACTTATTAACACCATTAACACCAACGCTATTGTGACAGAGCAGTAAGCCTTTATAGTTCCTACGTAGTCATCGGTTACACATCATCTAGGTGGCCTTTTTTTTTTTTGTTTCTTGTTTTAACTTTCTGGCTGTCATCACTCTGATGAGATCCATTATAACGAAACAACTATCCGTATTCTGTTTCAACTGTGAAAGTCAAACTTCCTATTGAACATTGCTTGTGTGCCTAAATGAATCTTAAATTTATAACCTTATTTAATTGTGAATTACGTTGTTTTTGATGGCTCTTTACGTAAGTTACTGAGCCTCGTGGAAGTTCTTTATAGAATTCTTGCATTGATCAAAGTTGTAAAAGTAAGCCTTCATAGCTCTTATGTAGTCAATATACCTCTTGACACTGATGAGCACTATTAGAACGAAACAGCTTTACGTGGTTCGGTTAGAATCGAAACTTCTAACTGTGAGACAAAAGAAATACAACATAAATGTATATACATTTTAAGAATATTGTAGTTATAAAAATATTGAATTGTTTGAAGCCAACATTTTCTTATTTTCTACCCATTAAAATGTAAAAATACATGTTTATTTTAATTTTTAAGTACACATCTTAAAAACCATGTATTGCTGTTGTAGTTTCTTGACCTCAAATGATATTGAAAACACTTATCAAGTGTAAGACCAATAAGAGAATTTGAACTTTATCAGTATCGAAATAGGTTATCTATAACATTGTTAATAAAGAAAATATTTTTCTTTATTCAATTGTCGAGTAAAGTACGCGAGATCAGTTAGAGGTTAAATGACCGATACAATTTATAAAAACCTTTACGCATAGTAGTTACACTGTCAAAAGCTATTAAAGTGTTATAACACTGTAAAATTTTCAAAAAATTTCGATTTTTTTTCTCTAAATCAATAGTTTGATTTAGATCTAGAGAAGAAGATTTATATTTAGAGAAATCTTTGAGGTCTAAAAGAACATGTATCTCAAGTTTCAAGTGAAAATTCGAACTCTAAAAGAGCCTGGAGTGGGTACTGGAACCTTCGGCGTAGAAACAAAAAACTGGACGTGTTCCACGAAACACCGAACTACTACACTTTTCTCGACGCGCGTTTCGCCAACCAAGTTGGCATCTTCAGGAGAAGATTAAAACTAAATTCTAGCCTACACACTTGCACTATTTATACCAAATTTGTTCAGTGAACCGTGGCAACAAATTTGGTATAAATAGTGCAAGTGTGTAGGCTAGAATTTAGTTTTAATCTTCTCCTGAAGATGCCAACTTGGTTGGCGAAACGCGTCGAGAAAAGTGTAGTAGTTCGGTGTTTCGTGGAAAACGTCCAGTTTTTTTTTTTTTTTTTTTCTAAAAGAGCGCCAAATGCTGATGTGTTTTCCGAGCGATTTTGGCGCTTCTCCCGCTTGCTTTGATTATACTAGCTTATCCTTGCTTCAAAAAAAAATCCTACTTGGAAGCATAAAAGTAGAAGTATATACACACACATATATACATATTGCGGTAAACATAACCCTAAATTTAGAACACAACGTGCTCTTGTTTTGTTGACGAAAGTTTTATACGTTTTTCTCGAAACCATGTTTTTTGACCTCGTTGACAGCATAACTCAAACAGTTTTTATCCGATCGACCTGATTCAAAATGGATTTTGTAGAGGAAATCTGTCGATATGGCACGAGGTAGCCGTTTTTTTGATACATGCCATATTTTTTTTATAAACAATTTAGTGCGAAAATTTACGCGAAAAAATTTTTTTTAAATAGCCGCCATTTTTTTTCTGATCAAACTTTTCAAGATCCCCTACGTCGTGCCATAGCCAGTAATGTATATTTAAAGATTATTTTTTGTTTTTTTGTCCGATTACGCTCCGTTTTGCTGTAATGCTATCAACCACCCAAGGGTCATTTAAAAAAGAGGCCATTTTGGATTAGCTGCAGAAAAAAACATGGCCGCCAAAAAAAAAAACAAAAAAATTTGTTCATATAATTTTAACATTAATTAACATATGTGTAAAGTTTCATGTAAATCTGTCAAGCCGTTTTTTATTTAATTAATAAAACAAGAACCATATGAAATATCGCTGTTTACAGTGTTATAACCCCTTAAGAATGTTAACGTTTATCAATGCATTATGCTCCTAATGGTTTATTATGTATGATAAATTATTGTATTATGGTTTTTCCAGTCCAAGCACCTTGAAGTTATTTTCGCAATCATGGCAATAGGGTAATATATTATGATAATATATCCGGTTAAGACAATGCAGGTGTACCTCAGGGTTCTATCAATATTCTATCGACTTATATTTTCGACGGCAATAAAGTTTTACTAAATTTCAACCTGTATAACTACATGACAAGCCTATTTTTCCTTTTGTCTGCGATCAGGTAGTGGCAATTGAAAATAAAATTACCAATGTTGCAAATTCAGTGCAACCATACCAACAATGCTTTTTTTATAAAATTAAAATTAATGACGATGCAGGAAAATGTTCAGGTTTATGATTGGTTTCAAAGCACTTTTCAAGCTGATTGGTCATTTACATAAGTTATTATTTTTTTTGTTCAAACATCTTTATCAGAGACAAATTTTAAAACCAAAACTTAAGTCACATTTTTAAATGGAAAATATATTTTTTTCTGTCTCACTACATTCATCCATTTTCTTAGAGCAATACTTTGTCCTTCCGTTTGCTTATATAAAAGGTAATTTATTTGTTGATCTTAACTGAATCAGAATAAAGGTAGTGCCTCTGGCAGTTTCTGTTTCTTATAAAACTTTCGGTATATTTGAGGGCCGTCGGTAGGCCATCTTAGTGAATTATTTTTATCGATGTAGTCTGGCTGTAACGTACTTGGAAATGTAATGAATATTCCATCCTTAGCCTTTGGAGTTCCTGTTCTGTTCTCTTACTGTTCTCATCTTACACTCAAAGGTGTATATCCAGAGTCTTCCTTCGACCCTGCCACCTCGTCTTCGCGGCTGGAGTCTGGTAAAGCCTTATTAATGAAGAGTTAGTATATACACCATATGAAATTGAACCTTTACATATTACCGATACATGTGTAGAAGAGAATAAGTTAAAAGACACCAGTAAGGGCAGACAAAGACAGTTAGATGCTACAGTGGTTCACGCTTGTGCACGTATTAGAAACGTAACCGAGATCTAACAGAATGTGGGGAGGGGGTATTGCCTACACGCCTATCGCCGAATTTGAGTGGAGTGGAACTCAGTACTTTTTCGCAGCTATGCTTTTTCGCAGAAACGAAATTCTTACGTAATTCTGCCTTTTACAATTATCCCATACACTTAAAAGAAATGTACGATCATAATTGTATTTATTTTCAAATATTTGTATTCCTTAACTAACCGGTCTGCAAGAAAATAAAACTGAAGTTCTATAAAAAATAAAAAAATAAAAACATAAATCAACCCGGTTATAAGACGAAAAGAAAGAAAAAATGACTATTGAATAAGTGGTTCAAAAATGTCGCCCCTTTGTGCTTCGCAAAAACCTAGTCTATTGTAAAACTCAATTCTTACGATGTTTTAATACTGTTTTTACCGTAGGTACTGGCCGATTAACAAATGAAAATGCAAATCGCCCAACAACTTCTTCAGCACTCTGAGAGATTAAATACCACTTAATTATTTGCACTTTTACCTCCTTAGTGTATACCGTCATCGTTATTGTTATTATAGTAAAAACGTTTATTTAATTACAATATCAATATTTTCTTTACGCAGACACGGCTAAACTGATTCCTTATTTCGGTTATTGTACTTTGGAGTCTAGACAAGAATTCAATTCACACGTGCGCATTATAATTTATGGGCGGGGCGTCCCGCCTACATAATTTTATTGGTTCCCTATTAATGTAAACACAGAGACAGACAATAAAAGAGAAGAAAAGACAGAAACAAACGACATTCTGATATCATTGTTGAACGACAAACTAATTTTTATTGACATATTATCATTACACTGTCACCTTCTCGTACTACCTGCATCCAATGTGCCTCAATTCCAAGGTGGCCTATCTTACCCATATTTCGACTTGGTCGCTCTTCCTATCGGTTATTATGCCGTTTCGGAGAAATCGTTCGTTTCGGAGAAATATGGCTCTAAATAAAACAACAATCACATCGGAAATATATAGGCTACAAATTAAACGGGGCCTGTTGCATCCTATCGGATGAGATAAGAAAATTTACGGCTGAAGCGTAAATTAGAGCCAGGAGGCATAAGGCTCCCGAGCAGCGGCACGAAATGTTGTTTTAATTTGTGCGTTGCCTTGAATTTGCCCGCATAGGTTGAGGTAACGTTAATTTACGATATTTCTCTGATATCTGCCCGAGGTCGTACGCCTTTTCATGCTGTAAAACGTGGAGAATTAAATACTTTTCGAGACACACGAGGCGGAAAATTTCAGAGGTAAACAACGTAGGTAGAAAACAATGTAACTTGCGTGGACGACCTGCACGCCGACCTAAACTTTTCATGAGAAAAGTTTTATAATTGTGAGGTTTTTTTCAAATTATTGCTGCGGCACCTGGGAATCTCAGCTGTTAAAAATGAATTAAAATACTCATTGGAGCTTTGGTCAAGCCCCAATGTTTTCCGATGTTTTTAGAATTCCAAAGCTTTCAGATGTTTCTAGAATTAATATACAGGATGACCCATTAAGAATGGAAACACTGGTGTACAAAAGTTGTTTATTAACAGATTTGAATGGATTTTTTTTAAAGATAGAGAATCAAAAACTCTCCTTAGGTGCAAAAGATCAAGACGACATTTTAATTTTCAAAACCTACTACAATAAAAATTTGCTAAGTATGTCTATCGATTTTTTTATTCAAAATATGATTACACCAGTGGATTCAGCAGCCCCTCAAATGGGTTTGTAGCAATTTGTGTTAGGTGATGGAAAGAATTTGCACGTTTTCTTAATATTTTCCTAATTTAATTTAATTTTGGATCTTTGACACAGAATAGCATGGGTCTGGAATATTAAGCATCTACCGATAGAGTGCGATACCATAGTAGAATAGTAGCTCCTGAAAGCATCTTCAGCTGTTCCATATAATCCTCCACCTCGGTATCAGAGATCATCAACGTAATAATTCAAGCATCTTCAGCTGTTCCATATAATCCTCGACCTTGGTATCAGAGACCATCAACGTAACAATTCAGGCATTTTGTAAAGGTGCTTATTTAGCTAGCATGACTTGTGAAAGTTTATCAATTCAATCACTGAGTGCAGAAAGGGCATGAGTCCATAATTTCACAGGGCAGACTGTTGGGTGCTCTCAGCGCTATTATACCTCGTCAGTAAACACGGTTCTAGAATTGACCTTTTACCCCAAAATGGTGTTCTGTCCATTTCCATTCATTTCTGTAAACAAATGAATATCGATAAATTGTAGACTCATGCCATTTCTGCACTCAGCGATCCAATTGGGAACTGACCACTTTGGTCACGACACCTGGTGGTTAAAATTATAACTGAAACGAGGTTGCACCGCATGTAAACCCACGTGATTCACTTAGAATAATTAAATAATAAATTATAATTATTAAATTGTCATGGAAATTATTAATTCTCCGGTTCGAACTAAATCTACAGCTCATTATATCTATGTTGTTAGGGGTTGCAATAGTAAATCAAATAAAAACTTAGATCTAATCTTCCATTCGTTTCTTAAGTCTGGTGACAGTGTTGTGCAAGTCGAAAATGTATTTGGAAATTTTGAAAAAATTTCCAAAAAGACAGATTAAAAGCATGGAAACGTGTTCTTAAATTAAAAATGTATCTCCAAGAATGCGAGTTTGCTCATTGCACTTTAATGAAAGTGATTACATAATTTCAAGTAAGTAAATGCAGTCTAACCTCAAAAAAATAATAACAGGAAAAACGGCCGTATCCGAAAATTTTTAAGTTTTTTAATGAACAAATAAAAAAAGAAAAATTTATAAACGCCAGAATTTTCATCAATTTTATGATAATAATAAGAAAGTATTTAACTCTAAAAATTTAACAATTTTCAGATGTCTATTTTTAATATGATTATGAATTCAAGTGTTAGTTTTAACTTAAAATATGTAGTAATATTAGATACAATACATCTAATTCATTGCCTTTTGTGAAACATCATGACATGATTTTATTTATAACAAAAAAAAAAATATAAGAAAATATTTTCGAAATTCTAAATTATGATTTGAGGTTAGAAATGTACATACCGGTATTCCACTGTGTGTTTGCACTTTTCACCCATCCCTGCTTTACAAAATCATTGAACAGACAAAATTTTGCAATTATTTGTTATTTTCCCATTAATTTCATGGGGTCGTTTTTTTAGGTGAGAACTTTTGAGAAGTTACTACGTCCGTATTCAAACTTTCCACATTTCTCCCACATTTTATTAAATGTCCAGCTTCTAACATTTTTTCGGCATTGACAGAGTTTTTTTGAGCGACATTCGGACCCGCACAGTTAAATATTTCATTTAAAGGAAGCATTTACTAATTTAATTAAATGGCACTGCTTAGAAACACGCGTGTTTATTTGAAACTTGCAACTTAAAGTCAGCCATATAATTAGGCCCTTCACACCTTCATGTCAGTTCCCAATAGTACGTCAATTTTCTACAGACTGTAGCTCCATTGAGTGCCATAAAAGAGGTTCAGGCAATTCCTGTTTTTATTTGTGACTAGCGACCCGCCTCGGCTTCGCACGGGTGCACGCGGACTTTTTTGTAGACCTTTTTAAGGTGTACAATACTGTAGTACATTATGTTGATCTATCTCGTAGGGTTCAGCCAGCGTTTGCAATGTAAGCGCAAAAAAATGTGTTTATTTACGATATCACATTAGAAACCTCTAAAATTATCAGTGTTTCTCTACTATATTATGCATGTATTATACATATAAACCTTCCTCTTGAATCACTTTATCTATTAAAAAAAACAGCATCAAAATCCGTTGCGTAGTTTTGAAGATCTAAGCATACATAGGGACAGACAGACAGCGGGAAGCGACTTTGTTTTATACTATGTTATGAAGTCAAAAATAAGAGAAATGGTAAAGAAACAATACGGATATACATACAAATAATAGTGTGTCAGTAATAAGCAATCTGTATAGTTTGATACTTATTTCGATCTAGTTAAAATACTATCAAATGACTGATCTTGTATTAACTAATGATTAGTGATACTCAAATTCACACTTGAATAATTTTTACTTAATTGGACTAGTTTTACCACGATTCCAGTCGAACGAATAAAGGTTTTGGCAAATTATAAAAATATTTCTTCTCCTTAGGCTTCCCTCTATTGATTATACCTAACAAATTAAAAACAAAAATAAAACAAATAAAATGGCGTCCAGAAAACAAAAAATTTGGAAAAATTCGAGTTATTTGTTTTTATAAAATTGTAGCAATATTTTTTTGCGCGCGTTGAGTACAAACTGGTGTTTCGGTTTCAAGTGGAAAAGTGTTTAATTGTGAAATTGTTTCTACTTCGCAGTTTCTAATCCTACTGCGGTAACAATCCTAAATCCTAAGGCGATTAAAACGGGGTAGCGTTTAACAAAATCCATTGCATCGCTGTCTGCGTAATCGTGGTGAAATATTAGATGGTTCATTCTGGCGGGATTAACTTTACACCTTTCCACTACGTCGCGTGTGATGCTGATGTGTCTGTGGAGCAATTCGGAGGAAATTTACTCTAGCCCCGAAGTGATGAATTGTTGATAGATATAATGGAAAATCCTAGTACGCTGTATACTTAGGGCCTCTCTCCCCAGTAAGAGAGTCGCTATTTCAGCTCATTCAGATATGCAACGACTTGAAAAAACAGGTTCCTAATTGGGGGATACATTAAAAATCACTCAATGTTAGACTCCAAAACACGAGCATAATGTAAGTAATGTTTTATAAATATTTTGGTTTCTTGTTTGCGCATTGGTAGTTCGAGACTGAAAACAATAGTAGGTAATCAAAAAAAAAGACGGCAACTCTGTACACTTGGGTGTTTTTTATCAAACGCCTGCTAAATTTGATTATATGCTGTGAATTTATTCTGCACTCAATTATTCGAAATATTAAACAAGTACAGGGTGATTGATTGAGAATGAAGCAAAGAAGTTGTCACCCTTTCCAGCTCCGTTAATATTTTCAATAAAAAAAATTCACAAGAATAATGATATTGCATTTTTCATATTCGACGTGTGTAAATTAAATGAGGCTGGCAACGTAGCGCTCGATCAAGCAATACTGCGGAGACGGAACTTGGAAGGGCGGTAGATGAATATGTAATGCACCTTCAGTACAAGATTGATGCATATACAATACACCTTGACTTCCCCATTCTACGGAACGTGTCATTACTGGTGATGAGACTTGGGTGTTTGAGTATGACTCGGAAACCAAACGCCAAAACATGGAGTGGCACACTTCAAGCTTTCCAAGACTCAAAAAAGAATGAGCAAGTCGAAGATGAATGCATGCTGATTTGCTTCTTTGATAGCCAGGGAATTGTCCACAAAAAGTTTGTACCTCCAGGCCAAACAGTAAACCAACACTTTTACAGAGAGGTTCTTGAAAAGCTTCGAAAAAGGGTCATGCCTGTAAAACCAAACATAAAAAATAACTGGATGTTGCATCACGACAATGCGCCTTGTCACACAGCCATTTCAGTAAGCTAGTTTTTAGCCAGTAAAAATATTCCTGTGGTTCCTCAGCCTCCTTATTCGCCTGCCTTGATTCCTTGTGACTTTTTTCTCTTCCCGAGATTGAAACATCACCTCAATGAATGGCATTTTGGGGTCATAGAAGACATTCAAATGGAAGAACTGTCTCCAGCGCTGTGTGGCTTCCCAAGGAAGCTATTTTGAAGGAGGCAATAGTGAATTCGAATTCTATTCGAATAAAAAAAAATAAAAAGAAACAGTCTCATTACTTAATTTACACACCTCGTATGTTATTGATATTGTATTAGTTGTGAAGAGTGTTAACGAATCATGTGTCAGTGGCAGCTGACCCGACATTTTTTTTTGGAACAACCTGTACGTGTTTGCAAAAATAAATCTCCCATTTCTTCTGTATACAAAGATATAAAAGGCACATTAATAAAACACTAATTACAGATAGGTAATTAGGCACCGAAATTATAAATAACGTAATAATTTCAATAATATTCCAATCTTATCACGAATACATCACCAAACAAATGTACCTAAAGTAAATTTAATAAGAATAAAAAAGAATATTGTTTAACTATTATGAAAAGGGGCTAATATTTTCGGAGTTCATTGTTTTTTGAAAACTTTGCGATTTTCCTTTTTTAGCGATATATTTTCACACAATCGACATATCACTTATTAGAGGCAGAATTTCACAAGCTATAATCCTTTGGAAGCAAAAACAAAATACTCGTGGAAAACGTCCAGTTTTTTTTATAACTAATATTTTTATTGCAAATATTAACGGTGGTAGAGGAGGGGGCTCAGTTTTCAATCAATCACCCGGTATGATGAAGAAAATCACCGACTTCCGTGGTGTAATTCATAATTTGGTTACATAAGGCGTGCCAATTAAAATCGTAATTAATTAAATGTAAACAATTTTTAGATGTTGGTTATCAATTTTCCATTAACTTAAAAGGAAATTGCCTTGATTCCGCCCTACGGCACACAAAAATTTAAATCGGGTGAAGGTTTCCGTTTCCGACCGCTGGCACTATTTACAAATCAATTAAGGACCCCCCCGCCCAATGAACATTTAAATATTACTTCCAGTAATTTTCATGAGATATTAATTATTTACGCGCCGATAAATATAATTTTAAATAACGTTTCAATATCAGCTGCAGCTTCAGAGTTTTGCACAAATAATGAGATCATTAAAATGTAAGAGATTGCTAGGTATTATAATTATACTAAAATAATAAGACGTCATGTTTTTTTTTAAATTGTTTATTATTTTGTTAATCTTGACTTCAAAGTAGGCTTTGCAAATTCAAACATATCTTATATATGTAGCTATGTTTGATAGGTTCAAGCACAAAATATTTTTTTTAGATTTGGTCTTTGACAGCTTTCAAACTCAAGGCTTAAATTCTAAACCAAAACAGTTTGTGTAGACTCTACGAAAAATTCCTTAAAATGAGGTTTTCATAACAAAATGTATTTTATTATTCTTCGGTTGACGACAAGAATGATAGGGGAAGAGCTAAATTTGAATCACACCATTGTTCATCAGATTTTAAGAAAAATCTGCGCAAAAAAAGGTTCCAAAAAACCTTTCGTAGGAACAAAAGGCCATCAGGAGAGAAAG
This sequence comes from Aromia moschata, assembly GCA_029963805.1. NCBI lineage: Eukaryota > Metazoa > Arthropoda > Insecta > Coleoptera > Cerambycidae > Aromia > Aromia moschata. The sequence goes on from JAPWTK010000041.1 coordinate 1,723,366, forward strand.
GTGTCTTTGTGTGACTTTTTGCAATCGATTGAAAATGATCTCCATTTTATGGAACGTGTCATTACCGATGATGAGACTGGGGTGTTTGAGTATGACTCGGAAACCAAGCGCCAAAGCATGGAATGGCACACTTCAAGCTCTCCAAGACCCAGAAAAGCAGGAATGAGCAAGTCGAAGATTAAATGCATGCTGATTTGCTTTTTTGATAGCCAGGGTCCATAAAGAGTTTGTGCCTCCAGGCCACACAAAAGATCAATATTGTTACAGAAAGGTTCTTAAAAAACTTCGAAAAAGGGTCATCCTTGTGAGACCAAACATTAAAAACAAATGGAAGTTGCATTACAACAATGCTCTTTGTCATACAGCTATTTCAGTAAACGAGTTTTAGCCAGTAAAAACATTCCTGTGGCTCCTCGGCCTTCTTATTTACCGGACTTGAGTCTTTGTGACTTTTTTCTCTCGAGGGACGTCATTTTGGGACCATACAAATCATTCAGCCATACAAAATCAGCTGAAGGCTATTCCAGTATATGAGTTCCAGCACTGCTGTGTGGCTTCTGATTGTGTGTGTGAAGTCTCATTACTTCATTTACACACCTCGTATAACACGAGGAAGGCGATTTCTGACTCTAGCCGAGACCCAAAGTGCGGATTTGGACTGAAATAGTTCTATCGCGTTTCTATCATCCGTGACTAATGCTCATTGGCTCCAGTTTCCGCTAAAATTCGGTTAATACAGACATTTATTGCATTGTTGCGGTAAAGCGGCGCTGATTAGTGCACACGCGGATTTAACTCTAGTACAGATTTGGCTGAGCTGATTTTGTGGCTTATTCCGTTGGATTAAAGGCCGGCGAAATGAAATACGCGGCCCATTAAGCAAGCGTTCCCACCGTAGACTGCGAAAGGGTTTAATAAGCGAAAAGGGAGCCGATAAGACGGGACAGTTAGTGTCAGCACTTTGATGTTTCGATGCCTACACTGAGTGAACTTCCTATGGGAGTTTGATACTTTTGCTGTGGCACTCATGACTAGAGTTCGTGCGAGCGCGGAGTGTAACAGGACCGTAGTCAGTTAACGAACGAAAATATTAATATGTTTACATAAATTATGTAGCAACATAGTACTATTTTTACCAAATAGTACGGTGTAAGTCAAGGATAAAATACCTATATAAATTAAGATAACACGTAACAATGGCAACCCTTACCCGACAAACGTCAGTGTTGTGACAAGGTTCCCATGGCAGGTTGGCGGTGGTTAAAACATATTATTATGTGCTTTTCTAAGTGTTCTGGAGTGAAACGGCGACGTTTATCACTTAATATTAACTTGTGCATGGAAAAGGATCGTTCAACGTCTACTGTTAACAATGGACAGTATGAGAAATTGTTGAAGCATATAATAATATATTATTATATATAACTATATAATAATATATTTTCTGGTAACTCCTGATATGTACCAACTAAAACTTTACATATGTTTTCCAAAATGAAATATCCTGGATTTTTTTAACACGCTTTGCATTGTTTCTTTTATTGTATTACTGACTGGGCGTATATTATTGGCGTCGTATATATTTTTTTGTACATCACTCATTATTTCAAATTGTTCCTGTAGGGAGAGTCCCAAGTGACTCCAATATCCTTATTGCACGAACTAGGAAACCATAGTGTCTATTAATATAATGTATATCATCGCGAATATTTTAGTCCTTCAGTAAGTCCTGCAGTGTATGTATTTATAAACCCGTATAACGTATTTTCATGAGGAATTTTTCGGTCCATATATTTTTCTAAAAACGTACGTAACTTGGGGTTTTCTAGTTTGTTTAATGGAATATATGGAATATTGAATGAAGAATTTATAATTCGTTCACACACAGTACAAAAAAAGTCAATTCCTTGAATACGAATGCCCCTAAAACCCTCGGGATCACTGTCAAACCACGTTTGAAATACTTCCCGTCTATTTCTTTTCACCTTTGGCATGGTACCTCACTTTATTCACTTCTCCCCTCAACTAATAATTATTAATATTTATAGTTATTTAAACACACGGCGAATACAACACACGACGAATACGTAAAAACGAAACATATCAACGCGATGCAATACCGGCGACTGTCTGTTACAGCGTGCCATAAATAACTAAAATTGCTTGCGCAGTTTTCGTAATGCAAGTCAGCTGTGAGCTGTGAAGGTCAACGAGTCAAGGGCAGGACATGCACAGTGTCGGCCCTGTGACATGCGCGCTTGGTAATAAGTAATAATATTTAATAATGTACTGTGATGCAACATAGTTTCTGTGAACATATTAACATTTTCATTCGTAAACTGACTACGGTCCTGTTACACTCATCTTTCACTTATAAAAGGCTTCCTTTCCATGTGCATGGGTTGCACAAAAAGATATAACCAAAATATTTTGTTAAAAACACATGGTATTTTAAAGGGTTAGGGGTACTCAGATTTAAAAAAAAATAGAATGTTTTATTTTTGCTTTTTCTTTATATAAAATAATAATTTTCTGAAATGTATAATAAACTGCTCGTCAAAATTAGCGTCAAAAAAAGCTCGTCAAAAAAACACTTTTTAGATTAGCGCCATTTGCGTTCTATTTGAGTTAGAGACTTGAGGTTCTTAATTTTCAGTAGCCAATAGGGTTGTTTTTAATGTCCTGAAGTCGCTACAGTGTGATTTAAACGGTTCGCCGTCCACACCCCAAAAATCAACCCCATGTCGAAATTTGAATGCGCAAAATTTTGACGGAAATTTCAGAGACCTACAATCTTTTGGAGGTGGTCAAAAAAGAGGGTGAGGGACGCAAATGGGGATTTTAAGGAGATGGAGTGTGCTAAAAAGAGTTCCTGCATCCTCAGGAAAGCTTTCTGAGTTACTTCACGCATCAATATCTGCTTACAACCCCTTAGCGCGGCAAATTTTCAGGGTGTGGGTTGGAGTTGGAATATCACTTTTGGCGCTCAATCGGCCGTCCGCAGTGTGTTCCGTCAACTTCGAGAACCTTCAAGTAATGCCATGACATGAATTAAAGACAAAACGACATCCCACCCAGCCTTCTACAGGGGCGGAACTGAAGTTGGTGAGTGGGGGGACGGTGTGTGTAGCTGGAGGGGTGCTTGGTTTGAAAACGGTGAGAATGAGTTGTGGCACCCTACACCAATTTATTAGGCAGTATTAAGGTCAATGGATTCGCCCAACAGAGGTCAAACAATGCAAAACAACGAGTAAAAGTAAAGGGGTGGTTTATGAGGTCTGGAAATGGGTTGAAGAGATGGGACAGCAACCAAATATACAGAACTTATTGAAGAGGTCTTAATGTGTGCCGGGATGGAGTTTTTACCCGACAGTGACCTTCTTAGTCCATCCTGTAGGTCCCTGAGTTTTCACGTCAAAATCTTGCGAATTCAAATTTCGACATGGGGTTGGTTTTTGGGGTGTGGACAACGAGCTGTTTAAGTCATAGTATAGCGACTTCCAGGGAATTAAAATCAACCCTATAGGCTACCGAAAATTAAAAACCGCAAGTCTCTAACTCGAATAGAATGCAAATGGCGCTAATTTAAAAGTGGCGTTAAAAGTATTTCTTTTTTTTTGTTTAATGTAAGAGGATTACAAAAGAATTTTTTTTATAAAATTTGTTAAGACAGTGCGAATATAACCATACAACATATGAATTCATCAGCAATCTATTTATATAAATATTTCCTAGTTTTACAAAGTGATATATCATTAAACATTATGACATGGCTCAACAAATGAAAAATGTGAAATTGCAATTCGCCCAGACATTCACTAATAATTGCCTGTCCCAATTATATGTATATGTATAATAATTTATTTTCGTATTCTAGCTTCTTACTTTTTTCGCAATTCGTATTGAGAGTTTTTTATCTCTCAGTTCTTATTTTTGTCAAATGATTTGCATGTTTGCAAAAAGTGTGGTTCTTGAATTGAAAAGTGGAATTGAATGTGGAACTTGGAATTGAAAAGTTAAAATGCAAAAAATGTTTCGTTGTAAGTATTCAAGTATTCAAGTGTAATTTGTTTCTACGCCAAAGGTTCCAACTCCCTTCCAGTATTATACAAAAGGATAATTCAATTCAACTCATTGAGTTGAAGCTGATTTCACACGTAAGTTTGATATCGTTTTTTTCTAAGTTTCATATAGAATTTATCAGCAAAAATGTTCTTTTTTTATGTCTGAAGGCGAGTGACAGCAAAAGTATATTGTGTGTGGGAACACTCGTTATTGAAATTCGATTATGCTTTAAGAAAACCTGTAATATTAGAGATATTCTTTCACTTGCCAATCGATGTGAAGCAAAAACTTCGAACTTCTTTGAAAAGTATACAAAAAAGCTTTCATAGAATAAAGTGTCACACATATAATGTCGCGTGGGTTGGCTAGATGAGCGAAAATGACAAGCACATACCTACTACAAATTGCGAAAAAACTTCGTAGCTTACAAATGTAAGCCTCAATAATGCAAACTGTCTATTTAAGAAGAACCCTAAGTAATATAAAATATTGTTTTTGAAATAATACAGAGTCTAATGAAACTTAGTTATCTCCAAAATTACTTCGTACACTATACGTCAAAGTTTGTATAAAATCGTGTTTTTATGTTATAAGTCTTATACGCTGTAATTGCTTTCCGTATGTGTTACTGAACACTTGAAAGTGTTGCTGTTGTGCAAGTTCTCTGGTTGTTTATTTTTGCACATTGTAGGATAGCGTATACCTCCGCCTGAAAGAGGGAGGAGAGAGAGAGAGAGAGAGAGAGAGAGAGAGAGAGAGAGAAGAGACCAGTCCTTCCTTTGTGGTATCATTATCTCAGTTGGGACTGGGTTGTTTTAGTTAACCTAGTCAGTTTTATGTCTAAAGTGACATCGTCAACCATACTCATAGTGCAGTCATCTAACAGTTCTCTTATCGTGCTTTGTTACTTATACTTCAAAAGTGACAATCATCTAATGGTAATGTCGTAGTGCATATTTTGGGCGTGGAAGACTAGGTTGGTGGTTATATTCTAACAGAAGCATACTGTGGCCTTCATGGTATGCCCTTTAAATTGGAACATTTTCTGGACAAACTCTAACGGAAATCCACTGAAAGTTCATTAATCTTTGGAGTGCCGGAAAATCTTATATAAGACGCTCTCCATAGGCTATACAATCATTCTTAAATTACAACGAAACTTACTAGTCTTTGCTTTTTGGAGGTCGTTCATCACGAAAAAAAAGGTTTTGGGGTTGACACCCCTAAAAAAGTACCCCCGATTCTGATATCAATGTAAGATTGAGTTTTGAGTAAAAATATAATTTCATTTCATATTTCATATGTGTCTTTGCACTATGAACGGTGGCAGATACCCCTGAGGGAATATCTAGTGGACGTTTCTGATAGTAAACGAATGAAAACCAATTCTTGTTGCTATTTCCAGGGGTGTTTCTGAGTTAGACGATATTTGAAAATATTTTTACAACGCGTAATAAATTACTCGTTTAGAATCAACTAAAAATACTGAAAACTAAAAAAAAACAAAATAATAGAAACTTAAAAAAAATAGTAAAAAACGGAAAAAAATATGAAGCCACAAAGTCTCTCTACGTCCTCGTCGTTGGCCTCAGGTAATACTGAAGGAGACATCATCAAAATCAGTCACACACTGAACGGCAAAATGATTCCAAAATCACTATAAAAATCAATCCGATTTTGAATAGACGCCGACGGAGGGAAAATGTGTTTACGCTTCTGATTGGCTAGTGACAGCCTACTATGTTTTTTCCAACCTATTCTTGTAAATTATCTATTTCAGGAATATTTTTTTTAGTTCAATTGAATTATTGACTGACCCTTGAATGGCCATTAAATATTTTATAGTGAAAGTCATTTAAAATTTGATAAAATAATTTTTTTACCCAGTGAGAGAAAAAAGGAGCAATACGTATTCACCCCTGAAAAGGGTAGAGATAAACAATATCCATCTTTCCTGATTTTGGAGAATTTTCTACTCTCAAAGTAATATTGTAAATTACAAAGTAATATTGTAGATACTTACGGCAGAGTCCGAGAAAAATAATAAAAGGGGTAGTTTCTAATCAGAAAGGGGTGGTTTTTGAAGGGTAACGCAAAAATAACTATCATCATCGCATCCTCATCCTCTAAAACCCCATAGAAGCATTTACTTGGAATTTTAAAAAAATAAAAAATTTCCGGATCGTTAGCTGCCGGAACGTCTTATATAAGACGCTATTTGAAGTTTGTACTGCATGGGGGTTGAATGTACAAAGTAGGACTAAGTCACTAGGATTTTTTAAGGCAAAAAAAGTGCCAAAAAACCCCGGCGCTCCAAAGGTTAACGATTCTTAGTTCACACTCAAGTTCTCGGGAAAGACTTTGTTGGTTGAAGGAGCTAACTTTGTTGGACATGCCCCGGAATAGGACTAGTCCCTTTTACACACACTTGAGGGCAATACCTCCTAGATAAACAACCGTAGCTCTCCTGGTTAGGATACAAGCTCACACGATCATTGTTCGTCATTCGCCGTCAGACATACCCTACTGATGAGACCCAATAAGAAGAAAATCTGTATCTGTGGTTTCTGATGGTGAATGATCAGTGACAAATGAAGTCTGGTCGAGTCCGCTCAACGTCAGGAGAAGCAAAGTATTTCTATATTCCTTTTCTACAATATTTTTGTTAGCATTTATGAAGAAGCTAACAAGATTTTTAAAAGTACTCGGCAGTTTCTCCTGCTTTTTCGACTTCGTTTATTCACGACGCAGATACAATTATTTTATGTTGAAACTTCCGTAATAAAATTAGAATTGCCAGGTTTATAGGTCAAGAAGGGTTTAAGTACTGTAATTAATGCTCATTTAGTGCAATATAAGATCGTCTCTATTGAGAGAGATGCTATTTGCTAACCGAGCTTGAGCGAGATCATTACTTAATTTCCAATTAGAGATGCAATGAAGTCGGTAATTTATTGCATCAATATCCCCAAGTCCGTTGTGTACATACAGTATTCCACAGATATCAATTATTAATTAACTATATTGACTTTAATATGGAGAAAAGGACTATAAACACGTAAGTATAAGTTTTAACATACATATGGTGTTTCAAAATTAAGTGGCATACATGATAGAAGTGAATCTAGTCAGGCGAATGAGGAGGCTGAGGAGCCACAGGAATGTTTTTACTAGCTAAAAACTAGTTTACTGAAATAACTGTGTGACAAGGCGCATTGTCGTGATGCAGCATCCAGTTGTTCTTGATGTTTGATCTAACACGCATGACGAAGTTTTTCAAGAACCTCTCTGTAAAAGTGATGATTTACTGTTTGATTTGGATTCACAAACTCTTTGTGGACCTGGCTATCAAAAAAGCAAATCAGCATGCATTTGATCTTCGACTTGCTCATTCTTGCATTTTTGGGTCTTGGAGAGCTTGAAGTGTGCCATTCCATGCTTGAACGCTTGGTTCCCGGGTCGTACTCAAACATCTGTGTCCAACTCCGAAACAAAACCTGATAGCATGGTATGCTATCAGGTTTTGTTCAAAATTAATGTCACATTTATTGCTCAAAATTAATGTCGCATATAGGTCACTCATTTTTAAAACACACTAGAAACAAAAACCGGTTTAGAAAACCGGTTTATGAAAACAGTCACAAAAAAAAACAAACAAATGACTCTAACAAGTTCACACTTGTACTGAAGGTGCATTACATGTTAATCTACTGCCTTTCTAACTCCCGTCTCCGCAGTGTCGCTAGATCGGGCGCTACGTTGCCAGACTCATTACTTAATTTACACACCTCGTATGTCACAAAGTCTTAATAATTTGACTTAACCCATTAACGCCCAAACGGATACAATTTTTCATCCTTTTTGGAGCGTCAATTTCGAAGGGAAATTAATGAATTCACTCAATAAAAATCACTTATCCTAATGTTTTCGGATGTGATCTTTCGATTTCCGGGAATTGTGATTAAATGCTCAATCTTTCTCATAAAAATGCGTTCTATCTGAGTAAAAAATTATTTGTCATTCTAACCTCAAAACGAGTTTTTTTTCCGCTGTTGAGGTTCTCATGATGAAATCATGAGAATTATATATTATGCACTTAGGGATGTAGGCGCATTGAGAATTTTTTTTCGGAACTTCTCCGCATATAAATAGAAAATATATATTTTGAATTCGGGCGCAATGACGAATTTATTTTCCGGAACTTCCTCGCATATTTATTCAAAGAATAGTATGTAGAACGTACTTTCTGGTGAGTGTGAGAAAAAATCGTATATGCACCACGAGAAGCTGTGTACTTATGGCGAGTAGTTTGCGCCCGAGCATCCCTAAGTGCATAATATATAATTGAGGTTCTCATGATTTCATCATGAGGATCAACAGCGGAAAAAACTCCTTTTGAGGTTAGCATGACAAATAATTTTTTACTCAGATAGAACGCATTTTTTATGAAAAAAGATCAAGAGGACATTTTTCCATCAGAATGAGTCAGTTGAGGTAGGCAAAAAAAATCCTATCATCAACTCCAACTATTGCCTCCACCTCCCTCCACAATCCGGAGTAGGTTAGAGTACTTTTTGGACTAAAAAAAAAAAATTATAAAAAAAAACCCAAATTTTCAGTACTTTTCTCCATAAAGTCAGCCATATTTTTTTTCTAGAGCATTTAATCACAATTCTGAAATCGAAAGATCTCATCCGAAAACATTAGGATAAGTGGTTTTTATTGAGTGAATTCATTAATTTCCCTTCGAGATTGACGCTCCAAAAAGGACGAAAAATTGTGTCCGTTTGGGCGTTAATGGGTTAATTGACAATCTTAAATTGGTAGCCCTCTCTCCGGTAAGAAGTAATGACTATATTTTGTACGGAAACACTTTTGATGCAGAGTATTTAAGTTTTTTAATGGCATTGTCACATCTGCTGCAGTATTTTACAACCAATTGTAAAATGTTGGCCTCCGTAGTGTTATTTCGTAAACTTTATCTTCGGATACAAAATCCATTTGCTGGGATATACATAAATCTCTCAGAAATATATACATAAATATATAAAGTTTAAACGCTAATTTTATATTACTCCGAAATGCATAAAATGAAGTGGCACTTTATTTAATTCGGCCGTATATCACTCATTACAACCGACCTGAAACATAACATGTTGACGGATGTTATTTTTTGCATCGATGACACACTGGAATTAAAATACGTTTGAAAAGCCGTACCCTTTGAACCAATTCATCATTTTAATCATTCGTTCATTTGTCATCATTTCAAACAAAGTTTAGTTTTTAAATACAAATGAAATTAGTGGACTTCAACTGGATCATTTTTCATTTCCGATTTTCGCCAGATGAGCCTACATAATGATTATCGATGACTAAATAATTGACATTGGCACCTAAATTAAAACGTACAATACTGCTGGAAAGTCGAGATGTTTTATTTTGATTTTAAGTCGCGAATTTAGGAAATAAGCTGTAGAGGTATTGGGTAAACATAGATATTCGTTTTAACTAGATTTAAAGAACATATAGCTCATCATAAATTCATAAATCAGTAGAACAGGGAAATTGAGTGTAACCTAACATGTCTTCAACAATAACTGTAGATAGACGTTTGGTTTAAAATTAATGAGAAATGTAACAAATATTAGACATACGTTGTCGTTCACGGTATCACCCACTGGTTCGTGTATGTGGAACTAGATATATTTTGGCGGTTCGACAAAGTCGGCAACTGTTCGATATTAATAGATTAAATCAGTGTGACCAAGGCCAATGATGAAGAACGAGCATCTTGCCTGCAGTTTGGCCTGGTAGAAATCCTCCATTTTTTACTACACTAGTAACAGAAATTAAAGGATTTTAAAAAAATTCCAAAATTTTGGGTGATTTTCAACAAGGGATAACTCGGAGAAAAATGGTCGTACAGAAAGTAAAAAAAAAAGGAAATTGTAGCCTCAAGTGTCTAGTTTTCAGATCTGGACTTAAAAATTTTTAGCGGGATTTTCCAAATATCTCTGTTCTCCAAATATCTTCTCCAAATATAACCTACCTCCATTTTCTGTACGATCATTAGTTCCCGAGTAATTGATTGTCAAAGTTGAAAAGGACTTTTTTGCTTTGATCGACGATAACTCCGCGGCAAATCATCGTACGGAGCTCGTTAAGAGGTCAAATTAGAGCTGATTAAATTTTCTAAAAGAGCTTTATGGTCGCATGATGAAAAAACATTTTTTTGAAGTCCACAGACCATTTTAAAGACGCGCAAAAATTTGGAATTTTTTTTGTTGGTTTCCGGATGATTACGTGAGAACCGCTCCCGCTAAAAAAAATTTTAAGTTCAGTTCTGAAAACTAGACACTTGAGGCTACAATTTCCTTTTTTTTTACTTTCTGTACGATCATTTTTCTCCGAGTTATCCCTTGTTGAAAATCACTCAAAAATTTGGAATGTTTTTAATATCCATTAATTTTTGTTACTAGTTTATTTATGAAGCGATTTTTCGACCATTTTTTGGCCATTTATGGCTAAAATAGCCGTTTTGGATGACTGCACAACTTTGGTTTGAGGTTATATGGTTAATTGGGGTCTTTCGGGCTTATTGATTGTGAGGACTATGTCATTAGATGTATGAAGCTATTGAAGTATTGGGTTATGAGGTTTGATTGGGTCCAAAGTGTTTTTTGTCATTTTTTGGCATTTTTCGCAGCTTATTGAGGATAAAAAAAATGTGACGTGATTGGGCGAAACGGGCTTCGGATTCGGATTCAGAGACCCCAAAAACATATAATCCACCAAGTTTGGTCAGAGGTACACTTCACTTTTTTTTGTGGCGCTGTGTTATATGAGATTTTTTACATCAGTGTTTTAGTTTGGCTTAGTTAACATTCCTGCATTACCTTTTAAGCTCAAGTCACTCTTTTGAATAGAACACCCTGATATTTTTTGCTTTTCTCCAATTCTTTTATCCGTATCAGAAATGTATACTTTGTTTCACTGAAAAATTGTGAAAATATTTAAATTTAAAGTGTAATGTATTGGAACCGTCGATGTATTGTCATATTTGAAGATAGCATAAGCGACTTGCTAGCGGCGTCTCCTCCATCCTTTTTAATGAAATTCGTTATATTATTCATGATATTCATGAAATTATGACTACTTCATAGACTCGATACCTAATTTAAACTCTGAAGAGGAATACAATCTGATATATTATAGGTCTAGATGTAAAGACGATCTGTTATTTCTCTATAGTCCAGTAAATATTGTAAAAATTGAGGACATTGTAAGAAGGCAAAAGCCACAATCCATGGCACCAGATGGCATATCTGCGAGAATGTTGCAACTTTCGTTACAGTGGGTATCTTCAGTTTTAACACATATCATTAATGTTTCTCTTGAAATTTGGTAGGTACCTCCTCAGTGGAAGATTAAGTCTATCCCCAAAATCAAGAATCCTAAGTTATATAAAGATATGTTCCCTATAAGTCTACTTCCTGTTCCTCTCAAAATCGCAATGTATGAACAGCTTTTTCAATATGTTACTGAGAATCCATCTTATAAATGGCGATTTAAAACTTATATATGATTGGGCCATAAAAAAGTACTTGCAAATAAAAGTCAGAATATTATGTTTGGGACCTAATTTCAATTACAAAATACTGAAGAAATAAATTTTGAAATTAACAATGAACTGTAAGTGGTATTGTAAAAAACCTTGGGGTGTCATTTGATCCGACCTTAAGTTTCTCTGGCCACATAAGCAATACATGTAAAAAAGGTATTTGTTTATTTAAAACAGTGACTAGATAGTAATATTTATACTCATTTATATGCACTTAAACAATATCTAGACAGTAATACAAAAATGTTGCTTATTGAAACCATGGTTCTTTCTCATTTAAATTATGCAACCGTAATAATTCGTCCTGGTCTCACGCAGGACGATAAATTTCGTTTAAAGTAAAAAAGGAATAGTTGTTTAAGTTATTTTACAGTCGTGCCATAGTTTGGACATATTTCTCCTTAACTACGTAATTTCAATTTATTGAACATGTTTAAAAGGAGATTTATATACTTTATACATCATTATTATTGCTATTATTATTATTATATAACGCCATTTTTAATAAAAACTTACCATCGCATCGGCGCGTCATTTTTTAAATACTTACCATTGGCACCATTTTTTTTAACAATCGGCAATAACGAGCATTTAAATCAGTTTAAAATTTTACTTTAAAAACTATGTGAAGTTCTATTTATCTTTGTAACAGAATACATTTGTTTGTATTTTGAACGCTCGTCACAAAGTTAAACTATAGACAATAGTTTAATAAGTAATAAATACTATAATTGATTACTAATAAGTAATAAATAGTTTAAGACGTAATAAATACTAGATACAAGCGAAAGAAACCTTGCTTGATACTTTTTGCGTCCTTTAATATTTGCCGTCTACTTTTTTCCTGATCTCTAATAGTTTTCAAGATAACGCGGGGTGACTTTTAGTCTCAGGAATGCTACACCTAAGAAAACATGTGATAAACTCAATAAAAAACCTGCACTGTTTTTAGCGACTTTCAGAGCCTTGCATAGTTTAAATTAAAATCTGAATTTTTGACTTGTATGCTTCCCTTCTTTGTGTAACTATTTTTAATCTACTAAGAATACATATAATCCTAATAAGATATATATTTAGCTGGGACTGTTGTAATGAAATTAATAACAGACGAATATTTATTTAGGGTTTTAAATAGAAAGGTCCAAATCAAAATAAAGCTATGTAGGGTCTGGCAAGAACATAGAATAATGCCTTCTTTAATATTTTTAACCATTTATTTAATCCGAAACTTTTTCAAATAAAACTTGTTTGACTTATGTTCTGGAGCTCTTCATTTTTTTATTCCTTCAATTGTTTTGTAACTGTGGCAGCCATCTTTGTTTTTATTTAAATAGCACTGTATGCTCTTTTTCTCTCTATGTATCTTTTTTTGTTCATACGAATATATGTTAATATAACATATTCTACATACGACTATTATTATTTTATGGACATAGTAGAACAGTGTATTAACAATAATATAGACATTTTGAACACTAAATGCGGTTAGTGTGATGGAGGCAAGGTATGTTTATGGTATAGGTAATTACTAGTTAATATTGCGAATTGTTATCAAATATTAAATTATATTGGTTGTATTGGGAGACCTATCAAATTAACCAAATTGCGGATACAATTTAACATTCTCGATATGCACGTTATGTAACATGAAAATTTTATATAGTCATATGCAATAATGGGCTGTTCCCAAAGATAAATTAAGGAAACATAATAGTAATAATAATTCGTCACTTACGCTGTTACATATAAATAGAGGTGGCCATCAAAACACAATGTATTGCTAAGTATGAGTAACAAATATTACTTATAACAAAAAAATCAGTACCTATAGAAATTATTTACATTTAAAACACATTAAAAACTTTTTACACAATATGCAAAAGTATATGTATAAACACTTAAGTACTATAAATATACTAACTAATTAACTAATTTTTATTGGAGTAAAAACATTTGGCGATTAAAAACTTTTTTAATTGTAACTTAAACATTTTATGTGTTAGTGTCTCCTCTTTTATATGCATAGGAATTTTGTTATAAATTTTAATGCCTGAGTAATAAGGTGATTTCTCATATAAGGCGTTTTTATGTAAATGGACTTCTAACATGCCCCCGTGTCGAGTGTTATGGTGATATTATGGTATGTTGCCATTTTATATATAAACATTGAAAGGAGTCAAGATTTTATTATTAATAAAACATTTTTTACAGGTATCTATTAGTTGCATACTGTACATAAGCCTTATTAAACGTTTTTGAAGAATAAATATTCTGGTGGAGGAAGAGGTTCTCCCCCATAATAATACAATACGCTAAAGCATAGTAAATGTTTAACAGAGCAGAAGGTTCAAGCGTTTCCTTTAGTGTATTTATACCAAAATAATCACTATTTAATTTTTTTACAAATGTGATCAATTTGATGATCCCAAGTAAGTCCACTGTCAACAAATGTGCCTAAAAATTTTATTTTTTCTGAGAGCTGTAAATCTGTATCTGAGTAGTACACACATTCCGTCTTTTCTAAATCTAGTATTAATACATTTTTTAGTTCACCATGCATTGAATTGCTTTATCTCCTCTGAAATCATGTCCTGCAACTTCACAGGATTTCGTCCTGATATCACTATGGATGTATCATCCGCATACATTGTTAATTTTCCCCTCACGTGGGTTGGTAATTATTAGTTGATAATTAATTGTCTAAAAAAAATTAGGAATTATTCCAAATTCTGCCGGATCCGGTATATTTCCAATGTAATGTCCATAAATCTGGAATCATCTCCATAAATCTGGAATCCAAATACTGCGCATATGTTTCAAAGCACTGCTTTAACCGCATCGACGTGACTTTCTTTCGGACTTTCATCTTTTTTCCGTTTCCGTTTAATTAAAAAACGCAAACAACTCCACACAACGCCATAGGTTCTGTTTACCCCACTTTAAAAATTATTCCCATATATCGTACGCCCTCGTGCACCCCACGTTCATCTCGACAGCTAACGAAGCGGTCCTAGCGTCGAAAATTGTCGCGGCACTCGTTAATTTGGGTAGTTTACCAGGCGTATGTACTCCGTGTATGCCTCGAATGAATACTAATGTGGTAAGGAACACGGTACTTAACGAACGTTCTATTTAAACCTGGCTCTACTTTCAGTAAAACTTCCTCCAACTAAGTTGTTGTTATGTAGGTAAAAGAGCTTCTGAAAGATCTGCTTAGAATAAATTGTGGTTCAAGCTTTATGACCAGGGAAGCAGCGACACTCATCATGGAAACGCAAACGTTTTCCGGAAATTTTCATCTTGCTGGGTGAAATTACACTGAAAATACTTCTGTTAAACTGACACTTTATTATTGAACTGACGTTTTATTATTATTGATGTATTATGTTTTATTTTTACATGAGCATAAATTATAAACACATGTTATATCTATTACTTATGTAAATTATAAAAGAAAACAATGTTCATGTGTTATATCACACTGCAAATGTAAACCAGATGTTTAATTAAAATGTCGTAGATAGTAATAGTCTTCTTTAAATTTCTCATTGGCGGTATAAAGTTCTAAAGATAATTAATTTTGTTTGACTATTTTATAGTACCATTTTGTAAAACTTCTAAGTCATTAGTGAATCATTGGTAAGGTGTCAATATTCTAGTACTTCAAAATTACATATACGGTGTGTAAATTAAGGAATGAGATTGATTTGTTTTTATTTTTTTATTCGAATAGAATTACAATTCAGTATTGTTTCCTTCAAAATAACTTCCTTGGGAAGCCACATAGCGCTGGAGACGGGGTTTTCCATTCCTCATTGCAGTGCTGGAACTCGTATACTGGAATAGCCGTAAGCTGGTTGGTTACGGCTGTTTGAATGTTTTCTATGGTCCCAAAATGCCGTCTTTGAGGTGATTTTTCAATCTCGGGAAGAGATAAAAGTCACAAGGACTCAATTCGGGCGAATAAGGAGGCTGAGGAGCCACATGAATGTTTTACTGGCTAAAAACTCCTTTACTGAAATGGCTGTGAGACAAGGCGCATTCTCGTGATGCAAAACAATCCAGTTGTTCTTGATGTTTGGTCTCACACGCATGAACCATTTTCGAAGTTGTTCAAGAACTTCATTGTTGATTTGTTTGGCCTGGAGGCTGGCCTGAAACTGTTTGGCCTGGAGGCACAAACTCTTTGTGGACAATTCCCTGACTATAACAAAAGCAAATTAACATGCATTTGATCTTCAACTTGCTCATTCCATGCTTTGGCGCTTGGTTTCCGGGTCGTACTCAAACACCCAAGTCTCATCATCAGTAATGACACGTTCCATAAAATGGGGATCATTTTCAATCGATTCCAAAAAGTCAAGTATCTCTCCTGATTTTTTGGAACAATTTTTACGCAGATTTTTCTCATCCCCCATTCGTTGTCAAAATCTTATGAACGTGAATCTTGAAGAGGAAGGCCTTCCCCTGCGAGGTTCATCTTAAATCGACTCTCTTCTCTGAAAATTCCTTAAACCACCGAAAAACCTGGGCTCTTGAAAAAACACTGTCTCCTGAAGTTTTGAAAAAAATATTCGTTGCGCTGTATCCAAGTCTGAAGCAAAACCTGATAGCACACCGTTGCTCAAAATTAATGTCACTCATTTTCAAAACGTACTAGAAAAAACCGGTTTACGAAAACAGTCACAAAAGAACAAACAAATTACTCTAGCAAGTTCAAACTTGTACTGAAGGTGTCTGACATGTTAACCTACCGTCTTTCCAAGTCCCCTCCCAAGACAGGTTGAAAAGCAGCATTCTATTTCCAAGGATCGTCAAAGTCGTTGTGAAGTAAATTAAACAGTATTCTACACCACTGAATGTTGTAAAACTATGCAAGTAATACTCTGCGTCACAACAAATCTTGCGGATTCTTTCCGCATAGTTTGAATTAACTTTGAATATGTTATTGTAATTATCTGCTCATGCACGGAGTATTTAAAGTCTCAACAAATTCGCGTTGGTCTATTGTATCGCGGCATGTGTGGCAACTCCAATTAACAGCATGCATACGATGCGGAATAGTTGTTGTGGCAACTGGGAATCTTAAAGTTTTAGTAGTTTCGAACTAGTGACAATCGTAGAGGAATACGAAAACTGGATATTACTGTATTAGCTTCAGCAACAAGAAATTTGTATTTACGAGTAAATACAACGTACTTTACGTTTTAAATTCATTTCTCATATAGATTTTATGATTTTAAATGGATATTTTTCTTAATGTAATGAAATGTTACTTTGTAAATAACATAACGAAGTTTATTAAATAAATACAGCGTGGCCGATTAATAACCGCCCCTGTTTCTTATTCACTAGCCAATGTGAACGATAATATCCTATCTTAATTACAAAAGCTCCCCCAATATTTTTAGGGCGTAGAAAATTGAAAGAAAGATTTTTGAATTATTTTTAGCAGAAGAACAACGATGCTACTGCGTTATTTCCCTTGAAAAATAAAATTCACATTTTTTTGAGAATGAAAAAAAATTAGCGAGAGCAGCCAGATTTTAAAATTTTTCAAGAAGGTTTAGTTATAAGTTTGAACTTTGATAAATTATTTTCAAAAACCTTTTGAAATGAAAAGATATTCACAAATACTTTTTCCATGAGTACCTAATTCAAAGAATGCAAACATTTTGAACGAACGCAGAAGAACACAACAACGATATTTGTAAATGTATTGAAATCGAAGATAGTCAGATTTTAGAATCTTTAGATTCTTTAGATGCAATTTTGACTGAACTTTGACACTGAACTGACAAACCACGGTGAAGATTGACATTATGAAAGTTTTAAATCGTTTTATTTGCATTGTTTTACTCAAATATTACTACAAAAAATGTGTATCTCATAATTATGATTTATCATGGAGGAGATGAAATGCAAAAATGTCAAATACGGTGTGAAGTTTTATAGGTATGTTTTTTTTTGCGGAAAAACAATTGGAAATTTAAAAATTTATACTTCTTCCACAAACAGTACAAAATAGGTGATTTCCCGTAACACGTAAACGCAACAATACCCATTTCGGCTCTCTCAGATGCGGACAGTCTATAATTCGCTGTGTTGTGCGAGCCGTTATTACAATTGCGTATTTTAAATTATTATAAGGTTTGTATAGACTATTTCATATACAATGCCGTGTTCCCTCTGATGCGGTCCTGTTACGCTCCGTGACTTTAATGGTCACTAGGGATTTTTAAGGATTTTTGTAGCCTCCGTACTGTAACTCCTCCTAACATACTCGTACGCACGCGTTGTTTATAGTTTCCTGAATATTATAAGTTTTTGAATTAATTGAGTTTAGTTTTTGAATGAACTATTTCGAATTCAAGTTTTTGAATTAAAATTTAAACGCCATAAGTAACTATTTTTTTTTTGGTTTGGTTGGATTAGGTCCAGGAGTAAATAACAACTATTCGATTTTTTGCCAACGTTTCGGAGCTTTATTTCTCCTTCATCAGGGCTCACTACAATTTTATACAGAAGTAGATATAAGATATAGATTTTGAAAAATTACATATTACTACAGAAAAGGAATTGTAACTTTTACTTACATCAATGTTGTTATTGTTGTCATGTAAGGTGGTACGTTACAAACATTGGCGGCACTGTCTATATACATATATATAGTAGATGTATAAAGATAAAGACAAAACACTATTAACAGGACAATACACTTTAAAAATTACTATAGTAATGAAGGTTTTTGAGAGAATCTAACCTGTCGTACGCATATCACGTTTGCGTTTTAACACAAATGTGATATGCGTATCACGTTTGTGTTTAACTATTACTATAGTACAAATTACTATAGTAATTTTTAAAGTGTATTGTCCTGTTAATAGTGTTTTGTCTTTATCTTTATACATCTACTATATATATATGTATATAGACAGTGCCGCCAATGTTTGTAACGTACCACCTTACATGACAACAATAACAACATTGATGTAAGTAAAAGTTACAATTGCTTTTCTGTAGTAATATGTAATTTTTCAAAATCTATATCTTATATCTACTTCTGTATAAAATTGTAGTGAGCCCTGATGAAGGAGAAATAAAGCTCCGAAACGTTGGCAAAAAATCGAATAGTTGTTATTTACCCTGGACCTAATCCAACCAAACCAAAAAAAAACTAATAGAGAAGAAGGTCGCTAAATTCCCCACAAACAAGTAACTATTATTGAAAACTAATAACGGCCTATTCGGCATACTCAAAAGATTAGGGCGACTTTCTTGGCTAAACTTCTGAAAAGACGGAACGCTTCAGGAACTTCAAGCAGCAGTACGTCGCAAGTAACGCTTTTCAATCCGTTCACGGTTTTTAATTTCCCATGCGGCCGTTCAAGATTGAAAGCATTAGCATGCAGGCGGGGCCCAGAAAATGCATGTCGCGCCTCCAGTGCAGCGACGTTTCCTGCGGTCAGAAACTTAAATATGTTTTCCACCAACACCGATTCACTACACTTATATTCAACTCGCGTGTTTGGTTAACCATGTTGGCATCATCAGGAAATGATTAAAAGTTTGGTGATGTTAAACATAGTTAATATAATTTAGACAAAATTTGCATCTCCTTTAGATTTTTTTTTATATTTACACTTGTTTACATAATTTTTATATTTAATTCTGTTCAAAAGAAACATAATTAAATTATAAGATATGTATGTAAAGATATGAAAGAACGCGATTTGCTCCCAAAAAATTGTCACGTCGCTGATTTTCTACTTTAATTTTCTGAATCTTAAGACTCTATTCTGAACTGAGTTGAACTGAAAGTTTTCATTTCTTCTTAACAATACACTTCTTAACGTCTTCTAAAATCGATACTGTTCTGTTTCCTAAACTTTTTTTAGTACACATGATTGTGGAAATTAATGTATCCAATGTGAATAGTAAATTGTGAAACAAATAAATTTTCGCCGCAAAAAACAAATATATTTAAAAAAAAATTCTTAGTTTAACGCAATTATTTTCTGCAGGGAACTGTTCCGGAAAAAATAAAGAACTTTTTCAGCTGCATTTAGCTGCACTCATATTTGGTAAAACAAAAAACTATACACCTTCTTAATATTTGTGTAAAAATTAACGTGAATACATGCAAATTTCGTAAGTATTTCATTAACAAAATATATAGAAAATTAATTTACACAAACCGTCTTGAAATAAATATTTTAAAATTTCAGAAAAATATATCTTGAATATCATTATTTTATATGTTATGTGGATACAGTTGTCACAAATGGAATCTCATATTAAGTTTTTAAACGTTAGATAGGAAGCGAAAAAAATCATATCCTATTTTGACATTATGCTCAACCTAACAGTTTCCATCGCTTGCCTTGCTTTAAAACAATCAATTTCAAAAGTAAAAATGTAGGTTTCAGCTGCTTTGGACATTTAGATTGACATTAAAAATAGTAGCAAAGATCTATCTCTATTTCGTTTTTCGACTTTTGTACTCCTAGATTAGCATTTTGCCCCACTGTGCGACATGTCAAGTGTTTTTAGTAAGCAAGAGAGTATCTGAGTGTACTGATAAAACAAGACATTACATAAATTTGTGTAAAAAAGTGTATGCGGATGCTCCGGACATTACAAAAATTTGAAGTGTCACACGCTATTGACACCGTGCAGAGAGGCCTGGTTTCGCCATTTTGTACAATCAGCGATCACGGTGGCCGAGGCGTAAACTACGTGCTGTGGCATGTCATTGTCATATAGTTTACGTAGAAAAATGATGTTTTCAGTTTATATTTTTAAAAAGACTTTGGTAACATAATATTAACAAAGGGCAATTAATTTCTACAAATATCGAGCATCAATTCTGGTAAACAACTTGAAGTTTGCAGTGCCTGTCATGCGTGATAACCAGCTTTTAAAGCTTAAAACCTAACCTACAAGATGAGCAACAAAAAATCATATGGTGATGTGTGTTGCGTGATAAATTGCAAAAATAGAGCAAGAACCACAAGTAATGTCAAGTACTACTCTTTCTCTGTAAACCCGAATAAATTGTATCAAAGAGACAAATGGATTAGATCGTCGATCGATAGAATCGATAAAATCGTCTTCAAAATAGAATTCCGAAAAACCGGTCTCCAAAATAATATTTGTCCCGATAGATGACATCTATGAAACCATAACGTCAATTTCAGTACGTTTTATCGATTTGAATCATGTCACACCATCTATACATTTCAAACCATGAGTTTTTCATAAAGATATTTATCATACTTACCGTTAGTATGGATTGTAAAGTAGTATTTGCTAATAATTTTTTTTTAAAACAACAGAAACTGCGAAATCTTGGTGTAACTCCACTTAAAAATCACAGCACGTATTTACGAACACTGCCGTTATGGCGCCACCAGTCCCCTTGCACGGTTTCTATAGATGACGTGTTACAAAAATTCGCAAGTGTCCTTACAGAAAGACGCAGGTTTCACCAGGTAGAAACCAATTTGTGACTGTACATCTTCAGAACCCTTAAGTTAAGGGGCCCTTAAATGCAATAATGCAAAAAATCTGAAATAGTGCAAAGGTTATATCTACACTTTTTTTTTTTATTTTTTTTTTAATGTATGCTATTTTAAACGATCTAGAACGTCTTTATTTACTACCTGAAATTCGGCCACAAAAAAAGAAACAAAAAAACTCGCGTTTGAGGAATAAATTAGATGGGAGCAAACGTTTTTACGTGGGATCGAACCGAAGCAAACAGATATATTTGACCCGACCCAATCTCGACGAGGCATTCAATTCATCGACATTCAAGTTTGCGGAGAACAAATATCAAGTGATCCATTTTCCGCAGTTCGCAAATTCAGACAAATGCCTAGCCCGATATTCCCTCGCGTGAAATATTAGAAGAAATATCTATTCAGGGCCGGGATTCCTTATTCCTCTATGACCCTCTTCAAACGGCCCGGGCTGTACGACAGACGCTCTGTTTGAGATTCCCGACGTATGGATCGGTAACCGGATATAAGTGTGGAACTTTGGGACGATTTTATCTGGAGGTTTTCGCGAGGAAATCACAGTTAACTCTGCGCAGGGCACTATTCGTCACATATAGCAGGCGATACAGTTTTTCCCAAATCTTTTAAGGGGTAACACCACTCTAGCGGTCGAAAAAAGGCTCAATTTTGATAACTTATTGTGGGAGAATGAGAAGCGGAATAGAATTTCTTTTTGAAGGGTTAATTAAACGTGTATTGATCTATAAAAAACAAAATTTATACTATACAGCGCAGTGGCGGTGGGCTATAAGGTGCGCTGGTGCGCGCGCACTACCAACAATTTAGCATTAATAATTTTATTTAGTAATTAATGGATGCATTCTTAATTTATCGCCTTGCCGCATCCCTAGCGTTAACACCATCTGAATATTATTTGGCCGCAGCGTTACGAATCCATTAGACGCTAGGTCTCTACCTCCAACTCCACTGGTTTCCGATCGCGGCGCGGGAGTCGACACGCGCAATACGAAAAAGCGGCACGACGATCATGCTTCCGTGCAATACGAAAAAGCGAACGCGTATTGTTACTGCTTGCCCCTCCACAATTATTACGCGTAGTGGGCGAATCCTATAGATATGATGTACGGAGTTTAAGAGCGCACGAGAGTTATCGATCGGTTAGTTTGTGAATTGTTTTCGTACATTGCGATTGCTGTTTTATCGCTCACGTTTTATAAATATAAACTCGGTTACAATCTAGTTTGGAATAATGAATTATATTCAAAACTTATTAAAAACTCCATTCTCTAGCTTGAGTTTGGAGGAAAAAGTGCAAATTAAAACTCTAGGTAGGCCCACTTCACAAATTAATTTAAAATTAGTCGTGAAAGGAAAAAAATAAACAATTTGTAAGAACATTTAATAATGACTTATTTAAAAAACATTTGTGGTTAAGTGGATGCGATGTATTCAACGCAGTGTTTTGTTTTCCGTGTGTTTTGTTTGGCGGAGAAACACCTTGGACCAAAACTGGAGTAACGGATTTATCACATAAACGAGAAAATAAAAAAACATGAAAATTCTGCTGGACACATGAATAATGTTTTGAATTTAGCCATGCTAGGCACTGCAAATATTGCGACAATGCTCGATTCTGCTCATCGACGAGCAGTGGCAGCACACAATGAAGCGGTTTCAAAAAACAGGTATGTTTAAACATTATTATTATTATCTGTATTCGTTTTAGTGGAAAATTTCTATTTAAAACGAATAAAGACATTTTTGCGCAACACCATGTGCCGGAAAGACTGTCGGCTTTGGCTATGCTCTCCATTGAAAAAAGACTTTATTACAAATATCGAAAATTTTAACAACAAAGTAATTGAAAAATTTGCACAATGTAAAAATCGCAGAATTGAGCTCATTTACAAAGAAAATTAGGTAAGTATTCAAATTAATAGGGTTAATAAGAATAACCTTAATATGAGATAAATATTTATCTCATATTAGGGATATACTTATTATTCTTATGATTATCGTTATTTTTATGTATGGTGCTCCCCCAATCTTAGGATCACGCACCGCCACTGATACAGCGTATCATTAAAAACACCTTTATTAAAAAGCCCTCCACGGGCAACATTTCTCGAAAAGTTTTAGACCTGGAATAAAAAAACAAACATTTTCTTAATTTACATATTATTGGCTAGAGAAATACGTAGGGATTTTTTAAATTGAATTAAAAAAAAATTGAATTAAAAAAATCTAATTTCGCCTTAAAAATTCAGCAGTAAATTGTTTATAAAAAAAATTACATTCTATCAAAAAACGGCTACATACTTTTATGGAGAATATAATTGATAAGCTACTGTTAAAATTTCAAATCGATCGATGGAACGGTCTTTCAGTAGTGTGTCCGCATAGTTCGAAAAAGTCATTTTGAGATAATGATGTTTAAAGTTTAAGATAATTTTCAAACCTTTTAATTTTTGTTTTGTTATAAGACCAATTGCATGTAATTTTTATGATCCTAAAGTGCATTTTAAGCCAAAAACAAAAAAAAAGCGATTTTTCGAAAATTCTAGTGGTGTTACCCCTTAATATAACTAAGGGGTTACTACCCAGCAAATTTGTTATTCCCATTTTATATTTTTTCCTGATGTATAAACTATCTAAGAATTATATTCAAAAAGAAGTTTGGGCGGGCAAGCCTTTAAAAACATTTTACAGCTTATTTTCCGAACACGTCTCAGCGGTCAAAAACGTTCGAAAAAGTCACTCTACTGTATTATTACAGTTTTATTGGTAGTTTTCGTCGGTACAAATGAGTTATATTTTCTCGAAATATAACTTATTTGATATATACATGACGTTATTCAATCTTAGGGAAGCTAATAGGACGCTACAATAGCCGTATTATTTATATGATTAAATACGTTTTCAAACTTTAATCGCGTTTTTTCTCGAAACTGCGTTTTTCAAATTGGCGTACAACGCAGCTATTTTTTATTTTTTACGTAGCAGTTCTTCTGTAACTCGAAAAGGTTTTGAGGTATCAACTTTTAATTTGTAACAGAAAATTTAGAACACTTGTGAATCATGAGACTATCTGGTAGGAACTGATGAGATTTTGAGCTTAATCTGTTAAGGGGTTGGACGATGAATGGTGAGGGACTACACGTTTTCTTTACCTATATATAATTTGTAAATGATAGAACACATAGGGACCTTAGATTTCATGTACTACATAATAAATCTGTTGTGTTGTCGTGATGCAACATCCAGTTGTTCTTGATGTTTGGTCTCACACGCATGACCCTTTCTCGAAGTTTTTCAAGAACCTCTCTGTAAAAGTGTTGATTTACTGTTTGGCCTGGAGGCACAAACTCTTTGTGGACAATTCCCTGGCTATTAAAAAAGCAAGTCAGCATGCATTTGATCTTCGAATAGCTCATTCTTATTTGTTTGGGTCTTGGAGAGCTTGAAGTTTGCCATTCCATGCTTCGGCGCTTGGTTTCGGGGTCGTACTCAAACACCTGAGTCTCATTACCAGTAATGACATGTTCCATAAAATGGAGATTATTTTTAATCGATTCCAAAAAAGTTAACACACTCTTCTGATGTCCTTTTGTTCCTGCGAAAGGTTTTTTGGAACCATCTTTTAGTCAAAATCTGATGAACAGTGGTGTGATTCAAATTTAACTCTTCCTCGATCATTCTTGTCGTCAACCGACGATCTGAACGTACAAGATCCCGTATTCTATCGACATTTTGATCGGTATTTGAAAATGAAGGCCTTCCGCTGCGTGGTTCATCTTCAATCGACTCTATTCCTTCAGAGAATGCTCAAACCACCGAAAAACATGGGTTCTTGAAAAAAACACTGTCCCCGTAGGTGTGTTGAAGTTTTGCAGAAATATCCGTTGCGCTTTATCCAAGTCTGAAACAAAACCTAATAGCACACCGTTGCTCAAAATTATGTCGCTCATTTTTAAAACGCACTGGAAAAAAAAACGGTTTACGAAAACAGTCACAAAGAAAAAACAAATGAGTCTAACAAGTTCAAACTTGTACTGAAGGTGCATTGTATGTTATCCTACGGCCCTTCCAAGTCCCGTCTCCGCAGTGTTGCTAGATCGGGCGCTACGTTGCCAATCTCATTTCACAGGCATTTCATAGGTTATTCTCAGGTAACAACAGGTCAAATATTTCCTCGGTACAAAACATAATATGTAACTGATTTCCGAACCGTTCTGGTTTCTGAACCGTTCACAACGGGTGTTCACCTTAGAATTTAACAATGATCTTTTGGTTTATAGTTTATACCTATGTGAAAAAAATCTCAAATTTTTTGTTTAACCTTTAAAGTTTCGTATTACGTGACTGGGGTCTCTTGGGATTTTCGCTTTCCAAGTGGATTTCAACTTATAAAGAACATGTCCCCGCTTGATACGGCATTCATTCAATCCTCAACTTTCCCTTGTTCGCGAACTTCTCTGCCCTATTCCTAAAAAGGATGCGCGCAATAACACTGCAATCGATCAACTTTGCGAAGTCGAAATATCGCCAGAATTGAAAAATACCGCCGCCAGCGCCAGCACCGGCAAAGTTCGGAGTTAAAAGTTGCGCACTTTTAAAGAAATAAAAGTTCCTCCGCATCGCCTGAGACATCAATCAAAAATGTAGCGGCGCCGTCTTTCTGTGAATGGGGGCGGCAGAAGGGGTGCGACTCAAATTACTCGCTGTTTATCCTCCTTTGCCTTGGATTTCAGTTACTTAATGAAGGGTTAACTCGCTGATAGAAAGCTATTACGGCATGCCTTCCGCCCCCGATTTTATTGGAAAAAGTGTACCCAAAATTTTTCGTTAATTATGCGAAAATTAGAGCTTATAAACGTAAAACATTTTTGTAATTGTTTCTGGGCCATTAGCTCCAAATTACAAATTATCCCTCAACTGAACCTACGCCTTGAGGGGTCTGAGGAAGGCTGCCTGGGAAGTTAATTGTAACGTGATGCGTACATTTTGGTGGACCTAAAGGTACGTCTACACTTGTGCGCTTTCGTGTTCAACTTGCGCTTCAACTTGCATTTCATCTTGCGTTTCAACTTGCCTCTAATGCATACCTTTTGTTGAATGCATGAAACGCATGCAGCTAACTGTCCACATCAATTCGCCAATCAACTTGTCGCATTCGGCCGTATATACCTGTAGACGTGCATAATTTAAGTTCAAAATTAACTGGAGTGTGTACTGGAACTTCGGCGTAGAAACAAAAAACTGGAAGTTTTCCACGAAACACCGAACTACTACACGAAGCGCGTTTCGCCAACTAAGTTAGCATCTTCAGGAGAAGATTAAAACTCAGTTTTAATTAGAAGATTAAAACTTCGTCGAGAAAAGTGTAGTAGTTCGGTGTTTCGTGGAAAACGTCCAGTTTTTTTTTTTCAAAATTAACCTTTTTAGTGGGCTGTTACAGCTTTAAAGTAACTGCGCAGAAATGGATGTATCAGATGCTACTTGGGTGTTAGTGCAGCTTTTGTAATAATCAAAAAATCAAAAGAAAGGCGGAATAAGCGACGGCGTGTATAGATGAAAGAGTATTTGAAATATAATTTTGAAATTATGAAAGAATTGGATAAGGATAATTGTGTCCTGTTTAGAAATTTTACACGCATGTCTAAAATGAACTCTTACAAGCTTCTGGGGCTTGTAATTCTTGTAAAAATAATAGCTTGTAAATCAATAAAATCAATTAAAAATAGCTTGTAAATCAATATAAAGTAGCGTATCTTCTTCGGAAGACATAATTAAACGCAAGGTATAACGCACGAAAATCCACTAGCCTTGGAACTACGTTCCTCATGGGTCGCGCTTGTAGAATGGCGTCGTTCAACTCGTCTAGCGCATGCGCTAGTTGCATTTCTCACTTACATCTGAAGCATGCGTTAGATACAAGATGATGACGCACGCGAAAAAGACACAAGTGCAGACGTACCATAAGACCGACAACGAAAAAGGAGCTGGAGTCTAAGGCATAAGTCTCAGACACAGTGGATCAGAACCACTGGGGTTTGCCCACTATATGTCAAACGAAAACATATACTTTTTTGGACCCTAATAGGTGATTCTGAAGGTTTTTGACATGCTGAACATAATACCGTTGTTCGATTTACCCTATCATGTCACAATTTTCAGTAAACCTAACCTAAAACTGCAAAATAAGCTCGTTTGGCCTATATCGAGGTCTTCATAGCTCGGCAACGAAACGAGATTGGGTAAAATGGACTCGACTATCGTATTCAGTAAATCAAAACCTACAAGAATCAATAGTAAAAATGTATAAAAAAAAACATTACTGTAGATGGCGCAATTATTATTTGATTTAAATGATTTCACAAATATGTTCAGAATATTATTTTATCCCTTTGATAAAGTATAAACCTTTTTCACTTTAAGGTTTTGTTTTTTTCAAAATCTTGTTTTGATCGAGTAAAAGCAGTAACTGCATGATGTTTAGCGCGTTGAAACTAATGTTTTATGTTTTGTCAATATCCTGAGTTTAGTTGAATAAAACAGTTAACGCCGACGTGTTTGGTACGTCAAAATCTATCGAATATGATACTTATTATATCTTTGAGTGATTGAAAGCTAAGTATTACGAATATAGCGTTTGATACATTTACGGTTATGTTATTTATTTATTCAAAAATGCTTTCAAAAAAAATATATTTCATTAAGATAGACAATGGCAATGATACCTAATGTTATCCAATAAATATGACAAGACTTGCTTCATATCAATTTTTAAGGCGGGCACCGGTGCTGCACTTTGCAGCACCGGTGCCCGCCCCTGCTTCTCCCCTCCGCCGCAACGCAGCCGCCTTTGCGCTACAGAGACAGCATCATATTATTGTTTTCTGTTTCTATCTCTCTCCCACCCACACACACTCGCGCGCGCGATCCGCGCGACACTTGCTTCTAATTCTAATTGAAAGAAAAAAACAAGTTGGTAAATAACGGACACCCTAAGCAGTACTGTAGAGTTCTAAGCACACCTAAATTAAGGATTTTTTTGACGATGCGATTTCAAAGGATATTCGTAAAATTTCTTAAAATTTCTGGATAGACTTACGGATCATAGACGGATAAATACGAATATTTTTACTCTTATTAATAAATAAAGAAACCGATGTTGAAAAGTGGTGTCGTATGTCGGTGAATGCGACGCAAATTGAACGAGATTCAAATTATTTGCCGTGTTTACCATTCTCGGCCTCGTGTTTTTCTTAATGAAGAGTAAATTCGCTAACTGGAGGCAATTACGCGTGCCCTGTCGGTTCCTTAATTCGATCGAAAAACATGAATGGAAAATATCTCGTCAATTAGACGAAAATTGGATTTCGCTTATACAAATTTGGGAGGGAGACAAGACGCCAAATGTAATCTAAACTTTACAGAGAAATTATATTCGCTAGGAATACGAGTCCTTACTGACTATCAGCTGCCACCAAAAAGAGAAAAAAGAAAAAAGAATACTGATAACAACTTGATTGACGTGAACCCACCATAAACTTGCAACACCTTTCCTTAGCTCAATTGGCTAAGCTGAGAGGAAAGCTATTGACCGTAGCTCCGGCAGCACAGCGGTCAAGGGGTAGGTTCCCCTGGTTATGTAAAACTTTGATGGTGGCTTTGGGCGCCAGATATTTTTATATAAAATACCAAAATGTAGTATAAAATAACCAAAGATTCGAAAACTTTCTTGATATACCCTTAGAAAGAATAAAAGTCCAAATTAAAACAATAACAACTATATTAAAATAAAAAAATTATACAATCTGTTAAATTGACCCACTAGGTTAAATAAAAATTTGAAGCACTGATTTTACAATATTACTTGGACCGGCAGGGTACAACGAAACGGTCTTACGTAAGCCCAGAGGAGAGTGGCTTCCGGAGGTAGAGAGGATGTTCCGGGAGTTGCTACCAGCAGTACTGCGGTGACTTTTAGACTTTCCTCCTCCTTGTACGCCACAGGTCGAGGTGTTCGTTCCCTGGTTGATGGCCGTTTGTCCAGAAGTTGTTACATACAAAAGTGAAACAAACAGAATCAGTGTTGTTCTACTGAGAGTTCGAAAACAGTGGGTATCTGTTAATTTGAAGTTATATAAACCAAAGCATAATTAATACTACTAAATTCCAGGACTCAGGTAAATTAATTAATCTAAATTTTGCAACAATATGACCCAAAAGAAAAGTTAACAAAAACAAAACCCCTAATTAAGCTGCGACTTCAAGTTTCAGCCACGCCACTGTTTGCGTTATGTAGAGCAATTAAAAATCAAGAAAATTCATAAAAAACAATCAGACAGTTAACACTTGCTGCTTCACGGTACGGCAAACTAAAGAAAAATCTAAAGAAAAATTAGCACTTTCGTCAGCGACGAACGGCGACAGCTGTGGGCACCTGTAGATACCAAATTGAACGAGCGGCAATTGCTCGAGGTCCGTGAGGTTTCAACAAATTATTACTACTAAATAGAAAATTAAAACTCACTTACCTCGAGCAAAATTTTGCAGGTGCAGGTTGCCACGCTCGTTCGTCCCATTTTACAGTGTCAAAGCAAATTTGGTCAACGACCACGAAAACTCGTCCTTTGACTGCGTCAAGGTTTGGTAGGGTCTCTATTTAATTTGCCACACAGCTATCTTTTCCCAAGCTGGGAATACCTAAAACATACAGAAACCACAGGGTCTGCTTTCTAACAAAACGATAATTTCGATTCCTTACTGGAATCGATCGATAAATTCCAGGGTAGGTGAATCTAACCTATCCTGGACACAAGTGCTATTTTCCTTAATAAACCAAAAAAATACTTTACGGAATGCAAAAATACGCATTCAGCAACGATAACTGAAATATTAGAATATATCAATTAAGCAGCAAACATTAAATGCAAAAGTGATTGCAAAGATATAAACAAATTTAATTAATGAATTGCTCCACTTACCACACGTGGACTAAACTGAAGTCTTGTTTATCACAACCGCTAAGTTAAGAAGACAGGTCAAGAAGAAGAGCTGCTCCTTCTATCGATCCGTATTTATTCGTTTCCAATAACAAAAAAAATTATCGAATATCTGTCAATCGGTCACCACTGATATCGTAGAACGGCATTAGTTATTAGTTGCGTTCGTTTAACATTCTGCGAGGTGCGTTCGTTTCACTTAGGGGTCAACTGGTTGAGGTGTGATTTTACCAATTAATGACATAAAAATAAGAATGTGACGGTATTTAAAATAAATACCGTTACAAACTACACTGGTGGAAATTGAAATTGCAACACCCGGTATAAACAGTACTAACGTCAAGACTTTCTGTATTTTGATTTGTTACGATGAAATAAAAAATGATTACAATTTGCTACGACCAGTGGTAGTACCTTATCTGCAGGACCACGTAGGTGCCATATTTCCACACGATAACGCCAGACAACATGTAGCAGCAAACGAGACACAGTTGGCCTTCGCGTTGCCCAGGTTTATCCCTCACAGAAAATGTATGGGATATGATAGAAAAAAGACTCCAAACATATGCTGGACCAGCAAGCAACAGAGCAATTATGGACGAGGGTACAAGCTACATGGAATGCTATATCTCAAGAGACCATTCGAACGCTGATTTATTCACTACCAAGGCGTCTAGAAGCTGCTATAAGAGTACGTGGGGGACATGTATTCTATTAAGTATTATTTGTACAACTTATCAGATAAGCTTGTAACAGTAATCTGTTGGTTTATTAATATATTGCATTATTTAAACGCAGTTTAAGTTATATTACTCGACTCCTTCAGGGTGTTGCATTTTCAATGGCCACCTATATACAGATACTCACAAAACTATTCGGCCACCCTTCTATTTCTAAGAACGAATGTACAAAACACAAATTCACAATTAAGTGAGACTGCATAATATGCGTAAATACGTTCCTCCATTACTCCTTGATTAAAGGATAATTACAACGTAGACGCAGAATAAAACATTCGCTGGGATTACCCGACCAACGCGTTTGACATATGAAAACGAACACACAAAAGTATTCGGCCAGTTAATTATGCAAAGCTGTAGTAGGTAATGCAAGTAGAGATAGTAGGGTTCTTGGCCATAGTATTAGTGTGTGAAAGGTTACATATTAACTGGTATATACTGCGTGGCTCTATTAGACAGTGTACCCTTGTCACGACAGCATCTATCTCCTTAGCAAAAAAAGATATTGCACAGCGTAAAATTAGCAGAGACACAGGCATACCACGAAGTACTGTACAGAGTATAATAAAAAAATATGAAATCGATAAAACGGTAGTAAATACAGCACGATCACGGCGACCCAAAATATTAACTCAAAGAGATGAAAGGCAAATTCTCTAACAAATAAGAGAAAATCCAAGTACTAGTGCCATACACCAATACAGAACAATATGTGCTGAGATTCAGGAGAGTACTGGAAATAATATTAGTAGTGAGACAGTGCGTCGAACCTTAATAAAAAAGCACTATCACGGCCGAGTTGCCCGAAGGAAACCCTGGATTATTAAGGTCAACAGGCAAAAAAGACTCACGTTTGCTGACCAGTATGTGAATGAGCCTGAAACTTTCTGGGATCAGGTTATCTTTAGCGACGAATGTAAATTTGAGATATTTGATTCGTCCAGACGACAAATTGTATGGAGAAAACCTGGTACATCGTTAAATAAGGAAAACTTAAAACCTACCGTAAAACACCGCGGTGGATAGCTCATGGTGTGGGGCTGTAGGGCGGCTGCGGGAGTGGGTAACCTTCATTTTATTGAAGGAATATTGAACTAATATTGTTATATTAATATATTGAATCATCATTTACAGGCCAGAGCCGAAAAATTGGGATTTGGCGATCATTACATCTTTCAACAAGATAATGACCCCAAGCACTGTGCCTGTAAAACGCGGGAATGGCTGTTATACCATGTACCGATAATTGAAAACACCGCCGCAGTCGCTCGGTACTAACCCTATCGAGCACTTATGGTCACATCTAAAACGATCTCTGCAAAATAAACAAATTACCAATAAAAAAAGAGTTAAAAAATCATCTCTCAATAGAATGGAGTAATGTGACCCCAGAAGTGACCCGTAAACTGGTGCATTCAGTGCCAAATAGGCTGATAGCTATTCTGAATTCTAATGGATACCCGACAAGATATTAGATGTGCCGTTTTAAATTGTTTGTACCTTTCCTATTTAATTTTTCTTTTGGTGGCCGAATACTTTTGTGTCATATAAATTGGACATTATTGTGTTTTGTTGGCAGTTTTTAAATTGTGTCTGTTTTGATTACTTTTTTATGTGGTATAATAAAGCATAATGTTCATATATAATTGTGTTAATTTCTCTTGTTTGCCAGTCAGTGATAACTATTTCTTGTATGTCAATTTATTAGCAATATCTAGGGTGGGCGAAAACTTTTGTGAGTATCTGTATTTCTTAACAGTGTGAAGGAAACATGGGACCAAACAATGTTTATAAATAATAACAGATTGTTATTATTTGTGTTTTTTTTCCAGACATTTCTCAGGATGTCTATAATGTGGTACGTGTGGTCCAAGTTTAATTCTGTACTTCGCCGATAATATTTGGTCTTCGTCTATCATACCAGTGCAAATATTCCATGAACATAAACTGTTCAGTCCCAGGATCAACTGCCACGCGCCTCTCGGAAATTATAAATGAACCATTGCAGTCGTAAGAACCGTTGAATGTAAAATCCACGTTTATCCTAAGTCTACTGATGGCATCCTATCTACAAGTGGACACCCTTTATTCTAACCGTATTGTCAGGCCTGCACCTATTATAACGTTCCTGAAAATTTGCATAAATCCATGTCTGCAATTATTAATCGTAGTATAAACTTATGGTATCCAAATTATTTAAGTTAGGTGATGCGTTTTACTATCACGTAGTGTCTCTACATGGTCAACAGTTCTTGTATTACAGCGCTGTGTCGCCATTACTAATCAATACGGAGTATACAGACGCAGGTTTAAAAAAAAAATAAACGCCATCTGTCAGAACTTGATGCCGCGCAGTAATATAGGCAATATTTTTTCCCGATTTTATTGCTGAAACGTGATACGTTCTGGTTTCTAACGCATATTACCTGGTAAAATATGCCAGTGGCGGAAAATTTTCAATATCGCCTCGATATAGTTTCGCGAGCTTGGTTATCTACGATTCTGCAATTGACGATATTACTAGCAAAATACGCGTGGACGCTCTGTGGCACTACAACAAAATATCTATTTCATACTAGACCTAGAGAACGCATTAAGGGCCCACACAACAACATACTGCGGAGAGTGTTAGAGTGATGGAGAATGTTGTGATGTACATTGTTTGTGGTCCCGGGTTGCCACAAGTATGACATTATTATGTCATCACAACTTTGGTTACGAAAGACGAAAGACGATTTGAAGAGTCTATCCTTCAATAAAAAACAAATGAAATGCATCATCACTAGAGCACGCAGGTTAATAATAGATTCCAGGACCGGTCTTAACGCGACTTAAATATTAAAATAACGATCCATCCAAAAAAAAAGTCATCAAATCTTGCTGAACGAGAGAAATACAAACAGCGGTTATGTTGAAGCTCGAAAGGAAACATTGTTGTTGTCAAATTTTTGCCAAATGATTGTCACAATTGTAAAATAAATAATGGCTGTCACATAACGTAAAGCCTTGATTATTAATTATATAAAAAAAAGATTATAATTTAAAAACAAAGATTAGAAATACGTCTTTTTTAGTCGGACAACTTTGATGACGTATCTTTTTAGTACTAGTTAGGCTGTGCTGATCGATCCATCATTCGTGTGCATGAAACGTTGAATAAGTTTGTAAAAATGTCGCTACAGGTAATCACCGGGTTCCATACCAAAAAAAAAAATTGCGTCCTCCAGTTTAATTTCTATGTTTTAAACAAATATATGTTTTGTATAAAATTCATAATATTTTTTTTCAAAAATTACGGACTGCTACAAATGTTCTGACAATAAAAATGTCTTAGAATCAGTTGCAAAATGCTCTCAAATTTTTTTCAGATTTTTTAAATAACGTTTTTTGGAAATTTCGATTTCGTGATTTTTGGAACAATTAAAAATCGTCTTTAAAAATCCTGAAGAGTATCTCAAAAAATTCCAAAACATTTTTGTTCGGAAATTTTTACAAAAATGTAGTTTTGGACAAAAAAACTATTAAACTTTAAATCCATATATATGCAAATTAACGTTTTTAAAATCAATTTTTGAAAAATTCTAAGGCCACATTTTGAAAAAGCACGGAATTTTACATCGGATTCAATCTGATCGAATTATTTTCAGCACCTATTACATTGAAAATAAGCTGACTGAATACTATTTACAAAATCAGGACATTTGGGATTTATGTTGTTGACAATCACAATTTACTGTTTGGTGTTTGTCACAGATGCAGCCACTTATATGCGAAAAGCAGCTGAGCGCCTAAAACGCACATATAAAAATATGGCCCACGTGACATGTTTGGCGCATGCATTACATCTTGAAGATGATATATTGAGTAACCAATATATATTGTTTGGGCGCGTCTCTACCATATTTTAATTTTGTATTGCTTTCCTGAGATCGGTCCTGATTCACCTCGAGCTTATTACACCCTACAAGGGTGTAATAATCTCGATCCTACAAGGGCGTAATAAAGCACAATGCTTCGATTGAATTTCCGTTAACTATTTGGTTTACATAGCCAATAACACAATTTCGGTTTATATATGAGCTCACCTCGTACACGGAAATCAGTTAAGTGCCCAGCTCTATTGACGACTCATTTCATTTGTTTTTGATTGAATTAGAGACACTTTCTAGTACTTCAGATAATAGACAGTGTCTAGACACCATCACACAAACTTTATAGACACTATCTGGTAGCAAATCATCTTTCGTAACCAAGACTGTGATTACTGAGATATGTGGTTACATAATAATGCCACACTTGTGGTAACCCGGGACCACGAACAATATTCATCCTAACATGCTCCTTCACTTTATCATTCTCCGCAATAAATATCATGGGGGCCCTTAATGCGTTCTCTAGGTCTAGTATGATAGAAATTATGTTGTGTTGCCAGAGAGTGTCCGCAAATAAATATACGCGTGTTTTGCCCGTAATATCAGCATATTCAATTGAATAATAATTGCAGATAACCGAGCTCGTATAACATCTCGAGGCGATATTGAAAATGTTTCGCCAGCGGCTGTATTTTAGCAGGTAATATGCGTTAGAATCCAAAATGGATGGAGTTTCAGCGATAAAATTGTGATATTACTGTGCGGCATCAAGTTCAAACAGATGGTGTTTTTGTTGCTGTTGTTTTTTTTTTCAACTTGTGTTTGAATGCTCTGTATTGATTTTAATTACAGTCCAGTAGGAAGAGACTTTTATGTGTTCTTGAAACATATAGGGCTAGTTTTGACGGTTCCCTATATATATTTTTTGTATAGAACACAATGCTCGAGCTCCGTAGAGCTGTAACCGTCCGCTAATTATTTAAATTAACAATTTGTGGAAAAAAAACATCTTTTTTTCACATTTTCGCTTATATCTCCCTTCCTTGGCATATTTTATACAGTATAAGCATTTAGAAAGTTGTAGCCTATAGAATTTCTAAAATTATAAGCTCAACCCGAAGTCTTCAAGTCCTATTGTTAACTTGCAAATGACTGCTGAAGTTGAAAAAGTGCTTTTCTCCACTATTTTTTCCTTAGAAAGTAGGGCGACAATAATCATGACATTTTTTCGAGTAAATTCTCGGAATTGTGACTATAACATCTTGAAAGTACGCTTCAAGACGCGTATTTAAAAAAAATGGGCGTCAAGATATTATAGTCACAATTCCGAGAATTTCGAAGCGG
Organism: Aromia moschata; assembly: GCA_029963805.1. Classification (NCBI taxonomy): domain Eukaryota; kingdom Metazoa; phylum Arthropoda; class Insecta; order Coleoptera; family Cerambycidae; genus Aromia; species Aromia moschata. Next base: position 1,759,546 of record JAPWTK010000041.1, read on the forward strand.
CAACGCTAAAACAATACATACGTCGCGTCAAAAAAGATCGTAGAAAATGTTATAAAACTGACCCAAATTCAAATATTTTTTCAAAATCTCAAAAAGTCTAGTAAACTTGAAGACATTTATGATTCTTCTAGTCTAACCCGGTCAATATCGTACAATAAACCAAGAAATGGCGTCATTGTTAATTAAGGCTTGCAAAAAAAATTCGATCGTTAATTACTCGAAAAGTTATTAACAGATCGAGTTGAATTTTTTTTGCAACTTCATATTACAAATAGCAGTCCCTACAAGAAGTTTCATGATCATAGTCTCCCTACTTTCGAAGTAAAAAAAATAGTGAAAAAAAAAGCGCTTTTTCAACTTCAGCAGTTATTTGCAAACTGACAATAGCACTTGGAGACTTCGGGTTGGGCTTAAAATTTTGGAGTGTGAATAAAAGAGGTTTTTTTTCGCATTGTGTTCCACGCAAAAAAAATACATAGGGAACCATCAAAACTAGCCCTATATGTTTCAAGAACACTTTTTGATTATTTTAGCTCCCTGCCTATTGGACTATTAGTAATGGCGACACAACGCCGGAATAGAAAAACTTTTTATTATGTAGGTACACTACGTGACAATAAAATGTATCACCTATTTTAAATAATTTTTATACCATAAGTTAATACTACTATTAATTACAGACATGTAAATGTATGTAAATTTTCAGGAATGTTACAATGGGCGCAATCATAACATGGTTAGAATAATTACATACCTGTACAGGGTGTCCGCTTGTAGAGATGATTTCACTAGCAACTTTTTTGCAAAATTTTTGCAATTTCTTGAGTTTGCAATCAAATGAGTGAGATACAAAATAATGGTGGCCATAAAAAAAAAAAACAAAATTGTGCATCACGACGATAGCATTATGGAGGTGGGAAGATAAGAATGTAATAATTAAAGATTTTAAGTCGCGGATCGTAACAGGACTGCATCAGGGAAAATATGGCACTGTATGTGAAATAGTCTATACAAACCATTTAATTAACAATTTAAAAGCGTCTGACATACGAGAGGCCTGAAATGGTTAGTATTGTGCGCTTGCAATAACATATCATTCATAATAATACATCGGAATAAAACCAGTTTAGAATCACGCTCCGTCTAGAATACACGCTGTGGCATTTGGTCAATTGTAGGTACATACCTACTGTTTCTGTTACGCGTATCAGTGTCATTGTAATTTGGAGTGCTGGACAACCGATGAAAATGTCTATTTAATACGAGATCTTGTGCGTTCAGATCGTCGGTTGACGACAAGAATGATCAGGGAAGAGTTAAATTTGAATCATAGCACTGTTCATCAGATTTTGACTAACGAATTGGGGATGAGAAAAATCTGCGCAAAAATAGTTCCAAAAAACCTTTCGCAGGACCAAAAAGACATCAGGAAAGAAAGGTGTCTTTTTCAGGATCCGTTTTTCCTCGATATTGCTAGAATATCGTGTATGTGCTGTAACATCGCTATTTGCGTAATTGTTGAAAAAGTGTTTCAGTTTTCGCTATTTCTTCGTGAACTCTTTTAAAAAAACTGATGATTTTTCGTAGATTACGGGAAAAATATCAGTTTAAACTAAGAGTTCACGAAAAAATAGCGAAAACTGAAACATTTCTCAACAATTACACGATATTCTAGCACTATTGGGGGAAACGAATCCTGAAAATATAGTCCAAGATGAACAAAACCCTATTTTCATTTTTTTAAAGCCAAAATTGGCTTAACTCACGATTTTTGGCCGCTTTACGTTGATTCTGAATCACTGTGCGACGAGCTGAAGTTTATTCCAGTATATGAATTCCAGCACTGCAATGAGGAATGGAAGAACCGTCTCCAGCGCTGTGTGGTTTCCCAAGGAAGTTATTTTGAAGGAGACAATACTGAATTGTAATTCCATTTGAGTAAAAGAATTAAAAAAATAATCAGTCTCATTACTTAATTTACACACCTCGTGCTTAATTTACACAGTCTTCACTCACATACGTTCCAAAAGTGACAAAATAAACAGTATTCAAGAAAATACATTTTCTGACGTCAATATATTTTTTTCAAATTGTGTGATTTTTCCTTATATGCTACGCAAAGAAGCAAGTTAGGAGATAAATACATAAATTTGCCTGCATTCATTTATTGCCTAAGAAATTTGTTGTTAAGGTAGTTCCTCCGCAACAGTCCAGTTAAAAAGTTTTGACTTAGTACTCACGTTATGCATATTAGCAGTATTAAGATAGTACAATACGTTTTTGTTATCGTTACTGCACTGAAATGAATGAAATGTATGAAATATTATTCTGTATGAAAATATGGCAACGTCGCGTATTTATTTCCCTTACTAATTTTTATACAACCCATACGTACTTATAGTTTCTAAGCGCACTAAACATTATGTAAACACCTTACTGGTTTTGTTGTTATTTAATTAAAGAAATAAATATGGGAGATCGTATACGTTACAAAGGAAGATTTATTAAAAAAAATAAAAGTTCCGAAAAAATAAAATATTGCAATGTTAAGTAATGTTATTTATCATAAATGTTTTGTGTTATAATTTTATCGTTCAATATATTTTGTATTTAATGTTATAATTTATAACAAATGAATAAAGTATTGTATAAGACTTATTCCTTTATGTTAATGCATATCAATTACTTGTTAAATACATATTTTAAAGTATTTGCTTTTATACTTTTTCATTGCTTCATATGTTCGAGCCTTGTCCTTTCGTTCCGACATGTTACTCTCCTTACAATGTTGCCGTGTCATTCCCACGCAACTATTCTTATATCCCCTCCACAGAAAATGATCGTCTAAATGAGTTATTTATTTTAATTGTTTATCAAAACTATGAGGTAAATAATTTCTATTTTCTGTTAATATCTTCCAAATATATTATTCAAACAAATATTAGTTTTTTTATAGAGATGTTAAAAGTACTTCAATGATAAACAAAAATAAATAGGTCATTTTCCCACCATTCTCCCATGCAATATGTATAAAATATGTCATTTTGAATTGCAATTATCTCATGTTTGATGAGGTCAATCATCTTCAGCGTGTGTATTATGCATTTAATGACTTATATTCCAAGTTTTGCGGACTTCTTAAAATATTGCTTTCATAACCATACTACCTTAAAGGTTGTACAATCGAACCCCTCTTATTTCACCTTCGCTTAATTCACATCCTCTGTTATTTCACCACGTTTCCCCCTATTAGGTCGCGAAACCGTCCCGGTTAAGTCGCTGCCTGTAAAAGTTTTAGAACTACGTTTGGAAATTGGATTCTCGAATATGTACAATTTTTATTGAAAAAAAATGATTGTGTAATACATTTATTGATTTAAAATAGGTTAGGTGTCTTTTAAAAATATTTCATCTTTAAAATATTAATTCAAGTGGAAAATTGAACTTTGTCACGCACGACTGGGTATACTTACATTGATTTTTCGTTCAGTTGGCTCATTTTTCGTTATAACAAGTGCTGTGGTATATCTCTAAATATTTCTTTTTGCAGTTAAAACACAAAAAAGTTGAGGTTATGATCGCGACTTAAGAGAGGTAAAATTTCGCGACTTAAGCGAGGTAATGATGCACGGATTTGGCGACTTAAGAGGGGTTCGAGTGTACAGTCTTTTCAGAGACACTGCGAATTACTCATCGTTTACATTCGGCAAGTCTACACAATCTCAGCGTCCCTTATCGTTAGCACCATAAAGAAACCAAATATTTCTTTATGGTTAGCACTATCTGGGCGCCATCGAATTCTATAGCCCTGCGCTTTATGCTCTAATGCGTTCCTGCGGCTATTTTAACTCGTTCCGTTACCGCCAGAGCTGATAAAGCCCTCATGGCGAACACATGGAGGCCCCCTTATTGCCGCAGACGTAATAAACCACGGAAAATTTCATTACGTCTGTAAAGCTCTGCGGTCGCCGGGAAAAATTTTAATTGGCAAAAATAAACGCACCGCGTGGTAATAGCCGAGGTTGTCGCCGTAATTTCGGTTTGAATTTCCGGAGCGCGGCAACGCAATTAGTCTTTGTACTTGAATAACGCAACGAAAATAAAAGGGCAGAAGATTATGTGTTGCATATCTATTGTTTAACTTCAATAATAGGACTACGTGACATACGCGACGCTTTGAAGACGAAGATTGAAAGAAAGGAAAAAAAAAACAAAAGCAACCTCGCTGCCACAAAAACACAAGTAGATATGCAGTGCGGAAATGAGTTGGATGGAATGGAATAAATTCAGTAATTTCAAAATTGCAAATATTTCACAAAAACACTCAAACAAACGTCACTAGTTTGTGTGTTATAGGTAGTTTTAATGGAATTATGTACTATCTATGTAATTATTAAATACTTAGTATTTTTCAAGAAATTCTCACTTAATGTTGTCATCTTTAATAAAGTCTATCCCAAAATTTGCTCGATTTAAATTAAATTGAAAACAGTTTTTTGTTTCAATTGTAATTTTATTAATGAAACATAGGTTAGGGTTACATATTATAGGGTTATGTATGGAATAAGACATCGTAAATGACCTCCATCGCTTTGCTGGCGCATAGGCACTCTTTTGTCGAAATTTTCCGTTATCATTTTGCATAAATGTGCTGAATTTCGTTGATGCATAGGTTGAATCTTCTCGTTCAATGCACGGATGAATGTGGGCTTGTTGACAAAGACCTTTTCCCCCCCAAACCCCCCCCGCACCCCCCCTGGGTTTTTCCCCCCCGGGGGGGGGGGGGCCCCCCCCCTTTTGGGGCCCCCCGCCCCCCCCCCCCCCCCCCCCCCTTTTGGGGGGGGGACCCCCCCCCCCCCCCCCCCCCCCCCCCCCCCCCCCCCCCCCCCCCCCCCCCCCCCCCCCCCCTCCCTGGGGGGGGGCCCCCCCCCCCCCCCGGGGGGTGGGGGGGGGTTTTTTTTTTTTCCCCCCCCCCCCCCCTTCCCCCCCCCCCCCCCCCCCCCCCCTTCTCCCCCCCCCCCCCCCCCCCCCCGGGGGGGCCCCCCCCCCCCCTCCCGGGGGTGTTTTCCCCCCCCCCCCCTTTCCCCCCCTTCCCCCCCCCCCCCCCCCCTCTTTCCCCCCCCTCCTCCCCCTCCCCCTTTTTTTTTCTCCTTTCCCCCCCCCCCCCCCGATGTTCCTGGACTTTCACCAACACTCTCACGCACTGCTTCGATATCATCATTTGAACGGCTTGCTATTGGACGGCCAGTGTGTTTAACGTCTCCAATTGATCCAGTCTTCCTGAATTTTTCAATTACTCTCTTCACAGTTGACGAAGTTAAATCAATATTCCGACCATATTTTGTACGAAATTTGCGAACTGTAGCAGCCAAACTTTCATTGTTTTTGAAACATTGTTCAGCATTGAAAACGCGTTGTTATTTCGCGTAGTGCTCCATTTTTAGTAACCCTAAACTGTCAGCTGTCAAACTGTTTTCTTTTTTTAGTTGCCAACAAATTACCGCATTCCGCGGCGGCAAATTCAAAACTTGCGTGAATTGTGGGACAGCCTTTAGTTTCTAAGACGCGGCAACTTCATTCAATTCATTCAGTACTCATATGACCCTTGACTTTCGACATCAGGTTAATTGGTTAGTATTCGGTAAGTACATTTGGTTGATTTATCCCTTTGTTCCCTGACAAACTTTTTTGAAGAAAAGTTTTAAATAGTTTTTTGAAACGGTTGGCAGATTATGGTCGTAGGAAATTGTATTTCGGTATGAAAAAATATCAAATCTAAAATTTAAGTTTCAGACCACGGTTTTGGTGTGAATACGCAGTAATAAGAATTGTGTAAAAAGACGTACTGTGATGCAAGAACGTATAAAATTACCACAATGATATGGTTTATTTGAAAAATAATTGGCATATCATTTATACAAAATTAGTCTTCTCTGTCTTGCCGAATATTTTCATCCACGTCACTGGTGATCTTTACGGACATCTTTGGTTTTCGCTCATTATTAGAAGGAATATTTCCAATGAAAGTCAAAACATAATTCGAATTCATTTGTCTAACTCCCTGAACGAATACGCTATAGACCTGAAAAATAAAAAACAGCCTTAGTCTCCTTAGTGGCTTCACTATAAATCATTATTTCTTTTCCTAGTTCTTAGTTGGACTTAAAATATATTCCAAAATCTAATTTCTAATAATTTTGATAGAAAATAACTACCAAACATTTTATATGTCAACTTGAGTCACTTCAACTTCACTAATCAATTTCAAGAGCACAAATAACTGACGTATTTCCTTAAGAGATCACACTAAGATCAGGTTCGATACACAAATTAACAGAAAACCAAAACTACAAGATTGAAAAGCTAAAGTAAACAACCATTTAAACAGTGTGGCTACCAAGCACTTTTCTGATTTACTATGATATATTTTTTTTTACTTTAGATTTGTGTTTAGGAGATAAAAGTACAAAGAAATAATGTGTTATATACCCCAGTACCTGACTACTTTTTTTTGGGTCTGGATCTACTCGCACTCTCCAGTGTCGCTTATATTGCATGGAAAATGGAAAAACAGTATCTTGCGTCCATTTTCGTCTTTCTTAGAAACAGATTTTATATAGTTTTTATTACTCGTATTTATTACGGATGTGAAAACAGCACAGACAACGCTTTTGATTGCCGGAAAGCTAAATTCTTATTACTTTAATATATTTCTATGTCTGAAACACGTAAAACATTACTTCCTCTCCCGTGAAACATTGTCTAGAGCGGATGTATCTGCCTAGGGTGTTACAAGGGTGGGATGTAATATTTTAAGGTGCGTGAGGACACGGATTTATTCGCACAGCGAAATTAGAAGGGAGGTAGGAAATAAGATGATAGGGATATAATGTTGGATTGTCATCTTATATTAAAAACGTTACTAGCTGTGAATTTAGAAGTTATTGAAAGTGACGTAGTTATATTTTCTAATTGGTTCTAAAGACAGGTTTGGAATCTATTAAGTTCCGTATATCGTCTGGGAAGTTAGTGAATTTTGCCCATATGTTTTTACTCATATTTTACTAATTATTAAATTAATGACGACGTTACTTTACATTTTCAAATTATTTATTTTAGCAATTGGTTTGTGGGGTAAAAATTATTGTACATTAAAATCTTTTACATATAATTTTTACATTATAAGAAAGCGGGTTTGGGTTAACAGTTTTAAAATTTCATTATATCAAGTATTGATTTTTATTATACACTAATGGAAAAAATTAAGGGTAAAAAATTTTCGATTTAGTGATTTTTCAATTTTTTCAATGAAAATGGTCTTATCGAGGTCAAAAAAAAGCATTTCGAAGCTTCAAGTTTCTAGTTTTGACATATTTAGAGCTTTAGAACTTAAAGCTTTAAAACTTTAGAGCTCTATGTTTCGCGCAAATCTAGGAAGTAGTGTGAGAAAAAAAATTGAGTTTTTTTGCTCTTTTTTTCAAGTCTACCAGCTTGAAAAAAATGTTTCTAACTTAGTCATGGTATGGATCGGATAGCTTGTTTATTCAGCTTCAATTTGCTTTTTTTAAATCTCGATACGACCATTTGTTGCTGAGATATCGAACTTTAAATCAAAAAGGACCCTTTTGTCTTTGATCGACGATATCTCAGCAACCAACGGTAGCACAGAAAATCTAGGCCAGTTCTGAAAACTGGAATAAACACCCTACAAGGTTTTGCTGCGATTTTTGGGGAGAATTTTTTTTTATCCTTGACATGAATTTGAAAAAACAGGAAAAAACGGGTAATTGATGTTTTTTTCAGAACATCAACGGTTGAAATTCAAATCTTCATGAAATGACTAATGTTGCGTGTGCCTTTTACAGGAATATACCCCCAAAAACCATGCAAAGTTACATTACGATCTAACGAACCGTTTTCTTGTTGCAAACAGTCAAACTTTTGAAAAAATTAAAGGGTCACGTTTTTTGAGCTTAAACATGTCCTAATCATGGCTAAAGTAAGAAAAAAATGTTTTCTAGCTTCCCCACAATTTTTTCCATAAATACCGTTGAAATATACCAAAAAAAAATAAAAAAACTCTTTTTCGAAAATTGAAATTTTTTTTAAAGGCTTTCAAAACTTGAAAACATTTTGATTTTCACCACCGTCGGCATTAGCATTACCCACAGCATACCACTGGTTTGTGTGTGTGTGTGTGTGTGTGTGTGTGTGTTGTGTGTGTGTGTGTGTGTGTGTGTGTGTGTTGGCCTTCAATGAAAAATCCATTTATACAAAAATACCAACTATCACAAGAATACTTTTTGGAATTTCTAAGGGTGCCAAGGGGGGGGGGGGGGCATGGCCCCCCAGTGACCCCCATGACCCGCTAGTCCACACATACACAGAAATGTGTGTAAGAAGCGTAAATCCGATCGTGCAACCTCCACGTGGTACGCATTAGGTAATGCTAATGCCAATGGTAGTGAAAATCAAAAATTTTTTAATTTTCATTTTATTTTTGTAAACTTCAACGGTATTTGTGGAAAACATTGTGGGGAAGTTCGAAAATTTTTTTTTTTGCTTTAGCCATGATCGTCGATCAAAGACAAAAGGGTCCTTCTTGATTTAAAGTTCGATATCTCAGCAAAAAATGGTCGTATCGAGATTAAAAAAAAAGCAAATTGAAGCTGAATAAACAAGCTATCCGGTCCATATTACCATGGCTAAGTTAGAAACATTTTTTTCAAGCTCTTGAACTTGAAAAAAAAGCAAAAAAATTCGCAAATTTTTTTTTCTCACACTACTTCCTAGAAATGCGCGAAACATGGAGCTCTAAAAATTTTTTCGCCGAAATATCTCAAAACTAGAAACTTGAAGCTTCAAAATGCTTTTTTTTAGACCTCGATAAGACCATTTTTCACTGAGATACAGCATTCTGAAAAATCACTAAAAATTCGGAAAACTTTTGTGACCCTTTAACTTTTTCCATTAGTGTATATTACGACCATAATTGTATTCTGTTATTGCATTTGATTTATATATTAGACCAATACAAACAAAATTGAGGCAATTTTTTTGCTACATTCACTGTCCAGAATGTTTATTGCAATGAAAAACTGATTTGTATTCTATTAACTAAGTTAGTATTTTTTTAAAAGAAAAATAAGTTCTTAACCATCGTAAACTTATGGAACCTATAAAAATATATGATGTGTTTAACAACATATAACATAATATTTTCAGAAAATAACAAGGCACTAAATTTTCAAGGTAATTTTACCACCTCATATTATCATGATAGTTACGAGGAAACGTTTCTAGGTAGAGACGAATTTTAAAATTCATGATGGCCATTCAAAAAATTTTATGAACGTGTTGTAGTGTAAACTGATTTTCCCTACAGGAACGTAATTTTATTAGTTGGAATTTACGGGATCAGATTTAATGTTATAGTATATATTTAATAACGTAGTATAGTATTATTTTAATAATATGCCACAATGTTTCAAGCTGAAGTTGTTGCTACGTTCAAGACTAAGTTCAACACTACACTAATTGTAAGAAGATAACAAGGCAAGTAAGTGAGAACCAGTCAATCTCCATATATTTCGAGTGTAGCAGAATTAAAAATAATCAACTATATACAGATTACTTCAAATATAGTATGGGTTTGCATGTAAACCCTAGGACTCTAAGCTAGTAAATCAAAACGAGGTGATAGTGGCAATGACATAAAAATGACAGAGGCAATGGACGGACAGTTTAGGTAGCTTAAAAGGGCAATCTGAACGCCCTAATTGAACCTTTCTGTGGCATTCATAAATTGGTGAATTTATTGTCAGCCACTGAAATTGTCGATAAAATAATTAGTAAAGAATCAGTCTAAATAAAGAAGAACAATCGTATAAATTCAAGACAACTAACAGGTTTAAAATAAGAACGATGGGTCGTTAGGTTATCGATACCGTTAGGTCGTTTTGGATATCACAGCGTTGCAGCCTAGACCGATATTTGAATATAATTGGTATGGAGAAAACTGAAACCCTTACCCTTGTACTATCATGATTTAAATCTAGAGGCTTATGAACAGAGTATTAAAAGAGTATTTTCTAACCTTAATCACAACCTATCCATTATTTTCTTTATTTAATATATTTACCTCAATATTTTTCAAAATGACAATGAGATTAAAGGTGACAAAAAGGAATTTTTTATTAAAAAATGGTAAAGTATTTTTCAAATTTTCTAATCTTATAATCTAATCTTATGTGATATTAAAAGAACTATGGCCTACCATTAAAATTGTCTGAAAATTACAATATTTCAGTTTATTTCGCCTTTTGCTTTCGTTTATGCTACTTGAAAAAGTTCTATATTTCTTTATCGACAGAAATATTGTCACCATAAATCAAACACAAAGTCGGATATATCAAATAAGAAATCTCAGGGCTATTTATTAGGGGTTTTCGTTAGCCTTCTGTCAAGAGGGTATTAAAATGTATCAGAATTATGGCAATCCTCTTTCGTAAACCGGAAATTATGTCATGAAATGGAAAGATTCATATTCGTAGATTGCATAAATTAAAATAGAACTGAGATACATTTCTTAAAAATACATGTTCTGCATGTTCGCTTAAAAATTACACAATCTCACTGTAATTTCATGGAGATTTTTATTGATTTTCTCCCATTAAAATCATTTGTTGGGTTTCAGAATCATTTATAGTTAATAAAACTTTGGACTTAGTTACAACACTTCTATAGCAAATGAGAAATTTGGATCGAAGCAAAGTACGACAAGAAGAACGAATAACCGAGAAAGGTTTAACAAAACCTAATTTGTCTACAGTCCTAAATTACTTCTTAGATTCATTCCCTAATTGGTCTTTTAATAGAGGCCATAATACCTAAAATCAAGCTTTGTTTATTTCACTAGATGGTGTTTTAATTGAATAATCAATTAAACAAATAATAGCAATGATAAATCTACGAGGTGTGTAAATTAAGTAATGAGACTGTCAACGTAGCACCCGATCTAGCAACACTGCGGAGACGGGACTTAGCGGACGGGCGGTAGGTTAACATGTAATGAACCTTCAGTACAAGTTTTAACTAGTTAGTCATTTGTTTGTTCTTTGTGATTGTTTAAAAATGAGTGACATTAATTTTGAGCAACGATGTGCTAACAGGTTTTGCTTCAGACTTGGACACAGCGCAACGGATAATTTTTCAAAACTTCATCATGCCTATGGAGACAGTGTTTTTTCAAAAGTTCAGGTTTTTCGTCCTCAAGGGACGTCATGTTGGGAATATAGAAAACATTCAAACGGCCATAACCGACCAGTTGAAGGCTATTCCAGTATATGAGTTCCATCACTCCTATGAGGAATGTAAGAACCGTCTCCAGCGCAATGTGGCTTCCTAAGGAAGTTATTTTGAAGGAGACAATACAAAATTGTAATTCTATTCGAATAAAAAAAATAAAAAAAACAGTTTCATTACTTAATTTATACAACTCTTATTTGTCGTTATGGTGTTAAACTGGTCATATCATAATTCAATCTAATCTAATCATAATTCCTAAAAAAGTAACATGTAATATGTAATATTTCGTCTTTGTTTACATGTTTCCTACTCACTGCTTACATGCTTACTCACTGTTTCACAGTCTGCAAAAATCAAGGGACACTGTTTGTATATTGTCACATAGAACAGTTTCAAACATTATCGGAAAACGCTACAACAGTTCATGACCTTTTATAAAGACACAGTCACGTTTTAAGATTCACTTTAGAAAACTCAACTTCGGTGATGTATATGATCTGAAAGCATCATATTTTCCACCTACGTGCATGGTCATTAAAACTATATTAATTACCTACCTATAAATTTTTTCAGTCATCGAAACTTAGGTACGACAGTAAGTAATTCTGTATTATGAAAGTTTTAATTGCATGCTGCACACAATGTAACTGCTTGCTGCAGTAAATCCGTCGATGAGCAGCCTCGAGTTACGGTGACAATATCAACTATGTATATCGTGCAGAAGTCAGGTCTCCAATATTTTATTTGAGGGAACTAAGAATGTTAGTACCGCATCAATTATTTACGTTGCAAGTTTTTACCTGTTATAATGAAGGCTAGTACAATATTTATATAAAATTACACTTAGGATGCCGAAAAGATGTTGATAGGAACACAAAGGCTTACAAATTAATTCTCCCTGGCTTTCAGTTCGTTGAAACTCCGAGCACGAATCTTTTCGATTCCTGCCGCATTTTTAATACTCGATAATTGATGACGAATTGATGACGATCACAAAATGCCGCGACAAATAATCGCGTCTCTGTATAGGATAATTAATTCTCGAAGTCTTCCCGCGAACTTTATAGCTCGAAATTCAGCGTGCGCTCGGTCTTTCCTGTGGGAAATGGCGAAAAAGAAATAATAAAAGCGGATTAGTCGGCAGTCTGAGTGTTTTTTTCTGCGTTTTAGGGACAAGGGAAATTGAATCGTCCTCTTTATATAGGGTTTTTATTGCGTGTTTGTTCTCTGGAAATGTTGAAATGTAATATGTGATATTTCATTTAGCAATATCTTGAAAACGACGCATGGGACCCACTTCACTTTTTAGGTGATTACTATACACCTCTTACAGAAAGGATTTAGAGTGAAAAAATCGTCAGCAAAGTTTGCGAAAAAATTTTCAAAAACACTGGAGCACTCCCTGGGTTCTCAGTAACGCTCTGTGGGATGTTTGCAGTATATTTTTTTCATAATCTAGAAATAAATATAAGGAGACGTTTTTCGATTTGTTGTAAAATATTTGTTTTTCAAAAAGTTATGGCCATTTTAATTTTAATTTTATAGGAACAATTTGTTTTCCCAAAATTAAAATGGCCATAACTCTTTGAAACAAAAATATTGTATAACAAATCGAAAAACGTCTCCTTATATTTGTTTCTAGATTATGAAAAAAAATATACTTCAAATATTCCACAGAGCGTTACTGAGAACCCAGGAAGTGCTCCAGTGTTTTTGAAATTTTTTCGCAAACTTTGCTGACGGTTTTTTCACTATAAATCCTTTCTGTAAGAGGTGTATAGTCATCACCTAAAAAGTGAAGTGGGTCCCATGCGTCGTTTTCAAGATATGGCTAACTGAAATATCACGCACCGTCACTGTTTTGCACCCTTTTTGAAATGTTGCCGATCACCCAGTGTCGGTGTTCATATCCTTCCAGGCGTTGTCTAATTTCCTTATTTTAAAAGGAACACAATATGTTTTTCTACAAATTTGAAGCAGCACACCAACAGCTTTAAAAATAAATGTAATTAACTACCTATTATGTATTGTTGTCATTATAAAAATACTTTAAGATTAAATTCTCTGCTGTAAAGAGGGTTCTACATACAGTATACAGTGTGGATACCACTTATGAATACATTTTTTTTAATAAATGAAAACTAAACGACTTGGACAGAAAAAATACGGGGTGTTTCACTAAAAACTGATTGTTAAAGGAGCTAAACAAATAATCTCGATTTTAAATTGGCAAAATGTATTCCACGTATACATGTTTTCGGCTCAAAACTGTGTGCTCTTTCCAAATTTGTAAAAATATATAGGGTATTCCGTTTAAAATAAGGAAGTTAGTCGATGCCCAGAAGTATATGGACACTAGACTGGGCCAAAAAAAACGAACATTTTTTTGAACGGTACTCTGAAAATATTGCTCATGATGACAAAAAAAATATTGGGAAAGTTTGAGCCCTTAATATTAATTTTAACAGGGCTATCATCGCGATTATCGATTTTTTTATTCCACATTATCATCACTATTATTATCACATTATTATCACATTTTTCATCAGAACTGTCAAACTATCGAGGTGAAAAATGTTTTTTGAACTATATTTTTGAAGGAAATTGGATGCCCTACAAAAAAGGTCTAATTAAAAATTTTCATCAGACGAGCCCTTTCCATGTAATCAAGCCTTGAATATTGAAATGTTTTTTAAATTTTGTTGTTTAAGTTTGGATTTTTTTAACTACCACAAATATCAATATTCAAATAAATGATATACATATTCTCACAGGAAATTTAATGCGCTACAAAAAAGATATCTTTTTTTGTAACTTTCTTAACATTTTTCAATAAATTCACTCCTTTAAAAGTTATTCAACGTTTAAGTTGAATTTAAAAGTAATTAATCGCTTTTTTTTGCGTTAGACTCAATTTTTTTTCAGTTGATTGAAAAATTTATGATCTACTGATTGGAGTTAGATAAATATAATAAAAACGAATTTTGATAAATAAAAAATAGTTTTAGTAAAATAAAACATTAATAAATTATGAATTTTGGAAAAAAAATTCGTAGTAGGGCAAAAAAAGGTATTTTCAATATTTAAGTCATAAATTTTTCAATCAACCGAAAAAATTGAGTCTAACGTAAAAAAAGCGATTAATTTAAAAGTATTAAATTCAACTTCAACGTTGAATAACTTTTAAAGGAGCGAATTTAGTGAAAAATGTGACCTTTTTTGTAGCGCATTAAATTTCCTGTGAGAATTTGTATTTTATTTATTTGAGGGAGTACAAAAACCAACGCAAACAACAAAATTTAAAAAACATTTCAATATTCCAAGGCTTGATTACATGGAAACATGTAGAAGAAAATTGAAGAAAATTTTTGTCTGAAGAAAAATTTTAATAAGACCTTTTTTGTAGGGCTTCCAATTTACTTCAAAAACAGATAACATTTTTTACCTCGATAGTTTGACAGTTCTGACGAAAACATGTGATCAGGAATAAAAAAATCGATAATCGCGATGATAGCCCTGTTAAAATGAATATTAAGGGCTCAAACTTTCACAATAATTTTTTTTTATCATCATGAACAATATTTTCAGTACCGTTCAAAAAAAATGTTCGTTTTTTTGGCTCAGTCTAATGGACACACTGCAGATTTGGTAGTATTTTTTAAAAGGTGACAAAAAGGTGCACATATATTATTACAACAATCTCATATATCACATTTTAGCATTTTTTTTATGAAACAATACTTATTATTAAACAATAATAATTATATTTAATATAATATTTAATAAGTAATTTAATAATAATTTTATTATGAAACAATAATTATTACTTAGACCGCTACAATCATGTAAACAAAAAATATGAACAAACGCAAAGTATATTCAAAACTTCATCATTTAAGGATTCTCTGGGAAAGAAAGCCTGAGAAAAAAATAATCGAAGGAAAGAAAGTATAACCGAAATCTAGGACGAAATTTATATTACGACCGAGTTTAATGGAAGGACTGTGCGTTCTAGGAACTACATTAGCTCTTATATATGTCGTTGCGTTTATGGCAGTTATAATGTATTTATTTTGCGAACTACTAACAAGTTATACATAAACACTATAACCAGTTATAAGAAATAGTAATTTCCACAACGTTATATTATATGCGGGAATGGAGGCCATTTTTTTAGCTGAAGTCTTTTAGTAGCAATGTTGTCCCTAAGAACTGCCTCGGGAAAAAATGGAATTGCCTTTTAACACTCTTTCTTACTTCCATATTCTATAAAATCTGATATGTGAAATGGCATGTGACGACATAATCCATAATAACACCAAACTGGTATGTGTACAGTATCATTGTGAATGTTTTTAAATATTTAAATTCACTTTTGAAAAAAAAAGAAGGTTTATTCTTACCTAGTATAGTTTTCGCATATAATTCGAAGGTTTTTCATGTTATATTAATTAGTCGCATTCATTGCTTTGAGCTTATCTTGAAGTAGACCAAATTACAAAGGCAAAAAATTTAACTTCAGAGATGCTGTACTGTTATTAATTGATATCCAAATACAAGTAACAGAGATTTCAATTCTATCTGTCCCGAAGTTCAACTTAAAGGTTTGTTATATTTTAATCTCCACATAAGGCGGGTGTTAAATATACTTGTATTAATATTGAATGTATATATACACAGTGTCAATTTGAAAACGAATTTAATATTGCCTAAATTAATGACAGTATCAAAATTTGACGAAATAAGGGGGACAACTTTTGAGGCATTTGTTGTCGTATTACTTTCAACCCCTAACCCCCAGGGCACCTACCCCTAAAATTTTAAATGGCAACCCCTATTCCTTTTGCGATTTTTTGAGTTTCTTGTACAATTCCCATATTTCTTTTTTGTCAAAATTTTTGTCAAAAATTGGTAGTTAACCTCGTGAATGTATTTAATTTCTGATTTTTTTTTTCTTTATTTAAAAATGATGCACTTTTACAAAAAATTGTCAAGAATAAAAAGTTCTTAAAATTACTCAAAGAATGCACTGGAATTTTTTCAAAATTAAGCAATTTTTTAAATTTTGCAAAAATTGACAATTTGCAAAATCCAAAACGTTGCGCAATGTGGAGTGAAAATAATCCACATTGGGTAATTGAGTGTACCTTCGAGGAGTATTGTCTACTCCTCGAAGGTAAATGTTTTCTGTGGCATTTCAAATGAAAAGATTATTGGGCCATACTTTTTTTTATGAAAATGTGAATGCTGTCAGTTTTCTCAAATTTTTACAAACAGAGTTTACCGACGCACTTGATGAGCTTCCTCTTGATTATCGCTCCAATTTTCATTTACAACTTGATGGAGTACCCATCCATAATGCTGTCATAGTGAGAAATTGGTTGAATGAGAATTTTCCTAATTGCTGGATCGGAAGAAGTAGTCCTTTTATTCGTTGACCGCCGAGATCCCCAGACATTACACTTTTTTGATTTGGGGGACAAAAAAAAAGTGTATTCTACAAGGCCCCAGGCTCGAGAAGAACTAACTTTCTGATCACATTAGAGACGCATGTCAGAATATAACTCGACAACAGTTATGAAATGTAATGAGGAATAATGTCAACGTATTGAAAAATGTATAAGATAATTGGGTGGACTCCCCTTTTGTTGTATTCTAGTTTCTTAATTTTCTAAAAAAATTGTAAGTATTTAATAATACAATTATTGAAAAAGGAATCCGTTTTCAATAATTCACGTTCAGTTTTTTCTGAAAAATCCCTAATAGTCGTTTTTGACATTTGAGCCCATAAAAGTGGTCGTAGTTGGCCATGATTACAGACCAAGAATAAAGTTACAGACCAAGATTAAAGTTAAATCGTCTAATCTCTGCAACTGCCATATTTCTTTCTATTCATCGATTTTTTTATTTAGATTTATTTCAATATAACGATCTATAAGTAAATAAACATTAACTAAGAGAACAGATACGTGTTTATGAGAATGTGCCATCTATAAATCGTAAATTTCATTAAAAACATGGAGATTCATCTTTACATTTACACGCTTATACGAAATGGCTTATACACAAAATAGAAATTATCGTAAATTTCCAATGGAATTGGCTCGTCTGGTTTGCCGGATGGCTACGTAACTCGTGCTTTGGTTTCTTATTCACTTAATTTTACAAACGACCCTCGATATTTTACCAACGTCGATATATTTATTTCGTGATTTCTCTATGAATACGTATTTTTAGACATGATAAATCGCACTTCCACCCATAAAACATCCATTAAACTTTATTCGTACCAATTGATTTATGAACTCGTGCTAATACTCCGATAAAATTTGAATTAATACATCGAAGTGCATAGCATGAGTAATCTAGAAACATGCAGTTTCTCAAGGTCACAAAACGGGTTGACGACAATCATCAATGATGGGCGAGAGCTCTTAAACAGGGATGCCGCGTAGACGTGGAGCATTCGAGTGTTCATTTACAGTGCGTCCGTAAAGTAACACATACATTCATTTTCTGTTAAACAAAAATATGTAATATGAAAATTCTCGAAAAACAGAAAAAAACATATTTATTATTTTAAAACGTATTTTTTAAGCGCCTTGTAAATTATGTACGCAAGTATTTATTGCCCGTACATACATACGTCACTGACCATGTCTGGTAACAACAGCTGTAACCGCTAAAAGTATAGAAATAGTAGTAATACGTGCATCGTCCTCGTAGATGTAAAAAATAATAATGCACTGATGTGAGTGACAACAAACGTGCGTGAAAATAATGTGCGTGGTGTGTTGCCCTCTGTCCATGTGAACTATTTTGAATTTGCACCTTTAACTTCAGTAGATATGGAACGATCATTTCTTCTACAACCATATGTACAGGCCAAATGACTTACTTTTAACGAGAAGAAATGCCGAAAGCTACTGGTTGTGGCAACATACAGGGTTTGTCCGGGAAGTAATGTCAGTGAGCTTTGAAAAATGGTTTTTATTGGTTCTATGTGTACAAATCTTTAGAAACTTTCAAAATACATTCTTCCTGCGTCCACACATCTGTTACGGGTCTCCCACACAAAAAACCCCCCGCAGGCTTTTTCCGGTAACGCCTTTAGCGGCGGGTCTTCCAAACGCATTGGGGTTTTGAGGTGCGGAACAGAAAACTCTGGGGGGGGGGGGCGCCGGGGGGGGGGGGGGGGGGGGGGGGGGGAAAAAAGGGCTTCTGCTTGGTGTGGGGGGGGGGGGGGGGGGGGAAGCGGGTAGTCGTTGGAAAGCGGGAGTCTGGGCGACCATTCTGGAGGTGTCGACGTAAAAAAGTTCTTGGCATGGCAATTAAAAAAGACATTCAGCTTGGTTTTTTTTCGACCTGGACCCTGGCCTCGGCCCCTTTGCCTCTTGTCTGGATCGTATCAAGACCCAACTTCGTCCCGGTCCGTTCAGCACGGGTTTTGGCAAACGAGCTTCGCGCACACCTTCCTCATTCCTAAAGACTCCGACACAATTTCGTGAATAATGGTTTTCGTAATATCTAATGTTTCGGAAATTAAACGGACACTTCGACGACGGTCGGTGTTCAACAAGTCACGCACACGTTTCACATTGTCGTCGGAACTGGAGGTTGATGGCCGTCCAGCGCGGTTCTCGTCGTTGACATCTTCCCGACTTTCCCAAGGCCTTGTGCCACCGGAAAATTTGCCTGTCCGAAAGACAATCGACGCCAAAAGCCTTCTTCAACATTGGAATGGGTTCCGCAGCACTCTTCTCCAGTTTCACACAAAACTAGATCTCCATCCGTTGCTCAAGCGAACGTTGCATTTTTTCTAGCACCGGGTCACTGTAACGACTCTCAAAGAACGAGTGATGCGACCGCTACAACGACCGGTAGCCAACTGACGCTTGTTGGATCTTGGTGCCAGATCCCTCCACCACAACCCCAGCACGTAAAGCGCGGGCTGGCGCGTACAGTCTCGGGAAGAAAAATTCAGTGACATTACTTTCCGGACAAACCCTGTACGCTCAAGAAATGAAGACAGTCGGTGTCTCTGAATGACACAAGCGATAGGTATGTACATTATTAACACATTAATTATTCCAACACTTTCTATTGGGAGCGACTGAAACCTTAAAAAAAACAGGCCAGACATCGATTAAAAAATCCACAGGCTCTGCTTTAATATCGACTAAACGTAACGCGAATACTTATCTTATCCTTCGCCGACTACAAAATCCCACGCCCGACATTCCTCGGCGAAATTTAATTTGGTTTTTAATTGCGTATTGATCACCACCCCTTATATAGGCAACTCCCTCGCGTAATGGCCCGTCAGACTCTGGCTGACTGCTTAACCTACGGATAAATTGAACAGATCTTAAACAGTGCTCTACGGCATTTTCATCTGCTAAGTGATTCAGAAAGGGTTGTAGGGGTGACTCGGCGTGCGAATAGGGGATTATCATTAAGAGAAATCCACCGTCTCGACGACGGAAGACGACGGCGTAAGTTCGACGGGAGTGGTTGAGAAAAGGCGAGACGGCGTGCTGAAATAGGGGAGAGCGGGGCACAGTGGTCAATTTTCAAAACAAATTTATACTACATTGGCATTCATTCCGGAATCGGCTTAAGGGATGATTTTGGTATAGAGGTTTAATTTTTACACCGTTTTAACCATTTATTTTACAGAAACAGTATAAACACACTTGGAATTTGTTTGTTTCTTACATTCTTAAACGACATATTTGAATTACGCCTCAAAATTTCTTTATTGGCAATATCTTCAATTGATGCCTCTTGTATATTGAACAATTTCGGTATAATTGGGACATCCTATATATGTACGAACTATTGCATATTTTAAATCCTCAAAACTCCTCAAAATGAAACCAAATAAATTAATTTTGAATCATTTTTAAATTTTCGACTTATGTAAGTGTACCATGGCCATTTAATTCCACTGTAATAATCCTAGTAACCCTTAAAAATTTCGATCAGTAGTTGAAAACAATCAATAGCGTTGACTCCGGCATTTTCATTCGACAAAATTTTAATAAAATAACCAATATTAATTTTGAGCATTTTACCGGGATTGTCTAAATTTTCTGA
This sequence comes from Aromia moschata, assembly GCA_029963805.1. Lineage (NCBI taxonomy): Eukaryota > Metazoa > Arthropoda > Insecta > Coleoptera > Cerambycidae > Aromia > Aromia moschata. Next base: position 1,779,952 of record JAPWTK010000041.1, read on the forward strand.
ACTGTTATTTCATATGACTAAAGTATTGCCATTAGTTATTTTGGTACCAAATCGTGAAATCACAGTAGACTACACCACCGTACCCGTACATGGGTCTTTGAATCCGAATCCGCAGTAGGTTTACACCCATCATATCATAATTCCACTTATTGTTAGTTTCTTGTTTGTATACAGGTGTAATCAACATAAATAATAAATCTAATATTGTTATAGTACCTACAAAATTTACTATTAAGAAAGTGAGATTATCTAAAAGCATTTGGATGTACGAAAAATAAATCAAGCAACTGAATTTTATCATGTTTGTGTACGAGGTGTGGCAATTAAATAACCGACAAGTTTGAACAGAACTATGTCTGCTGATTCTGATAATTCAATACACAATTCCGCATTGCTACTCGCATAACTTTTCCAGCCATGTTTAAAATCAGCACTAATCAACAACTAACCGAGAATAGGCACTATCAAATGTAGACACTCACTAAACAAACGGACTTAAATTTTAGCCACTGGATTTAGTAACTTGCTTTAGCTACTTGACACGTGTAAATTCAGCTTTACGGCTGACCATCTTCCACCATCAATTCACGTCGCTCGACTTAACTCTTTCTTTCACTTAATAAAAAACCGCTTTACACTTAGATATGCTCTAGAAGTTTACAAGTTTTCGTTTAATGAAAATATTTAAAATACTACAGCCCGAGAGCAGGTAGTAAATTATGTTGTGCAGAAGGTAGCAATAATGAAAAACTCAAAAAAAATGCCGACGGTAATTTATCAAAGTTTTTAATTAAACCGCAGAATGGCTCACGCCTCTGACGAAAGTTAAGGACTTTATTATGCCTAGAAGGACAGGTAGAGTAGGTGTCATTATACAAAATAAAATGTCTCCTGTTATAAAGTAGCACGTAGACGCGTACCGTAGAAAAAAGATTCAATTTAATTTTTTCGTAGCATTTACTTATCTGTTTATTTATGGAACAACGTAGAATAACGGAATATAAGAGGCTTTACGATATTCTATGTAGTCCAGTAAATAAGCCGGAAAATACTGTAAGATCTGGAAAAGTTGATAAGCAGCTCCGATTTCAAAAAAAATTGTTTGTACGTGTTCTTTAGACCCTCAGGAACATTCATCACCACTAACATCTGCCTTGCTATCAAAAATGAAAAAATTATGGTAGTTTTCCCAACCCCAAAGCTTCCCCAGTAGTAAAAGTGATAAAACATTTTAAAAATTCAAAATTTTACCTCGGAAATCGTCTCTAAGGGGTTTTTGGGGTCGCTGATTACGAATCCGCAGTCAAAAATCGAGTGAGGGTGGTTGAACCCCATTAAAACCACCCCAAATTTTTAAATTAAAAATTTCGCCTCGGAAATCGTCTCGAGGGTTTTCGGGGTTGCTGATTACGAACCCGCGGTCAAAAATTGAGTGAGGGTGGTTGCACCCCATTAAAACCACCCAAAATTTTTTAAATACAAAATTTCGCCTCGGAAATCGTCTCTCGGGGGTTTTCGGGGTCGCTGGTCAAGAATCTTAAGTTCAATTACAAAAATTTAAACGTCTAATGCAATGGAGCAATATAATTCCACTTTCAAGTTTTCGATAGCCGATTCGTTTGTAAACTGTAGGATTTTACTTTTAAGTATGAGGTTTTCGCCGTGAAAAAAATCAATATTTATGTTTCAAAATTCCCCCTTCATATGTTTACCATCCTCTACAGTTGGTACTTTGAAATTCCCTCTTCATCTGTTTACCTTCCTCTGCAGTCGGTAACGTAGTTCTTGCTCATGAAAGGGGAGCTATATGCATACTTGCAACTACTTTTATACTTTCCCGCGGTATAGTATGCCTTTTTCTATTGCAATCTAGAGGGCCGGGGTTCAAATCCCGGCTCCGACCACTTTGGCACCTCTATGTTTTTTTTCATATGTGCCTATCACTGTAAAGTAGCTCCTCGTCAGTATGGTGTAATGCTTACCGGTTGCATTGTTGTAATTAGACCTCTGATTCGTAATCAGCGACCCCGAAAACCCCCGAGAGACGATTTCCGAGGTGAAATTTTGAATTTAAAAATTTGGGGTGGTTTTAATGGGGTGCAACCACCCTCACTCGATTTTTCATCTCGGATTCGTAATCAGCGACCCCGAACACCCCCGAGAGACGATTTCCGAGGCGAAATTTTTAATTTAAAAATTTGGGGTGGTTTTAATGAGGTGCAACCACCCTCACTCGATTTTTTGTTTGATATTTTATATTTAGGCCAACCACTGGGCGGATTCAGGGTTTCCCACGGGACCTTACGAACCAATAGACCTTGAGATCTCATGCATCACATCATTTGTCTTCAAACAACGTGACATTTTATTTGTCACACAATGTATATACCGTTATACATTTGGCGCCCAACGTGGGGTGTCACAAATGTATAACGGTGCAAGAACCCCTTGATTTATATTTATATACATATATTATTCTGGACTGTAGGGTTCTAGATTGCTATAAAAACAAAATTATATACTATAAGGTTGTCCGATCGTTCTCCAATTAGATACTCTAGTATTATAATTAGCGTGTTCGATGTGTTTATGTCGTCGGTGTCAGTATTACCTTAATAATAAAACCTTACACAGGCAAACGCCTAAAGAACTAACATTTTTTGATAAAATGAAAAAAATTCATCGGTGATTTCGAAGATTTATTATCGAAAGTAAAAAAGATAGTATGCCCTTGAGAACCCAGTTTATGTTCGACTTACTTCTAATGCAAAGTGCCAGTGATGCACCCCGGAATGTCTCGGTAAACACCCATTCCATGAGTTCTGTCAACCAACTACCACATACTTGGTAGTTGATTGGTAGATACAAAAGTATCTAGAACCATTTTTGCGCAAAATTTGCGTATGTTGACCGATTCATGCAAGATCTGGCAAACACATTCTTTGTCGATTCCTGTTATTTCAGTAAACCCTGGGATGCTCAGACGATGATATTCGCGGATTAATTTACCAATTAATTCAACGTTTTCGTCCATTTTTGACGTTGAGGGTCGTCCGTGGCGCGGATCGTCTTCGGTCGTTTTACGTCCCTCTTTACCCCGTTTAAACCATTCAAAAACTTGTGTGCGGGATAAAAAATTTTTTCCCGTACACTTCTTGCATAAGCTTCTGTCAATGTTTTCTCCAGTTTAACAAGAAACTTGAAATAAACCCGTTGCTCCATCTGAACCTTTAACATATTTTCAACGCGTCACTGGTGCGTAGACTAATTCAAGCGACTGCTCAGTCAAACTGAGAGAACCACTGGCTTGTCCAGCGAGCTCAGGGTGGGGAAAGTATCACATGACACAGTTCAGTTCAAACTTGTCGCGACATGCTTGCAGCGAGCTCATGCAGTCATTTCCAAGATATTCTGATGAAACAGTTTTTTTTTTTTATAATCTTTTTGCGTTTCAATTGAAGTTTTTCAATGCACCTTGTATAAGTATGCATTTTTATTTATTGTCATCAGCCTTACAAATAATTTTTTTCTGCTCCTGGGAATTAACGGCTTACGTCTTAGGTCTTGTCAAGAACTCGTTCTCCGCCACTGCCGGCAATTCTCCGTTCCCACATTTTCAATTAACTGTATTCTCAGCTTTTAAGTGAGCGACGATAATTCATTGCTCGAATTGTAATTTACAGAGTTCCGTACGCGGTAGGCATTCTAAGAGGCAACAATGGGCAACCTAATCGACATCTCTTCTGTTGACGTCGTCGTCTGTCTCGATTTTTACACCCCCCCCGAGAGGGTGTTCCGTAACGGATTGAGTTTAAATTATACGGTTTTATAAATTGTCGATTACGACTAGTACATTATGTTAAGTTAACGATTCCGAAGAAGCTAGCGATGTTTGTAATATTCCAGCAAGAACTTGAGAAGGCTCCAGCTTCGGAATAGAAAAACCCAAAACACATTTTCCGCAACAACGAAACACTGTACAAAATTTTATGAATCAATTTATCAAAGGAAAATATTATCTTAACAGTTATTATTATTAGTTATATCTTAACAATTAATTACTGTAAATCATACCTAGCCAATGTTATTGATTAAAGTAGTTAATACAACAACGAATTTTTTTAGCAAATTTTTTATTCGAATATAATTACAATTCAGTATTGTCTCCTTCAATATAACTTCCTTGAGAAGCCACACAGCACTGGAGACGGTTCTTCCATTCTTCATAGCAGTGCTGGAACTCATATACTGGAATATCCTTCAGCTGGTCGGTTACAGCCGTTTGAATGTCCCAAAATGACGTCCCTTGAGTTAATTTTTCAATCTCGGGAAGAGAAAAAAGTCACAAGGACTCAAATCAGGCAAATAAGGAGGCTGAGGAGCCACAGTAATGTTTTTACTGGCTAAAAACTCGTTTACAGAAATGGCTGTGTGACAAGGCGCATTTTCGTGATGCAACATCCAGGTTTTTCAAGAACCTCTCTGTAAAAGTGTTGATTTATTGTTTGGCCTGGAGACGCAAACTCTTTGTGGACAATTTCCTGGTTATCAAAATAGCAACTCAGCATGCATTTGATTTTCGATTTGCTCATTCTTGCTTTTTGGGTTCTGGAGAACTTGAAGTATGCCATTCCATGCTTTGGCGCTTGGTTTCCGGGTCGTACTCAAACACCTAAGTTTCAAGTAATGACACGTTCCATAAAATGGAGATCATTTTCAGTCGAATCCAAAAGTCAAGACACTTTTTTCTCCTGATGTCCTTTTGTTCCTGCGAAAGGTTTTTTGGAACCATTTTTGCGGAGATTTTTCTCATCCCCAATTCGTTAGTCAAAATCTGATCAACAGTGGTGTAATTCAAATTTAACTCTTCCCCTATCATTCTTGTTGTCAACCGACGCGACGATCTGAACGCATAAGATCCCGTATTCTCTCGATATTTTCATCGGTTCTTGAAGATGAAGGCCTTCCGCTGCGTGGTTCATCTTCAATCGACTCCCTCTAAGAATGCCTCAAAACCACCGAAAAACCTGAGCTCTTGAAAAAACACTGTCTCCATAGGCGTGTTGAGTTTTGCAAAAGTATCCGTTGCTCTGTGTCCAAGTCTGAAGCAAAACCTGATAGCACACCGTTGCTCTTTAAGGGGTTACATGGGTTTCAGAGGCCAAAAAAAACCAAATATTCTCGATTTTTTTACTCTTACTACAGAAGAGTTGTTTATTCAGTTTTTTTTTTTAATATTACTAGATAACTTTTGAACAACATTTTAAAAAATTTTGATGAGAAAATATGATAAATTGAATTGATGGCAGTCGATTTTCGGAGTTGCCTCTACAAAAAGGTAGTTGGCTGTAGTCAAAATTACTTGCGACTGCTTCATCTGAAAAATAAAAAAAACATATTTTCTTTTAGTATTAGAGTAAAACTAGTCCCTGAACGAAGGATTTAAAAAAAAAATGAAAATTGAATTTTTGGCAGTGGTTTGAACGAAGGTGTCACTTTTTCAATAAAATTTTCGGTATTCACTACGTTGTCAAATTTTTTTGTAGTCGAAGGAAAAAAAATCCTTCGTTCAGAGACTACGAAATGATATTTCAAAGAACACACACAGTCAAAGAAAAAGAGAGAAAGAGATACAAAGGGAAAGAATCAGCTGCGACTTGAGCTGCGAATATGAGAGGAAAATTTCAAATAAGAACAAATCGAATATGAGAGGAAAAGTTCAAAATGCTATATCTCCTAGTTTAAGTCGGATCGACTTGAACTTTTGGGAATATATTCTTGAAGAGTTGTACTATCAAATAAAAAAATTAAAAAAAAATCGATTTTTTGAAAATCTGAAACCCATGGAACCCTTTAAAACGCACTAGAAAAAACCGGAAACAGTCACAAAGAACAAACAAATGACTCTTAACAAGTTCAAAATTGTACTGAGGTGCATTATATGTTAACCTATTGCCCTTCCAAGTCCTGTCTCCGTAGTGTTGCTAGATCGGGCGATACGTTGTCAGTCTCATTACTTAATTTACACACCTCGTATATCTACCTAATTTTATTTAATCATAGAGACTGTTGAAAATGATGGCCATTTTCTCTAGAGTGCCAAAATTGGACACACTGTACACGTTCCAAATTTTAAAATTTTCTTACCATAAATAAAATACGGCAGGCTGAAATATGGTCTCTTTGACGTCCGTTATTAAATGGTAAAAGTGTTAAATTTGCTTGGTTTCTTCATGGGAATACTAAACGAATAAAAAGCTATATAATGTTGTAGCAAAACCGTATTATAGTTTCTAAGGTTAGATAACTGATTATATTTCTGATATTTGTCCACCCTGAAATATGGAGAGTCTATAAAACTAATATAACAAAATTCAGTGTATATCGATTCCTTCTTGAATGAAAACTATGGACCCTGGCTTTATTACTTTCTTTATTGTTTTCTGTAGTTCTCGATATTACACTGTCGCTGGAAAAATATAAATTATATCAGTATCCCTAGGGCCTCCGCTCATAGAAACAATTGCCCAGTAATGCACAAAACCGTTGCGCATCGATCAGAGCTACTAGATAATGTTTTACATTTATCGAAGGGATATTCGATTTCCTTTCCTAAATTCAACGGGCGCAGCTCTGGCTGTTTGCCGGTAATTGTAATTTTCGGAACTGTGCTCTGAAAAATCCATACCCAATACAGAAAAATGAAACTATAAAATCTGCGTTTTTTACTTGTTTTCCATAGCGGACATTGAATGCTGCTCTTTTTATTTATTATATTAATCAATTACACAGGCCCACAAAAAAAAGTGTCTGGTTCTGGGATGGAGACTAACTCTTTCTTATGTATTTTGTGCCGCTGAATCCGAATTCATCATAAAAAATAGGGGTTCCGCAGCTAAGTTTGAAGATAACCTCAAAAAACTGTCGAAAACGCCGTGTTGCGGTTGTAAAAGCTTGAGAAGACCAAAAAAATGCCCACAAAAAAGTATCTGATTCTGGGATGGAGACTAACTCTTTCTTATGTATTTTGTCCGCTGAATCCGAATTCATCATAAAAAATAGGGGTTCCGCAGCTAAGTTTGAAGATAACCTCAAAAAACTGTCGAAAACGCCGTGTTGCGGTTGTAAAAGCTTGAGAAGACCAAAAAAAATGCCCACAAAAAAGTATCTGGTTCTGGGATGGAGACTAACTCTTTCTTATGTATTTTGTGCCGCTGAATCCGAATTCATCATAAAAAATAGGGGTTCCGCAGCTAAGTTTGAAGATAACCTCAAAAAAACTGTCGAAAACGCCGTGTTGCGGTTGTAAAAGCTTGAGAAGACCAAAAAAAATGCCCACAAAAAAGTGTCTGGTTCTGGGATGGAGACTAACTCTTTCTTATGTATCTTGTGCCGCTGAATCCGAATTCATCATAAAAAATAGGGGTTCCGCAGCTAAGTTTGAAGATAACCTCAAAAAACTGTCGAAAACGCCGTGTTGCGGTTGTAAAAGCTTGAGAAGACCAAAAAAAATGCCCACAAAAAAAAGTATCTGGTTCTGGGATGAAGACTAACTCTTTCTTATGTATTTTGTGCCGCTGAATCCGAATTCGTCATAAAAAATAGGGGTTCCGCAGCTAATTTTGAAGATAACCTCAAAAAAACTGTCGAAAACGACGTGTTTCGGTGGTAAAAGCTTGAGAAGAACAAAAAAATATTTGCTTCACGTCGAAAACACTTTGTGTCTACGTATTTTGGCCTGCTGAATCCGAATTTTCTATGAAAAAAGAGGTTTGACCAACGATTTTGGAGATAACCTCAAAAAACTGCTGAAAACGACTTTTTTTTTGTAATGAAAGCTTGAAAGAAATGGGAATATGATTCGCGTCACATATAAAATACCGTATTCCTATGTATCTTAATTTCTTAAACCCGAATGTGTCATGAAAAAATTGGTTTAACAAGTGAATTTCAAAGATCATCCTCAAGAATATGTAAAAATTGCGTTTTTTGTGGTAAAATCTTGAATAACGTGGATTGAATCAGTCTGAAATCAAGACTAAGCGGAAACTCTTTAGTAATCACATGAACATACTTGCATTTGACTTTCTGGAATTCAGACTACGAAAATAACTTGAAACAACAGCAAGCTGAAGACAAATCTGAAGATTGTTGTATCTCTGAGAGCGGAAATCTGGGAATATTCTGGGATTCAGCGGCACAAAATACATAAGAAAAAGATAGTCTCCATCCCAGAACCAGATACTTTTTTTTTGTGGGCATTTTTTTGGTCTTGTCAAGCTTTTTACTACCGAAACACGTCGTTTTCGATAGTTTTTTTGAGGTTATCCTCAAAATTAGCTGCAGAACCCCTATTTTTTTATGATGAATTCGGATTCAGCGGCATAAAATACATAAGAACAAGCATTTTCTTAGTCATTTTTTTGGTCTTCTAAAGCTTTTACAACCGAAACATGTCGTTTTCGACAGTTTTTTGAGGTTATCTTCAAAATTACCTGCGCGGAACCCCTATTTTTTATGATGAATTCGGATTCAGCGGCACAAAATACATAAGAAAAAGTTAGTCTCCATCCCAGACCAGACACTTTTTTTTGTGGGCCTGTGTTATTCGAGATATGCTCTTCAGTTGTCTGTTGTAATGTTTGCCCCGTAAGAGATATGAAAGTATTGATTCAGTAAAATACTTTATTGCTGCTGAATACTGCAATTGATTCAACCTGTAATTATATTTATTTTCTAAAAAAAAACCCTATCAACTTTTTAAACCAATCAAATTTTTTACTTGCTCGGCAAACTGTAGAATGTAGACATAATATGTATGTATACAAGTTAATACATTCTATTAGTAAACAAGGTATCAAACGCTTAATTTAACTTCATTTGCTCACTCACTGCTATGACTGGAGGCGAAATTTAAACTCAACCCGAAAAAAAACGTAGGAAACGCGCTTTTGATAGGTATTTACTCAATTTTTGATTTTTATTTCAAATTAAATGTATATTGGGGAGAAATTGCCTTTGCACGAATTTTTTTCCAGAGATCCATCTTTATAGGACTTCTAACTGAACTAAATATTGATTTTTCAAGTTTGACAACTTGACACACAACGCAAAAAATATGTCTTAAAAATAATCTATTGTTTTTTTTTAAGTCAATATTTAGTTCAGTTTGAGATCCCATCAAGATGGACCCCTGACTATGGTCTTTAGTGTTTAATTAGAGTCCATTGTTTCGAAATGTTGATGACAAACATATTTTAATACTTGATTTTATTTTGATGAAAAACAAAGATTGTTACAGGTGTGATGGAAAAAAACTGACTCTTTTTCTAACCGAACTTTAATTTTGTGTTAGCATCTCTTTTGATACTTTCAATGCGGCTTTGTTGAAACAACTATTTTAATAGACATGTTGGTATTTATGTTTTAACTAAAAACATAGAAAAGCTAGGTAAAGTTTTATTCAAATCAATAAATAATAAAAATAATACGTATGTATCAATTTGTAAACTATATCATAGGCATCAGAAGATATCTTTCAGCCAAATATGAATGTGGTAAGAATGTCCTAATAATTTCCCCTGGTTGAAATTTATTTTTTACTGGTTAAGAACTTTCTGGTCTAAAAAACATGATAAAGGCACCAAATTGAGTAAGATTATAAGTTTAATATGCCGTGAATTAATTTAAAACTTTCCGCATATTTAAGGCATCACCCGGTCTATTTTAATATCTAAATAATGCGAGGTTGTCTTCGTCAGTTCACTTGTTTCCGGAAAAATAAAAAACTATTTTACTCTCTATACAAGGCAAATCGATTAGCCTGGCTTCTTTCCTTTCTTTAAAGCCGTTCACTTTGTGTAGAGTTAATTTAAGATATCTGTTGTTCCTGCGTTTGCTCTCTGATGAAACAATGGACGGTTAATGCTAAGATGTAAAAGAGGGAACAAATTCTAAAATATATAACGAGTTTTAAATTGAAACAGCAGTTATTCATAAATAAACGAATGTAGTTTGCTTGTCAAACTTGACTGCAGGTCATTTACCAAATGTAAATGTCCACCCAAAACATCCACCACATCACAAATTCAAGAGCAGAACATTCTTTGGAACATCATGTGGATCCAAGATCCAAATTGTTGAATTGGCAATAATTGGGCAAAATATTGATAAATAAGCGATGAAAGATAATACCAAATGTAGCATTAGTGAAACCATAAATTTATGTATTCGCTATAGTAATAGCTTTTTCAAAAATATCAGGCTTGTCTTTACTTTGCACTGGAAATTTTTGGAACAAATGTGTTTTGTCTTTAGATTTCATTATTTCGTATAAAAGGTTAACATATGCCTGGTTTTATACAATATTACGTTAGTTTCTTTTGCCACAACATGACATTTTTTTTATAGTATCACCTATTCTATTTGGAGGTTTGTATATAAATACTAGTATCATTTTTAATCCTACAATAGGTTTTTTAAATCTCATATTTTCTTGAGTACTGAAAATTTCTGAAGGAGAAGACTCTTTTGTGAGATTTTATCACTAAAATGGAGGATAATCGGCAATCCAAACGCTATTTTCAATAAATGTACATACGATCTACTACAATTATTTCTACGAACTACTTCATGCAATCCCTATACGTCATATTTATTTCTGAACCCTAACTATAGTTTCAATACTCAATCTGCTTCATAAACTTTCTTGTCCAAAGATATTTCTACCATGCGAGTAAAACTAAGTGGGGTATATACTTAGACGTTACTGTTTAATATCAATAAGTGGCCTGAAGCAAGTAATTAACTATTTATAGTCTGCATACTAAACTGCACCCGGGTTCCTCTTACCGTATAAGTAAATGCACATTTTTCTTAATTTACGCTTGGAATTTGGCCCACTACTTTGCATCTGCATCAGGTTTAGAGTGAAAATATCGTTACGATCCGAATTTCGCTCGAGAAATGTCTGTGAGAGTGTTTATCAATTTGCGCATAATATATCAAGAATATTGACTCGAAAAATTGTAAATTGTCGAAGGATTTATTAGGCGCACTATAAATATTTGGTGAGGCTTTTGGTTTATGGAATACGTCCATCTGGTGTTTTGTTTGTTGTGGTTGGACGACAATGAAAACAGTCATTAATGGAGGAGCATAAACGGTTTTTACTAAATAAATTTACAAGTACAACAAATGATTTTTAATGAAGTTCTAGGTAAGTCCTGACTAAAAAAAATAATTTATCTGGTTATTGTTTGTACAGGGTGTCCCGAAATTAATGGAACACTGAGCAAGACCAGATTCCTTACGTCAAAATAGTACGATATAGCCAAACTTACTTTGGTCCATCTGTGGATATTAAAAGAATTACAGGGCGTTTAGGTTAAAATTTTGAATTCAAAAATCGTAAAATTTTTAGAATTTTTTTGCTGGGACGAGAATAACAAATCCGTACTAACTTTGCTATAGACGCTAGAGGGCGCTACAAAATGTACTCTTGGTTGGTCATAACTTTCTTTCTCAATGGCTATGCGAAAGTTTTAATAGAAACATATTATCCTCTTATCTGTTTTACATAAATGAGATATACTTGTTTTATTTCGATAAAGTTAACCGTTTGGATTTATTTACTGTTTTGCCATTTGATGCAATTTAATTTTGAAGATAAAAGTTTGTGTAATTACTTACGTAAAACTACCATAATAAGCTTTGGTTATTTGGAAACAAATCGAACTATTGCAAGTTAACTAATTGACTAGTAACTTATCTCAAACAGTGAATTCTTGTAAATTTGTGTGTAAAACTAATAGTATCTGTATAAGAATTTTAAGAATTTTGAATTCAAAATTTTAACGTTAACCCCCTGTAATTTTTTTACTATCCACACATGGACTAAGGTAAGTTTGGCTATATCGCACCAATTTGATGTAAGGAATGTAGGCTTGCTCTGTGACCCATTAATTTCGGGACACCCTGTGTAATTTGTTTTAAGAATATAGAGCGGAAAATTCAAGTTTAAAAAGTGTAATGTTTGTATGTGTGTGAACTTTTATAAAAATATTCAATGGAAGGTAAAAACTTCAATTCGGTTATTCTATGAATTACATAAGTAATATGATATATGTTCTGTTCATCAGATTTTGACTAAGGAATTGGGAACGAGAAAAATCTTCGCAAAAATGGTTCCAAAAACCTTTCGCAGGAAGAAAAGTTCATCAGGAGAGAAAGGTGTCTTTACTTGTTGGAATAGATTGAAAATGATCCCCATTTTATGGAACATGCCATTAATGGTGATAAGACTTGGGCGTTTGAGTACAACCCGGAAACCAAGTGCCAAAGCGTGGAATGGAACATTTCAAGCACTCCAAGACCCAAAAAAAGCAAGAATGAGGAAGTCGAAGATCAAATGCATGCTGCTTTTTTGATAGCCAGGGAATTGTCCACAAATAGTTTGTGCCTCTAGACCAAACAGTAAATCAACACTTTTACAGAGAGGTTCTTGAAAAACTTCGAAAAAGGGTAATGCATGTGAGACCAAACATCAATGCGCTTTGTCACACAGCTATTTCAGTTAACGAGATTTTAGCCACTAAAAACATTCCTGTGGCTCCTCAGCCTCCTTATTCGCCTGACTTGAGTTCTTGTGACTTTTTTCTCTTCCCGAGATTGAAAAATTACCTCAAGGAACGTCATTTTGGGGCCATAGAAAATATCCAAACGGCTATAACCGCCCAGCTGAAGGCTATTCCAGTTCATGAGTACCAGCACTGCTATGAGGAATGGAAGATCCATCTCCAACGCTGTGTGGCTTCCCAAGGATGTTATTTTGAAGGAGACGATACTGAATTGTAACTATTCGAAAAAAAAAAAAAATCAGTCTCACTACTTAATTTACGCACCTCGTATATTGACTAACGGTTAAAAGTAATTAATAAACCAATAGATTTTATACAATCAGTGACATAACATTTTGTTTGTTAAACTGTGTATCTTTTGGTCAACGACGAATGTTAAGCCACAACACAAACAAAATATATTGTTATACTACAAAACTTCCCATTTTATTAAAGGATATTCACACATTCAAAATATATTCCACAATTTCCAGATCCACATACTGCTTTAAAGGCCTGCTTTGTTATTCACTGTGTCTAACAGCGGGAAATCCATTTTATGTAAAATGGACCCGTGTAATTCCATCCGATGTCGCCTCTTTTAATAAAATTTTCATTGAAACTGGCGAAGCACTCCTTCGGGAACCTCTTCTTAGACTTCCAAATCGAAATAGTTCGATTTTCGCATGTCGCAAAAGTCGCAACTTATAAATCTGGAAACTTTTTCGCCTGTAGAGAATTCACCCTTCGCCATAAATTATACATACCCAAGGTACTTTTTACACCACAATAAATGTAAAATAGGTGTACGCAATATATATATCAAACGACTCTTCCGTCTTCAGTTCCCACAGGGACTCCGAATTTTGTAACCTCTCCTGCTTTTCGTATAAATCTCGGCCATCAAATCTGAACCCTCTTGAAATACTTCAGTACCGTAGTTGACTCTATGCATCTCTCATAACCCCTGGGTATAAACTGTGCACCCCAATGTTCGCGACAAGAAATAGAGGATTGCCCCTGTTCAATGGATGACTTACTGCCACACCTGATCAGAGTGTTCAGATTACTAGTACAGTAGTAGATTATTAGTACTTTGAGAATAATGGAGTACTCTACACCCAAACCACGCCATGTCATAAGCTTGACATAGTTTTTTTCTTACAACCCTACAAACGAATGTGAACGATACATAAAAAATACAATAGCGACGAATAGTTCGCTAACCAATTTACATACACCCAAGTAAGATCTAGTGAAACCATCTACAGGCGGTCGCTAGTGGAATAGAAAAATCTCTAGTCAATAAGGTCCAATCAATATGTCTATGAACACACCCATTACTTTGAGTGTGTTCATAGACATAGAGGAAGCATTTGATAAAATCACTTTCTCAAAAATTTAATCAGCTTTAGCAACAAGGCATCTCTTCGGGAATTAGTGGGTGGATAACAGATATGCTGTCGCAAAAAATAACGATATTGCTCTGACCAATATTTCTGCTTCTTGGATGAAAGGCTATGTGTAATATAGAGGTAACAAGGAAACTGATAGGTTGCCAAAAAACTATAGTTAACTAGTGGGACGAAGTCAAAAATACTTCCAAAGAAACTATTTTTCTTTTAGTCGACGACATCGACGTCATGACCTCATCCCACCAGTTAACTGTAGTTATACGTATACAAACAGGTCACTAATCCTACATTACGTTGGGTTGGCATTCAGCTAGAGCATATTCACCCCGAACCTTCAGAGCCTACTAAAAAGTGCATTGACAACTACGCTGAAGCAAATACGAGTGAATAATTGAACATATTAGCTATTACTATAACGTCAAGGTTTCTGAAGGTTTATATTTCATTTTCTGGACATCCTGTTGATGTGGTGTAGCCCCTGAGGAAGCATTTTACAACAAAGCTTTATTGATGTTTGTGTCATGCCTCGCTTGCTCTACATGAATTTTGATTCGACGATTGATTCGTTCTTAGAAATCCACTTTGTCTATCACTACACTGAGTGAGATAAAAAGTAATAACTAATGTTTTTCTAATATTCAGAAACATACTGACATTGTACCAATTAACTGACTCGATGAAATAAAACAAATGAAATAATTTACTTTGTTTCCACAATTATATTTCGTAATAATATTAACTGGAATTCACATAGGTACCAACTTAAAAAAAAATACATTTTACAATGCATGTATGTGTGTTTTGATTATTTTATACTATTATAATGAAATATAAACTTACATTAATGAAAAAAAGAGTGGTGTTGTTATACTCAAAATAAATACATCTTTTCCAGGCTTATTTTACACGTGTAATTGCTTTTTTTGTTACAAAATATTTTACATAGTTACCTTTGATACTATGGACATTTCAGTGTTGTTTGATATGAGCAGTGAATAATTACATAGGCCGACAAGATTTTAACCCAGAAACCAGAATATATTTTTCCAAAGGGATTTGATGCGCTGAATCCGAATCCGAGTTCCAAATCTTTCAATTGGCTCTGGTTTTCGAGATATCCTAACCTAACAGTGCAAAAAGCGATTTTGGCCTATATTTGAGGATATCGCAATTTTTTTTCTCAAAAAACTATGAACATGTTGTTTTGTTGAAATACATGCCTTGCCCTTTTAAATGACGTCGAGTTTACTCAATTTTTTTTTCGCTGCGATATCGCATTTTGAAATTTTTAAGTTTGTGAATTTCTCTATAATTGAAAACTTATTAAGGATCGCGTGTACATCAACCAGTCGATTGGTTTTTTAATTAGAAAACACTGAAAATGTTTGAAATTCAATAACAGGTCAATGTTTTCTTATGTAAAAAGACTTCAGACTTGGCTCGTTCAGAGTCCAAGGTCAGATTTTCAAAATTGACCTGCTATTCGATATCGCAGCGAAAAAAAAGATATTTGAGTAAACTCGACGTCATTTAAAAGGGAAGGCATGTACTTTAAGGTGTTGTTCGTAGTTTTTTTGAGGAAAAAAATTGCGATGCTACATAACCTCAAATATAAGCCAAAATCGATTTTCTTGCACTTTTAGGTTAGGATATCTCGAAAACCAGAGCCAATCGAGAGATTTGGATTCGGATTCAGCGCATCCAAAACCTTCGGAAAAATATATTCTCGTTTCTGGGTTAGAAGGTCGGCCTAATTTTGTCGGCCTGCTTTATTAAATGGGTTTTATTCATAATATTACTATGTACCTATATGAGTATTAATTTATGTTTTCTGTTTCAGAGCTATGGAGGAATGACCCTGGTTTTATAGTAGCAAGGTAAGCAAACATTTTTCTTTGGATCGTACAATAGGCATATTAGGTATATTTCTTTATTAACTTTTCCACAGTTTTCTTCGAGGCATTAAACAATTTAGAGAAGAAAAATCGACCAATAAATTAGTATCCAGTAATATTTATTACAAACCCCATAAAATTTGACATAGATTTGACACAGTATTAAATCTACCGCCGTAGCTATTCCAAAAACTATTACCAATTCATTCATAATGTAAAGCTTACCACGCTATTTTTCAATAACAAGATTTATGCGATTTAAAGAAGAGTAAGTTTATAAAGCTACTGTTATATTAATTTTATTTGATCACCTTTTGATTTAGCTGTTAACATTTTGCCATTTACCGGTTTCTTCCCTTTTTTTTTAATCCACAAGCATACGCAGAAAAAACACCATAAATCAGTGTCATCCACCCTCTATATTTGTTTCCCCTAAACTCCTTTCACAACGTGTTGAATTTCGAGCTGAAGATTGACGATGTATATTTTTTTCTTTGTATATTCCCCAATTTATCGGGCTTAGCTGGTTTCTACAGTATTCAACTACTAAGTTGCAAATCAGTTGCAACTTTCGATTTTTTTCTCAGATTAATTTTTACGTCTTTCTTGAAAGCTTAGAAATTTGCAGGAAAAAACTGCAGTTTTATGTTTGAAAACCGTTTAAAAATCTCTATCGAATAATAAGATAAGGTAATCTTTAATAACGTATGACGACACACAAAAGAAATATGTTCAATTTTCTTTTTCAGAATGAAATAGTGCTCTTTTTTTTATTTTTGTAGATCATTTATTTATATGTATACCAATACAAAGACTGATTTTTGATCTGAAAAAACCGTGGAAAAAAAACTATAACCTAATCCAGAAATTATTTTACGCAGTTTGCCATGAACACTGTCATATAATTCATGTTAAGTAGATGACAACACTGCAACGCCAATATGATTTGTTCATAGCTACCCAGATGTGTACCTATCACAAAAAATCATTAGTTTATAATTTTTGAGTGATTTTCAAAACTTGTTGTTGCTATGTCATCTACATACATCAAATGAATTCTATGACACTATGCTCACTGTATAAAATAATTTCTGAAAGGTTTTGTGTCGTTTTTTCACAATGTTTTTCAGTTCAAATGTAAGGATTTATTTATATCTATATACGCAGAAATAAATTCTGTACAAGAATCAACAAGAAAAAGAACACCACTTCATTTGAAAAAAAAGTTGTCTCTCGTGTTATGTTCATTGAGAGCCGCGTCGTTACCGCAGCAGATTTTTCAAAGTACAGCGCTCGTACTCCGGGTGTCAATGGTAAAAACAAATTAATGATGGAGCATTAATATAATTGGCCGGTGTGCAGAAAGCCGATTTGGTAAAGCCCGAATGTCGATAGAATGGCGTCAAACGTATCTCAGAATTGCATAAAGCCGCAACAGCGTGGTATCAGTTTGGAGTGTTGAAGGCTGACACTGAACCGAGAAGGCGAAACTCCTATCGGGTCGGGTTTGATCCAAATGCATTAACGGATAAGTAAATCCACTGCGCAAAACTTATACGTTTTAATGCATACCAGCTGATTAAAAATTGTAACTGCACGTAGCAACAAACGCATTCGATGGTAGCTGCAGCGACAGTGAAATTAAAAGCCGAATTATTTTAATATCAAAGGTCAAATAAATATACGGGGTCTTCTAGATCACGCGGACGTAATTTCTGAGTCAAAATAGTACGATACAGACCATTTCAAAAGGAACTGTAAATAAGGCCATCCAAGCGCTTCTCCATTTCTTCCTTAATATCTATCGCTTTTACGCCACAAAAAAAAATGCTGAGTTTCGCAGACATCCTGCAAACATCCGGTACATATACGTACGAAAATTCATACGCATAATAGAATACGTCTATTCGTTTTTGTGGATTATGTTAGTCTATCTTGGCCTTGTTTGTCCAAATCACATTTGTTTCATATCATTATAGCTTTGAGATGAGTGAAAATCGCGATTTGGTGATTTGCAACTTTTGTCCTTCTTAAACTGGAGTGGATATTGGAACCTTCGGGGTAGAAAAAAAACTGGACGTTTTTCACGAAACACCGAACTACTATACTTTTCTCGACGCACGTTTCGCCAACTAAGTTGGCATCCTCAGGAGAAGATTAAAACTAGATTGTAATTTACACACTTGCTCTATTCGTACTAAATTTGTTGCCACTGTTCGCTGAACCGGAACATCTGTCTTTGTTTATCAGGGCAAACAGTGGACAGTTCAGTACTGAACCTGTCCTTATTCATACTACCGTTACATGTAATGATTTCGAAATTTTCAAAAGCATCCAACTGTCTACTGTTTGTTACATTTCTAATTAATTTCAAATTATTTATGTCTATCCTATGGTTGTTGTCAAAAGCATGTTGGGCATCACAAGATTTTTCCGTTCTGCCATATTTTAAATGAGGCATGTGTTCTTTAAATCTAGTCAAAATATATCTTTTCGTTTGTCCAATACACTTTTGATCATAGTATTTATAACTTATTTCGTATATTCCTGACTTTTCGTTATTGTCGATTTTACTTTGGAGTTATTAAGATTTTTTTTGAAAAGTCAGATGCTTCTTGGATATATTAGACTGATTTCATGGCCTCTCTCTCTCTCTGTGTGTGTCTGTCTCCTTTTTTTTTCGTTTGTCGTTAACATTTAATTATGTTCCGAAATTGTCAAATTGTAAAGTAAGATTGTTTTTTTTTTCAAATAGCAATTAAAGGCAAAGAGCAGGTAACAAATTGTTCCACTCAAATTAACTGACGCATGATCTAATTCGTTATCTATGTTGTTATATTGTATCAAACCATCCAAAAAAAAGGCCATCAAAGTTGGTCAAATAAAAAAACGCATTTCAATTCTATCTTAAATTTATTACCTTATTTAATTGTCAAAGCTGTCACCTTATACGACAGTCATTGTTTATTTTATAAATTGTGACAGTCACTTGTCAATAGTTTGACATCACCGAGAAGCTTCGACATGATAGCGATATTTCTATCTCTCTCGTTCATAACCAGATTTGATGACGTTTTTTGTCTCTTTATGTTTTCTATGTGTATCGTCAGCGTATACACTGTGATTCAGAATTATGGTGCAAAAAAGTAATCACAGATAGAGGTCTTAAAATAAAGAAACACGTGTATTTTCGTTTTGGTCAATTTCGATTTTTAAGGCCCGTACGGGTCCATAAATGGGACATTGGGAAAATAGTTTTTTTGAGACATCTCGATAGGTACTTGACCAATTTCAATGAAATTTGGAGGGTAGTCTCAGAATAACTTTCTAATAGAACCCTTAAAATATTTTTAGACCTGCCGCAAGGGGGCGCTACATAAAGTCACTACTTCGCAGTTTTTCGCTTCTATTTTTTTTATTCAATTATCTTTTGTGTTTTTCTTTTTTTATTCTGATGCAGAATTCATTTTTACACCAAAAATGTCCTCTAGTCTATTTTTCATATCATGCACCCATTTCGAGAAAAATGCGAAAAACTGTTTCGATGATCTGACTTGCAATACTGCGAAACTACAAATTATCACAATTGCCATGGAAACAAACAGGTGACTGGACGAATTAAAACATCTAGCGTAACAGTGACCTTTTTTATTAACATAGAAAACAAGAATTAAACTATCAATACTAAGGACAAAAATAAACGAAAAGTAATTTAACATAAACAACAAGAACTAAACTAGTAATAATAAGGAAAATAACAAGCGAAATAGCAAAATCTTCATTTTAGAAATTGTTCAAAGTGTCCAGCATTAGCTCGAAGATTGGGAGATATTCTCTAACAAACCTAACCGTCTGGTACTCAACGTAGGATCTTCCCAGACTCTGTTTAATACTCGCTCTTCTACATTCACATTTCTCGCAAACCGTTGTCTTCCTGCATTACGATTAGTTTTATAAAATGTACCTGTTTCTCTCAAGCGGCGATCAATATTATCGAACATTTTTCGAGAGGGTGTTCTTCTATTAGGAAACTCTTGTCTATGTATCCTAACTGCAGCACTTGAGTTGCTGTTGCACCAACCATAAACTAAATACATGTCCGCCATTTCAGGAAACGTAAAACGCTCAGCCACTATAATGGTAAATAAGGGTAGGTATTAATTAAATAACTCACAGCACAACAATCTAACTGGCAAATAAAAATAGTAAACGTCAAGATGTCATCGTTGATGCTCCTTAATTTGTTCAATTATTTTCATGGCAATTGTGATAATTTGTAGTTTAGCAGTCAGATCATTGAAACAGTTTTTCGCATTTTTCTCGAAATGGGTGCATGATATGAATAATAGACAAGAGGACATTGTTGGTGTAAAAATGAATTATGCATCACAATAAAAAAAGAAAAACATAAAAGATATTTGAGTAAAAAAAATAGAAGCGAAAAACTGCGATGTAGTGACTCTATGTAGCGCCCCCTTGCGGCAGGCCTAAAAATATTTCAAGTGTTCTATTAAAAAGGTTATTCTGAGACTACCCTCCAAATTTCATTGAAATCGATCAAGTACTTATCGAGATATCTCAAAAAAAAACTTTTTCCCAATGTCTCATTTATGGGCTCGTACGGGCTTTAAAAATTGAAATTGACCGAAACGAAAATACACGTGTCTCTTTATTTTAAGACCTCCATCTGTGATTACTTTTTTGCACCATAATTCTGAATCACCCTGTATAATAAAATCAGTACATCGTAAATTATTTGGAAACACTGTTCTTGTTACTAAAATCAGACATTTTCGAGCACTTGGTGCGGCAACAGCCTTAACATTTTACGTCCGAGGCTTCAATGCGTCCCAGGTGTCTATCCACTTAAATATACGGTTTTGTTTTAAGACAATACAAACTCAGGCAGCAATAACGGTGCCATAAATCCGCTCGCAGCGCCAGCGGCTCTGTTATATCCTTAAAGGATTCGCTAACGGTTGGGCTTGAGGTCCTGGTGGATCCCGACAGAGATGCAAGCTGATGTGCATTTCGAGAGATCGCCTGACGCCCTGCGCTGGAGCTCGATTTCTGCCAATAATAATTCACCATTAGGTATTCCAATAGACTCCAAACTGGGAAACGTAACCGCAGTCTGTCGGTCTTAACGTATGGAATATATAATGTATGAAATAGGATTTATCTACCTGTTCAGTCGCCTATTTTCACGAATAACAACAAGAGCGTCCGAATTTCTATTGCTTTAAAAATACCGCTGCCTAAGAATAGTAGATAGTACTACCACATCATTTTTTTTACATTTTATTGGAATAGAATCTGTAAAAACATCAGGTTATGTTCTTCAAAGTGTGATATTTGGATAAGACCTTTCCGACATGTGCCCGTATATGCCATTTATTACCTTTATGACCATTATGACTTTTATGACATTTATAAATGTATATACACTCGAACCCCTCTTATTTCACCTTCGCTTAATTCACATCCTCTGTTATTTCACCACGTTTCCCCCTATTAGGTCGCGAAACCGTCCCGGTTAAGTCGCCGCCTGTAAAAGTTTTAGAACTACGTTTGGAAATTGGATTATCGCATGAATATGTACAACATTTATTGAAAAAAAATTATTGTGTAATACATTTATTGATTTAAAATAGGTTAGGTGTCTTTTAAAAATATTTAATCTTTAAAATATTCATTCAAGTGGAAAATTGAACTTTGTCACGCACGACTGGGTATACTTACATTGATTTTTCGTTCAGTTGGCTCATTTTTCGTTATAACAAGTGCTGTGGTATATCTCTAAATATTTCTTTTTGCAGTTAAAACACAAAAAAGTTGAGGTTATGATCGCGACTTAAGAGAGGCAAAATTTCGCGACTTAAGCGAGGTAATGATGCATGGATTTGGCGACTTAAGAGGGGTTCGAGTGTAACTAATATAACTGTTCAGAAATTAGTGGGCTAGAGTTGCTAGCGTTGCTAACAACAAAAAAAAGGTGACAGAGGCTCCTGACATAATTTTTAAAATTGTATATTTCATCGTTGTATCAAGTTTAACATTTTTTATTCAACTTTGTAGTGATAATAAAAATGTGTCCAGTTTCAATTGAGTTTGGAAATAATCGCCGTCAGGAGATTCAAAAAGAGACAGTATTGCAGAGGTTCACGATTTCAAAAAAAGTATACAGAAGGTGTCCCCGTATTGAGTTACCTATAGGTGAATTTTAATTTTTCGACAAAAAGTCATTCTTCATAAAAAGTTTTGCTTGTCTTGAATCGTCCAGAAAGTTTGTTTTTTGTTCAATTTAACATACAGGGTGTTCAAAAATAGCAAAAATTAAATAATAATGAAGAGTAAAGTACCTTAAATATTAACGCTATGTAAAAAAGTTATTAAGACAAATGTCATTTGCAATTAAATTTAATCTCAAATATGAAAGCATGGCCTACTAGTGAATATTAAGTATTTTGAAGAAATTCCGCATTTTTTATCATTGTTATACGTTTGAAGTATAGCCATTTTCCTTTAAAAAAATTATGTTTACTAAAGGCGCAGACATAATAAGAAATCATAAACCCCAAAAATATTATTTAAACATTTGAAGAAATAATATAATAAACAAATTCAACAATTATTAAAAAAAAAACAGCAAAATTATTATTCACGCACGATAACTATTCTACATGCAGGCCTCTATGTTGAACACACCTCTCCAGTCTCGTTCTAAAAGATGTGTATGTTGAGTGATCATTTCTCTTTCAGCTGTTATGTTGTACGGGGTTTTTCCTTATAATTTTCCACCCCCTCCAAAAAGTTTATTTCTACAGATAGAACAAAATGATAATTATAAAAGTTGCAGGATTTTTCCTAAAAGTTTTACCAATTTCTACTAATTGTATTAATTGATTAAAAATATGGCAGTTAAAAAAAACAAATAAGATTGCTCCATTGCTCCACAAGAATGTTCCATTTAAAAAATAACATAAGGTTAACTTATGTTATTTTTTAAATGGAACACTCTAAGTATTGTCATAGTTTTGAAATTAACTTAAATTCCACATTACCAACATGAAAAAACATGTAATACGTTTGTACCACCAGCCATTTTTGAGTTACTTTGCTTTAAATACTTCCGTCTAGTCAGCCGTGCCTGACGATTCGACATAAAAAAGTGACATTTTATCGCATTGGCAATCTATCAATATGGAAAACAAAATAAATAAATTGTACTATGCATTATATCATAAATAAAAAAAGTTACAGAAGATTTAGTGTTAATATATTGACTAAAAGTAATTGTTTCCATATCGATCCATAGCCAGTGCGATAAAACGTCACAATTTTATTTCGAATCGCCTGGCATGGCTAACTAGATCGAATTATTTAAAGTAAAATAACTTTAAAAGGACAGAACCAAACATAGACATATTATATATTCTTAAAATCTGTAAATTAAGTTGATTTCCAAAATGCTACAACGTATAGGATGTTCCATTCAGAAAATAATTTACTTAAGTTAAACTTTTTTTAATTTTGTGATTGTTTGTTGTGTTTTTTTTTGTTGGCAGATTAAGACTGATTTCGTCAAATGCTCCAAGTAACATTTGCCAAAGGCATAAATTTAATTATAACCCATGCCGCCCTAAATATTTCATTGGTATCTGCTTTAACATTGAATATTACATTTAGAAATTCATGTCGTTTATGTGATTTATAATCGTCTAAGCGGCTTAGTGTACAGATAACTGTTTGACAAACAATCGTTATCTCATTCCCATGAAACCACTTCATAAGTAAATTATTTGAGAATTTTTGTATTTGAAGGTACACTAATGATAGCTTATATTTTGTCGGCGATACACCATGCTTATGCTTGGTTTGTTAATAAGATCATGATCACATGTGGCTTCATTTTGTTACCAGTTTTAGGACTTATGAACTAATTACAATATTAAGTGGATATTAATATGACCGTTAGTTGCAGCTTACGGAATCAGAACAAGAACATACTAAGATATTCCGAGTTTTGTTACCTCTATTCCCACTGCAGTTCATTTTTCTCTTACATTTGAAATGATTTAAATAAATCATATACAAAGTTAATTCCGTAGAAAAACACTTTTGTTTACATATTTGCCATCTTATTCTATTTGAATCCCGATTTATTACTGAGAAGCATATTTAATGATCGCTGTATATACGTAGACATACATGTCCACTTACAAGCTAGGATGTTCGTGGAAAAACATGTAACTAATTGAATGTAAACTTTATGGGGAGCAAGACGAACGTATTGAACAGCACGGCACGCCGTTTACATTTATTCGCAGATTTTTCCTTGTCGCTTGGAAGAGGGTTTAATGAGCCTTTAACGTTGACAAATACGCTAACGTAAGCCCGTGTTTACGCTGTATAAGTAGTAGCTAATTTTAGCGTAGGTTATATGGAACTATACGAGGTGTGTAAATTAAGTACTTTTTTTTTTATTCGAATAGAATTACAGTTCAGTATTGGCTCCTTCAAAATAACTTCCTTGGGAAGC
Source organism: Aromia moschata (assembly GCA_029963805.1). Lineage (NCBI taxonomy): Eukaryota > Metazoa > Arthropoda > Insecta > Coleoptera > Cerambycidae > Aromia > Aromia moschata. Next base: position 1,804,421 of record JAPWTK010000041.1, read on the forward strand.
CACACAGCGCTGGAGCCGTTTAAATGTTGTCTATGCAGTGGCGGCCGGTGATAAAGGGCACAGGGGCACGTACCCAGCCCAAATTTCAATAGAAAATATTTCTTTTGTGTTAATTTACTATAAATTACTGTTACAATAATATCAATTAATTGTATACGACAAACTATTCATATTCTAATTATTATTCCTTTTATACCACAAATAATGATTTTTATCACATATATATGACAGACTATCGATCGAGCACCGAGCCACCGTACACTGAATTCCTCGCATTTCGCGCGCGTGGGCACACAATTTCCCAGCCCTCGTTTTTAATCGGGCTTTTTCAGTGACTGGTAAAGTTTGGCGACCATTGCAGACAAAACGTCGTTAAATCGGTCGAAAATCAGCTGAACGGGTCACATTTGTTGAGTGACCGTTTGTTAGTTTTATTGTTTATTTTCTTCGCTGAGAAGTGTGTTTTTATTGTTTTTGATTGTGAAACGTTTCAAAATGAATTCGGTGGACTTTTTACTGGCCAATAAAGATATTACATACGATATCCGAACGGAAATTAAACGGTTAGGAAGGCCGATACCTGATTTGATTATTTCCAAAACAGACGTAGGAAAATTGCGAAATTATTCACGAAATTTTAGTAGTGTCTACGACATATTTAAGTGGTTATGTGGGTGTCCTAAAAGAAACAAACTGTTTTGTTCTAATTGTTTACTGATGGGTGACAACCGAAGTGCATTAACTCAAGAAGAGGTGAGTGATTTAAAACATTTAAATGAACGAGCTAAGAAATATGCTAGCTACAATGAAAAACATTTACATAACATCTTAGATTTTAGTGTGTTGGGAAAGGTAGACATAAGGCAACAGCTTGATAGTGCTTATCGTAAAAATATAAGATGTCACAATGAAAATGTGGATAAAAACAGACATATTTTAAACCAAATAATTAATTGTATTAAATTTTGTGAAACAAATCCGGTACTTTAATGAAAAGGCGATTAACATTTTTGTGAACAATAAGGACAGGCGAGCTGATTTCCTGTACAAATAACGGTAAGATACCAATATCAAATTTTTTTCACATGCTGCCACCATTTTAATTTTAATTGCATTGCATTTTAATATATTTAAGCCCTCAGTATTCGTGATTAAATATTATTTCAAAAAGCTACCAAATCCCAAAAATTATTCGTGTGAAAGTCTATATTTTTGTATAAAAGAGTTATTCATTGAAATTCTGAAGTGTCAGTAAAACGCATGACCTTGAAAATTTTAAAAATTTTCGCCTGCGGCGCCATTGGTAGCTACTAAGTAATCCTACTGACACACCCTGTGTCCACACATGTAACACACCCACGAGACGCCAATGTGGCTATGGTCCCAAAATGAAATCAATTGAAGTGACGTTCCAATCTCGGGAAGAGAAAAAAGTCACAATGACTCAAGTCAGCCGAATAAGAAGGCTGAGGGGCAACATAAATGTTTTTGCTAGCTTAAAACTCGTTTACTGAAATGATTGTGTGACAAGGCGCATTCAATTGTTCTTGATGTTTGGTCTCACACGCATGACGCTTTTTTGAAGTTTTTCAAGAATCTCTCTATTCAGAATTTCTATCAAGAATCAAGAATCTCTCTATAGAACTAAAAGTGTTGATTTACTGTTTGGCCTGGAGGCACAAACTCTTGGTGGACAATTCCCGGTGGCTTGATCTTCGATTTGCTCATTCTTGCTTTTTTTGGGTCTTGGAGAGCTTGAAGTGTGCTATTCCATGCTCCTCTTGGTTTCCGGGTCGTACTCAAACACCCAAGTCTCATCACCAATAATGACACGTTCCATAACATGGGGACCTTTTTCAGTCGATTCCAAAAAGTCAAGACACCTTTCTCTCCTGATGGACTTTTGTTCCTGCGAAAGGTTTTTCGGATACATTTTTACGCAGATTTTTATCAACCCCATTCGTTAGTAAAAATTTGATGCACTGATGAACTGATGAACACCGTTGCTCAAAATTAACGTCTCATTTTTAAAACGCATTAGAAATAACTGGTTAACGAAAACAGTCACAAAGACCAAATGAATGACTGTAAGAAGTTCTACCAAAAAGAACTTGTACTAAAGGTGCATTACATGTTAACCCACCGCCTTCCAAGTCCCGTCTCCGCAGTGTTGCTAGATCGGGCGCTACGTTGCCAATCTCATCACTTAATTTACACTATCTATTGTTATTGGTTATGTATTCTAGTAAAATAAATATTTAGCAAAATCCACGTTTATCATAGTTCATTAGGTACTAATAATCATTTACAAAAATATGTTAAACAAATTATTAAAAAAGCCCTTAAAAGATCTGTTGCACAGACATAAGCAATTGAGTTGGTTATTGGGTTACTGGGTTATTGGGTCCACAGGGGTAAAGGGTTATGGGGTTATTGAGTCTGAGGATTCAGATTGAGACTCGTAGAGCTATGAATTTATTGGATTTGAGCTTGTCTGAATGCTTGTCTGAATGATTGTTTTGAACCTCCAAATATACCACGATTATTCGGGTATACTTGATTTAAGACAATTTTCTGAGGCTACGGAAAAGCAGTAACGTGATCGGTTTGAACCGACTATAGATTAGAATTCAGCGAGCCAAAAAAATATGAGGAAGGTGGTACAGGTCTATTGTACACTCTAACCCCTCTTAAGTCGCCAAATCCGTGCATCATTACCTGCTTAAGTCGCGAAATTTCGCGATCATAACCTCAACTTTTTTGTGTTTTAACTGCAAAAAAGAAATATTTAGTGATATGCCACAGCCCTTTTTATAACGAAAAATGAGCCAACTGAACGAAAAATCAATGTAAGGATACCCAGTCGTGCGTGACAAAGTTCAATTTTCCACTTGAATGAATATTTTAAAGATTAAATATTTTTAAAAGACACCTAACCTATTTTAAATCAATAAATGTATTACACGATAATTTTTTTTCAATAAAAATTGTACATATTCATGCGAGAATCCAATTTCCAAACGTAGTTCTAAAACTTACAGGCGGCGACTTAACCGGGACGGTTTCGCGACCTAATAGGGGGAAACGTGGTGAAATAACAGAGGATGTGAATTAAGCGAAGGTGAAATAAGAGGGGTTTGAGTGTACAGTAGTTATCTACAAGTCTACTGTAATTTCCACTTTCTTTGTGCGCCTGTGTTAGCTACATCACCGCCGTTGAGACTAAGGGACTGAGTTTTCAGGAAATCGGAGCGAAATATTCAGAAATTAAATCATACAAATCGCTCGTATTAAATCTTTGCCATTACCCTCTCTAACCACCGTATTCTGAAACATGATCTATATCCTAATTTCAAAATTCGGTTGTAGCGAATTTCTCTTATACATCGAATTAATCTCAAGCTATATATAACGGGGCACTAATCACAGTCTGTCGAAATTCGCATTTCTCCGCTTTCGGTTGCTGCCGTTTCAAAATGTAATCGAGATCATTATTTTAACATGCGAAGCAATTTTGCATAGGCATATATCTTGGGTAACTTATAGACCCGTGTATTCTGATATCGTCGGCCTTCGGTGATTTTCTAAAATGTATTATGTAGTAAATTATTTAATATGGTATAAATAAATATGATATATTGAAACGAACACCATATATTAAAACATCTACGCACATACAGTAAGCAACGAAAGTCATCATACACCCACTTTTTTGAAGTTTGCTTAAATTCTGATAATTTTTGTATTACAGCATTGATTATTTTTTGCTTTTGACAGGATTATAGCTTGTGATATTCTGCGTCTAATAAGCCGAAGTTGAAGGCGGTATGTCCGTTGTGTGAAAAGATATCGCTAAAAAAGTAAAATTTCAATGTTTTCATAGAAACGTAAATAACTCCGAAAATAGTAAATATTTTTCGAAGTTGTTAGACACGTATTAAAGGAAAATCTTCAGTGTATCTATTTGACTAACTGAGTCATTTTAAAAAAAAAATTCCTAGACTTGAAAAAAATATAAAGTTGAACCAAAAACATCACGAAAATTCAAAATTCTACCATCCTTAGTATCGTTTTCGTAAAAATCACTGTTCCTGAAATTTTAATAAAACACAGAGAGATCTAAAGGGATATTCATCCTAAATTTTTGTTGGAGTAATGTGTGGCGCACAGGGCTTTTTTTTAATTTTCGAATAACTCCATTAATGGAAAACTCCATTTGTTTTGAACAAGAACTCCATTGAGTTTTATTCGAAAGTTTTCAAAATTCTGGATGAAGGGCACCCAGAATACAGATGATCTCGAGTTTATTCTCTTTTGACGCGCATTTGAAGACCTGGTTAAGACTCAGATATTCTCCCTGAAAGGCCGTTTGAAGCATTCCTTGTGCTAACTGTTATTGACCATATAACAAAACTCTCAAAAATCTCCATATGGTGAAGATTTTGTGGCTGACACTGTAGATTAGATGACTATTTGGATGTAATAAAGGAAGTTAAAAGAATCAAGTTCAAATAAACCCGTATAGAACACCATGGAAAACCATTTACTTAACATTGATATCGGTTGTTTTTTTTATTAAGTTTTATTTGGTATTGCGTAAAATGCGATTTCTGTAAATTTTTTTATGTAGGTTTCAAATCGGCATGGCTTTACAATGGAGGCTTTACTTTGAAGAGGCTTGGAGTTTAAAATACCTTAACAAACTGTTATCAAGTAAACGCGCTATTTTTTCTTTATTAAATGGAGTGTACCATAATAAATTTCTATTAGGACAAGATCCTAAAAAAATTGTATCTCTGCTATTTCAGTCGCCTCTGCTAAATATATAGGTATCTCAATTTCACATTTTTATAATTGACCTGAATATTTTTTTTAAATGAAATACATATCTTCTCCATTAAAAAAAAACAATTTCCACAAATGAAAAGTAATATTCTCAGAGAAATATTTGTCTCAAAAGAATATTGTCCCCAATTACAGAAATATCTACTTTCTTTGAAGTGAAACAGTATTTCTTCGAAATAAAGAAGTATTGTATTACTTTTTCACTGTGTTTAACTGATAATGAAAAATATTTTTGTACCTTTAATGACTATTTCATTAGAAAATATAAAAAAAAATCTTACGAAAAGAAAATAAATATCTAACCTTATTTCTACGTACGATTTTTCCTCAACGGAACCCGATAACACAGCATTTCATCACTGTCAAGGTAAAGTTTTTAGTAAACGAAACGCCTGTTTGAGATTTCTGCGAGAATAACAGTGGGGGGAATAAAAAAATATTCTAAAAAAACACACGTGTAAACAATATGTACACAGTCTGTGTATAGCACCGGATAAATATTTGCGAAACAAACTTACTTTTTTAATTCCTTGGCATATTAAATACGCTACAATGCCTCCAGGGAACATTTGAAGACGATCGGAAACTTGTGGGAGGGTTGAAACACGGAATTCCTTTTAGAATTACGGACATTCAAGATGAACGCAGAAATAAAACTTTAAGGACGCTACGAATGATCTAGTACACAGAATAAATTAATAATTTTGTGACTTGTTATATAGAAGACTTTTGAAGATGTTTTCAATAACGCATTTCAGTATTTTTACAAATGCCAAGTCGCCTAGGATGTACAATTGAAAGAAAAAAAATCATGTTAGATATATTATTTGTTATGGAAACATTTCATTAACTACATTCGTTCAGAAACGTCTGTAAATTTAAATTAAAAGTATGATATACTTAAAAAAATATATTTTTATGACAAAAAAATATATATACAGGGTGTCTCAGCTTTTAGTTTACAGACTTTATCTGCTCACCCAGGATAGTTAGCAAAAAACTTTATGTACAAAAGTTACTTGAATTCATGAGGGCTATAAAATGACATATTCCGTTTGACATGTGCTAGTGACCTTGAGGTTATGTCAGTGTCAATATATATTTTTTAAATACAACACCCTCTATTTTTCGACATTTTTGTATTTACCGAACAATTCTACACATATTTCATGTAACATACCCTATACCTATCTTCAAACGTTATCGAGATTTTCAAAGTCAAACAATGATACGTGCAACATGCAATAGAGGATTAATACGCCGCGTCGTTTAGAAGTTGAAAATTTATTAAACTAACTGCTTATAATTACTGAAATATCCCATTGATCTGATTAAAATTACTTTTAACAATGCCTCTCAATTGTTTCAAAACTGACAAGGCAAACTGAAACTTCTTTGTGTTGTAAGATAATAGCTGTTTGACTTTGAAAATCTTAAAAACGGTTGAAGATAGGTATGTTACATGAAATATGTGTAGAGTTGTTCGGTAAATACAAAAATGTCGAAAAATGCAGGGTGTTGTATTTAAAAAACATATTGACACTGACATAACCTCAAGGTCACTAGCACATGTCAAACGGAAATGTCATTTTATAGCCCTCATGAATTCAAGTAACTTTTATATATAAAGTTTTTTGCTAACTATCCTGGGTGAACAGATAAAGTCTGTAAACTAAAAGCTGAGACACCCAGTATATATTTTTTGACTAAAATTTCTATATAGTTTTTTATAAGAATTTTTTTATTGGAAAATGATGCACTTTTACAAAAAATTGTCAAGAATAAAAAAGTTCTTAAGATCACCAAAAGAATGCACTGGAATTTTCAAAATTTTTTGAGCAACTTTTTGGATTTTGCAAAATTTAAAAAAATGCTTAAAAAATTCTGAATTCCAGTGCATTCCTTGGATGATTTTAAGAACTTTTTTAGTCTTGACAATTTATTGTAAAAATGCATTGTTTTCGAGAAATTTTTTTCTAAATTTCGATACTAATTTGTTTTTTGGAAATTTGTTTCTCGAAAACATGACATTTTTTACTAAAAATTGTCAACAATAAAAAGTTCTTAAACTCACTCAAACAATACACTGGAATTTCAGAGTTTTTTAAGCAATTTTTTAAATTTTGCAAAAATTGACTATTTACAAAATCCAAAAAAATTGCTCAAAAAATTCTCGTGCATTCATTGAGTGGTTTTAAAATTTTTTTACTCTTGACAATTTGTAAAAGTGCATCATTTTCCAATAAAAAATTCTTGAATTTTTACGCAAAAATGTTGCAGTTCAGGCGCCATTTTGAATGCATAAGGCAAAAAATCGATCTTAAACCACATATACTTAAAGTTCAAACATTTATTCCACCGGTTCGTGAGGTTGCAGGTCCACTGCAGACCGGAAATCCTTTGAAAATTTGATTTAAAAAAAATGAAAAAAAAATCTTGTTTTTTTTTAACTAATTTTTTTCATAATTAATAATGTTTTGAAGGAATTTCATGGACACCATCGGAAAGGGCACGTCTTAAACTTGAAAAATATGTCCCTGTCAAATTTTTCTGTCGCAAATAGTATTAGTTATGAGGCGCTGAAAATCGATGTACCGGGAGTGGTGTTTTCGGCCGAAACGGGTTAAAGAGGAAGACCGAAATCTCTCAAAATTCGTACTAATGATAAAAATAAATAGTCAAATAGAACGCATCGCATTTACTTCCCTGCCACATTTTCAGAATTGTAATTTCCATAGTTTTTGAGATATCGATATATTCCCATGACTATGACACGCCTGGATAATATAACAAGTGCTTAATATATTTTTATGTTACATGTTTTAACTAAACATTTCTATGTGTATATATGTTATTTACGTTACATTTTTTTACTTGCTCTTGCTGACCTGAAGATGGTGGTAATCGACCACCGAAACGTCGTTACTTTGTATCAATTGTAGTATTTGTGCTGAATTGTAGTCCAAAATTGTAGTCCAAAATTGCTAGTGAACTTTTGACAAATATAAACAATGGAAAACTTTGGATCATAAAGCTCAGTATGTTTTAATATCCTTCATTTGATTGTTTAAACGTTTTTAAATTTAATTTTTTTTAAGATAACAGAAAGATATTTCAGTCAAAAAGGACGAAGCCATCAGAGAGGTAAAGATCGGATGAGTTTGCGGTTATGACGGCAATCGACGCTTATTTCCCAGATAATAACATGATTATTCAAAACTTCGTGGGAGCAAGGTGTGCTGCCAGACAAATTAGTCAAATTTCATACCGAGCGGAAAACTTTTGTTCGGCTGATTTTGTTACCTCGTTACTTTGATGAATTGCCTCCAACGCGAACTACAGGAGTGGAAAATATTTTAAATTGAGAGTGAACAATCGTGGGAAGATGATGGTGGAAAAGTGAGCATTTGAATAAAAGGATATATGAAGATATTTATACCTGAATGAAAGTTTAACTTAAAACAAAATTTAATTAAACCGTCCTCATCTGTATTCATGACAGATGCAAGACACCAGGCCATGCATCTGCAAATTTACTTTTGGTTATGTCTTGAGAAATACAGGGTTATTCATTATTATAGGATTATTCACCCTTCGGTAAATATTCTCTTTTTGCTGCACGTATATTTTTGTCATTTTGTATGTAGAAGTACATATTTGGACTTTTTCTTCCTCTCTGTAAATCATTTTTATTATTTCATTACATGGAAGGACGGTAGGTTAACATACAATGCACCTTCAGTACAAGTTTGAACTTGTTAGAGCAATTGATTGTTCTTTGTGACTGTTTTCATAGACCGGTTTTTTCTAGTGCGTTTTGAAAATGAGTGTCATTAATTTTGAGCAACGGTGTGCTATAAGGTTTTGCTTCAGACTTGGACACAGCACAAAGGATACTTTTGCAAAACTCAACACGCCTATGGAGACAGTGTTTTTTCAAGTGCTTCGGTGGTTTAAGGCATTCTCAGAAGGAAGAGAGTGGATTGAAGATGAACCACATAGCGGAAATTCTTCATCTTCAAGAACCGATGAAGATGTCGATAAAAAATGAGATCTTGTGCGTTCAGACCGCCGGTTGACGACAAGAATGATCGGGGAAAAGTTAAATTTGAATCACACCACTGTTCATCAGATTTTGATTAACGAATTGGGTATGAGAAAAATCTGCGTAAAAATGGTTTCAAAATACCTTTCGCAGAAACAAAAGGACATCAGGAGAAAAATATGTCTTGACTTTTTGGAATCGATTGACAATGATCCCCATTTTATGGAACGTGTCATTACTGGTGATGAGACTTGGGTGTTTGAGTACGACTCGGAAACCAAGCACCAAAGCATGGAATAGCGCACTTCAAGCTCTTCAAGACCCAAAAAAAAACAAGAAAGAGCAAGTCGAAGATCAAATGCACGCTGATTTGCTTTTTGTGATAGCCAAAGAATTGTCCACAAAGAGTTTGTGCCTCCAGGTTAAACAGTAAATAATCACTTTTACAGAGAGGTTCTTGAAAACTTAAAAAAAGGGTTATGCGTGTGAGACCAAACATCAGGATTCGCCTGACTTGAGTCCTTGTGACTTTTTACTCTTCCCGAGATTAAATAATCACTTCAAGTGACATCATTTTGGGACCACAGAAAACATACTCATACGGCCGTAACCGACCAGCTGAAGGCTATTCCAATATATAAGTTCCAGCACTGCTATGAGGAAAGCAAGAACCGTCTCCAATGTCTTCAGGCTTCCCAATGAAGTTATTTTGAAGGTGACAATACTGAATTGTAATTCTATTCCAATAAAAAAATAAGAAATTAGTCTCATTACTTAATTTACACACCTCGTATATCCACTGTGCAATTTGTTGCCTGCAATTCTAACTCTGCAATAAATTGTCGTGATATCTTCGAATTTACGCTATGCAATTCTACAACAGATGAATGCAAGTCTTGGACATATGACACAAAGTTACGTGGAATAGAACACCTTTTGAATACGATTCTGGATACAATTGGTAATTTTATTGTTTGGGTACCAACGTACCCAAGCGGACGTTGGAACCTTGCTAGCTTCCCTTAGCAACAAGTGACCCATTCGATATCTTTTACAGAAGCTGTACACATAAAGTTACACTTTTACCCCGTTTTCTACCCTTTTCCGTCGGTTTGCTAAATTATTTAAAATATTTGCTACGTAAAGCTTTAAAATCTCCTCTGGCCCCCACAGAGAAGCAGTTTGTAACTCTAAAGGGCCAACTTCAGTATATTTATTGCGAAACACACTCAGGGATGTCCTTCGGACAAAATTCAATTTTAGAACTACTACTGAGTCCCGATCGGACAACGTGGGGTAGCTAATTTCAAGGGTCTACACGTGCACAGAAATAAACTGGTAACGTCTTTAGGTAACAAATTCAGTTAACAGGTTTTCGATTATTTTGGTCGATAGATTCCAATACCGTACGTACAGTGTTACATTTAAGACTGTAACGTCGCTGTAGCATTTGCTGTAGCAAAATTCCCTCAAAATTTGAGCCCTTAATTTTAATTTTAAGTACTTCCTCTAGATCGATGAATTTTTGCCATTTAAATAACATGTAAATGATTGTTTTTTTTAATTGTTAAATTTACCCTGTATAAACTTCGTCCTATAGCTTCTGTATACACCAGTTAAATTCGTTTAAAATATTCAATTCTGAATTAAATGAGTCGTGTAAAGACAAAACTCGTTTTTGCATTGTGTT